>OU744730.1:20255405-20705405 GCA_916613615.1 Steromphala cineraria | reverse complement strand
CTTATTATGGTAATGTTTTAAAGAATTATGCTGTCTTCTTTGTACCTTATTATGGTAATGTTTTAAAGAATTGTGCTGTCTTCTTTGTACCTTATTGAGTAAAATGCTTTAAATAATTATGCTGACTTCTTTGTACCTTATTGAGTAAAATGCTTTAAAGAATTATGCTGTCTTCTTTGTACCTTATTGCGTTAAATGCTTTAAATAATTATGCTGACTTCTTTGTACCTTATTGAGTAAAATGCTTTAAAGAATTATGCTGTCTTCTTTGTACCTTATTATGGTAATGTTTTAAAGAATTATGCTGTCGTCTTTGTACCTTATTATGTTAAATGTTTTAAAAGAATTATTAAAAGAATCTGATTATTTAACATGTCTCATAATAATTGTAAGGGCATTTATTTATCTAATGAAATTATTTTCTAAAAACTTTTTCATTAAATTATCTGACGTCAGGTGTTTTAGAAGAACTGTATTGTCACATTGGTATCTGATAATTGTAATGGTATTTAAGTAACTGTGTTAACTAGATAGTAACTGATTGTTTCAAAAATTTAAGGAACAATGCTATCGTATTCGTATCTCGTATGTTATGTTCTCTAAAGTTTTGAATAAATCTAGACTGTCATATTAATATCTAATTTTGTTTAATGACCAAAACGAAAAGTATTTTCCTTTCGTTTTATGTAATCTAAAGTTAATTCAATGTTATTTTTGTACTGTTTCATATGTATGTGTTTATCAATCGCTTTAGAACAATTAAAATATTATATTTGAATCAAATTATGAACCGTAACACTCTACTTTCAAGTATCTGGTAATGTTAGAAGCTTTTAACGGAAGCCATATTTTCAATTCCTCAACTGAATGTGTTAATTTGGGTTGAACAAAACTACCTGAACCCAATTTTGCAATTATTGGTTTATGAAAAATGCCCTTACTTCTTCAATGGCTGCTCAGTTTCTTAGTTAACAGGACCAACGGAATAAAAGGGCATTTTAATTATCAAGAATTGTCACCCCTTTTCTCCCACATAGGTAAAAATGCACCACAGTCAATTTGAATGTTTATTAACGTTTGATAACACATATCGCATTGAAAGGGTGGTTCATATCCAATGTCTTTGCAATGATTCAGTAGACAAAATGATGATTTTAGGGGAAGCGTCGCTGATTGCGCGCACAACTAACTTTGATTGCATCAAACCAGACATCTCTCATTCTAGCTCATAAACTCGGCTAATTGGAACAGAGGCTCGATCAACATTTCATGATTTGATCTGCCTCTGTGTGGAGAGTTATAACCATGTAAACACTTAAACAAGGTTAAGGATGCCAGGCGCAATTCGTACCAAGAATGGTACCAGTTCGATGGTTTTAATGCGATTTTCGGAAAGTTTCAAATGAAAAATACTTTAAGGGCATTGGTGAAGAATAATAACTTTTAACCATTTTTATGTCTTTGACAGTGTTTAACAGAAACCTCTGTGTTCCTGGTTGGCATTCAATGAATAGAACTGGAACATTATATTATAAATTATATTCTATAATTATTATATTGTAAATTCAATTTCTTCCTGCTTTGTGAGCTGTATATGTTCGTACATGGTATAAACAATCGTGTGTTCATTGTCACTTGCAATGTATTGGATTTCACCAAGAAATGTATTGGATTTCACCAAGAAACCTTGATTTGGTCATTTATATATGAATTAAATATATTTTTTTAAATGAAACTTCTCAATGCCCTGCGTCAATTTCACATTCAATCATTCAAAACTAAATTGTCAGAAAAGGCTGAACACCTCATGCTAACATTGGCATGATTAATCTGAACAGATGAAGTAAGTTCCAATTTCTTTTATTTCACCTATCGTGAAAATATTACCTGTAGATATGATGAAAATACTTAATTTAGCTCGAAAGTGGTTTTCTTGAATTATGATTTATTGTATTTGAAACGTAGATACATGATACTTAACGATATTGACAACTAATTTTGTCACGAAAGCAGCCATTCTGGTAACATGCAATGGTAAATTCTTTAAAAACCTATGCTTTATAACTGCGACATGATATGTAAAAAAACATCAATGATATTTTATTCTTATTCTTAAAAATAATTTTTGAATGGTTTCATTTTCATAAACACTTAGATACAGCATGTAGTTAACACTTAACAACTTTTAATCAATACCTCAAAGATATGTTGAATATTTCATTTTTAAAAACATTGACATTTTATAAAAATAGGTTTATTTTTTTATCAAAGTGACATGATTGTACTTGACATAGCACTTCCACAAATGATGTGCAAGTTTAATATCTACTCCATGGGGATATTGGTTTTCTACTCAATGCGCACACGCCACAAACAATGATACAGACTCCATTGAGACAAACCTGCTATGTTTTACCCCATTTAATCAACAGCTCTTGCATAACAAATTAGTCTGAGCTTTTAGAACGTCTTTGAAGTCTGTATTGACAAATAATCCTACATTGGCCGTCTTAATGAAGTCCTGACTTAGCAAATGTGACGGGTTTCTTTTCAGGCGTGTTGTGCAGGTTGTGTAGAGAAACAAGAAGGGTTGTTTTGTATGGTAATAAACAAAGTAATCGTGACAGTTAATCATTGAACATTTACCATGTAAGGAAATAACTACGAAGGTTTTTTTTTTTAATTATGCGGATATATTATTCATTAATGCTATAAATACGTTTCAAAATGCCACCATGAGCAGTGAATATGCACCATGCAGACTGTTTTGAACACCTAACACAACACATTCATACAAATCGTTTCCAAGATACTCTACTTGTACCGTTCCTTTTAATTTTCAAATTATCAAAAAGGTCCATAAAGAAGTATAAACCTCTTTTTGTCATCATATTTACGTATTGTATAGCATGTATATAGATGAACGAACACTAACGTATTTTAGGTATCGCCCATTGACAAGAATTCAAATGCTGAACTACAATGTATATAAATTTGCTATACATGCTTTCCTGACTTAAAGTGATTGATCTCAGTTTTAGACAGACCATCAGATTATTTCTGAATGTAAACGTCTGGCATAACGCCCAAATTTGTAAAAAATATATTTCAATGATAAACACCGCAGATCTATTGAAACGAATTAATCTAGTCCTATAAGGGTAAAGGTAAAGATTTCTACCCATAAATTCTTAAGAAAATGTAACTTATTATCATGTAAGAAGAATTTCCAAAATCTAGAAGAATGCAGTGGACCAATTTCACCAAACTACATAGTTAAGATCGATCTTGGGACTCAGATCAGTTAATGAAAATATTACATTGGTTTAATTAAAACCAACATTACACGGACTGATAACTTCAACAACTTCAAGAAATGCTAACTTTTCAAAATCAAAATATGTCAAACTTTTAATGTGCAACATTCCTATGGGTCCAGATCATAATTCACGCAATGAACTCTAAACTATAAATCTAACAGTTACATTAACTTTAACACTGCAGAGTAGCAAAGTATGTTCGACTTCATTGAGTTGAAAGTGGCTTGAAAAGAAGATTTATGAAGACAAATTCTGAGCTTTCCAAACAATTTTAAACCATGGCTTAGGTGCTGCTTCCATCAGTTTGGGCGAAAATAGAAAAGTTATATTTATTTTAGGCTTGTAATTTTTTGGCAATTGAAATGTTGTTATTAGAATTTTGGTCTTAAATGTCATATAGGTTTCCGTTATAATAGCAACGTTATTGTTATTGGTTGTTTATAAGGAGGAACATTATATCTTTAACGATCTTTGTGAATCTATAACATTAATTCCCTTTGAATCAATACAAAATGCACATTTATCCACGAGGAAGTGGGTGATGTGGCTTGTGAATATGGCATCATGAAAGCAAAGGTTATACAATAATCGGAAAAAAATCAATGAAATTTGTTTAAGAATCTTTCAGCTATAACAATGTATTACAACCCATTTATATAGAAATAACGTTAAATGGTCATATAGGCATATACATATATTACGATGAATCACCTCAGGTGTGACATCCAAACACTTAACGTGAGAGAGGAGAGTTGCTGCATGCTCAAAAGTGACCGTACACATGTGCAACTATGATAAAAGTGACATCGTTCATGATTCACCATATGATATGCTTATCGCGCAATTATACAGGTCGTTGAAAAATATCCAATCAATTCATTGAAAGTTTAAAGGTTGTAATATATGTTCTTTTAATCAAGCAATGGAATTGGATATTTACTGTCATGTCATCCTGACAATGGCGTCACTTGTGTTAGAACGTTATTCTTTGTAGATCATTGAATCTTGATTTTGAAAAAATATCCAATTCCCAAACATACCGAGGCAGTGAATATCTTATAATATTAGTGATTATCGGAGGTATCATATTTTGATACACAATCTCGGATATGTCTATTTTACAATGAGCCCTGATTGGGCATACGAGTACGCTTCTAATAATTAGCAACAGTGGAAGATCATCGCAATAGCAGTGATTTCCCTGTGTCATTGGGCATTTGTGACTGCAATTTCACCAATGTCAAAGGTCATTAATGAATGCAAATTATCAGTTTCATCGTATCAACGATCATTAAGGCAACCCCTATCAACAGGGCATTATCTTCCTGGAAACGACATGATAATCTACAGTTTTCAGCGAATAATTTGCTGTTTTTCTGACGTTCATTACGGTTTGTTCTGCAATGGTGGCCACATCAACAACGTCACGAGGCCCTTGCAAATCGTCATCAAAAGGTTAGCCTAGGGCAACTTAGTCAACTAATTACTTTCCTATTTCAAGGCCCGTATTACGAGAAATCGATTGAAATCATTATCACATTTTTCCATCAGGTTTCGTTACACCGAACAAATGACCGACACGTCGCCGTGCTGAAAAAAGTCAATTGGGGAATGAAGCGATCTGGAGTGATTTGAGTCGTAATTGCGGGATATAAGTCACATGGGGACCCTGCCCCTCATGGATTTTTGTATAAAAGTGTTTTTCTAAATGTTTATACAAGCGTTATCATTACATACATTATCAGACAGACAAATAAGTTATTTAAACGCAATTCATATTAAAAACACCATTTACAATTTAAATCACATGATTAAATTGTGCCATCCTTTAAGGATTATGAGAAACTATGACAGTTACTAGTAATAATATTTGTTATATAAGAATATGTGAGGAATATTGTTTCACATACCGAAAGGGCTATTATGAAAATTGTAGTTTTAAAACTAGCAAAAACAACTTTATGAAATATGATTTTGACGTTTTATCCTACTACATCCTTCTGTTTATTTCCTCTAGAATAGAAACTTAAAACGTAGAATTTAAAATGACATTACAAATTAGTAGGTTGCACGTTTAATAGGTTTTATAAAATCAAAATTTATTTAAAAAACACAGATACAGTATATTTTGCAAAAACAACCTTTCCTCATATTGATCATTCACACATTTAAAAGTAGACTGTGATTGAAATGAGGAATTACATGAAAGATAAAATCAATGATATCAACAAAGAACAATAAGTGGTTCAATACAAGCAATCATTGATCCAACGTGACATTGCCATAGAGCTGTCTAGATTCTAGAAGAGATTATTTGGAAGGATGCAATCACATTTCTTTACTTTTCTTAACTTTCTTGACTCAATCTTAATTTATTTTAAGTCTATATTAATTAAGAAGAAATCGAATAATATATCCATAATGTTTTGATAATACATTAAAATCGAACCATATGACAAACAACAAACAACTTTAACAATTAACCGAAAACCTGATTCCATGTATATGAAGTAAGGGTCATGATACAGTTCATAATAAACAACCTGACAGACAATTACAATTGATAATGTCTGAACAGGATCTTTCACCATAGGAATTCATATATATTTTATTCAAAACAGTTTTAATTCAAAATGGACACCTATTGCCGGATACAAGAACACATGATTGAGACATACACTCGCTAAGATGCCCGTCCCCAGTATCTGAGTGGTGTGGCTATCATGTGAAGAAGAGACCCCTGTCGCCTATGCAAATAATTAATCAAGACCCGCCAATGAACTAGTCAAGCATGTGAGAAAACAGTGGGGCTCCTAGCATTACCCGTTCCCATGGGAGCTCCTTTGAAATATAACTGTTTCCTTCGTTTATGAATATAATAAGTTCATGACCGAGGTTAATATATGATTAATAAGTAGGCTGGCCGTGTCTTCCCACACTGATGTCCAGATGGATGGACAGTCACGTGACAAAGCACCTGGTCAGCGGTCATCTTTGTCATTTTTTGGCGACTTTTAATTATGAGACTTTGAGGGACAGGTTTCATTGTCATAAAAGATCATTAGGGACTGAGATTGGCTTGAAAAAACGTGACAATCATAACTGACCATTACCTGTAATTAGGAGTTGACCAGTGTTTGACCAGTGGATAAAGGGCAGGTAAGGTGAGCTGGACAGTGTCCGGGTGAAATGGGGTGAAGAGGGGCGGGAGAGAGGCGTGGATATAAGCCCATTGTTAATATTTGTGAAGATCAAAAGAAATTCGTTGAGAGTGACCCCCCTTTGCCATCACCTGATCAGGACACAGAAAAGTAGTTCCGGCAGAGTTTGATTGATTTGTGATACTGTCAATGTCAGCATTTTAGAGCATCCTTGTTTTTGACAAACCTTTTAACTAAATCAACAACTTGATTTGACACCTTTTATTCTATTGTTTTCACATCTCATTAACTACAACTTCTTTTAGGCGTAGAGAGAGATTGTGATTGAATAAAGCCTCTCTTTAGATAGCATTCTCCTTCTAACAGGTAACGACCCTTGACAAATAATCTCGCTATCATTTCCCATAAGATCGAGGTTCGTACTAAGTGATATCAATAAGTTGGTAGGAATGAGTAAAGTAGAGGGACTTTATAGATGTGAGAGATATATTGAAAGAAATTAGTGTCATATACACGAGGTTGTGATGCGATGCTGTTGTGAGGGCCTATATTTGATGTATTATTGGCTAATATTATATAACGAAATAGGTCATTTTCGTGACATCATAATAATGACTGCATATTATTGTTATTATATCAAAAATGGTTATTTACAAAAAGAAATTGACTATCTGTGAAAAAAATAATGTCAAATGGGGTTTTGACGTGAGTTTTACCAGTAGCTAATTTATTTTTTGGAGAAGATGTTTTGACGTGAGTTCTGATATTCGCCTGTAGTTTTGGGGCAGTTTCTTGTTGTGATGGCTTTGTTGTTGTATCCTTTACATTACGGTTTCGAGATTTGTAAACTTTCAAAGAAATCTTTTGAGTCATGTTCTCATAGATTGTCGTCTTTTCTGCATTCATTCTGCTATAAAGTTGTCAAAGTCATATATGTGATATACTATATAGATATAATATACTTACTGCAAGGCATTCTAAACAAATGAAATGTAAATGAGATTTGTCTTCATAAATAATAACAAAACATTTGTAGCCATTGACTTAAAAGAATATAGGCCTACTTTTTACGCAAACATACAATCTTGTTGAAGAAATTATTAATGTCAAACCTTCAAAAACTCTTATGGGAATTACCGAAGTGGAAAGGGAATTTCAACATCTCCAGAGACCTAGCCGAGATACCGTTTCATAATATAGAGTGAAAAAAAACCGCCAGGGTTAAGCTTTGCATTGTCGTTACGTTTTTTTAGATGAAATATTCATCGCGACAGGAGAATGGATATTTTTTGCGATCACTCAAGTGTGATGGGAAAGGCGTCGGGGCATAACCCACGTTGCAGATAATTGTTAAACTTTTAACATGTGATAAATTGTTGATAGATATTTTCTCCGCTTTAAGATGTGATTGATGGAGTCAGGTCTCAAAAGACTTTAATGATTTTCACATCGTGCTCATACGGGGAAAATTTTCACCCAAGATAATTCGTGTTTATTCAAGCTCCGAACATCCTTCGCGATGCGGAGCCCAGTGTGTGACTTAATTACATTGGACGCATTTAGTATTAATTGCAAGAATCGTGCGAATGCGCTGGTATTGTTTTCAAGACGCACTACTTTGGTCCATAGGGAGATGGGAATCCGAGATTTCAGCAAAATAATCAAACGCATTTAGCGAGGGGGGTGCTTATGACACAAGCGAGACCAAAACTTGATGGCATTTATTCATTTTTGCTCGAATTGAGATAAGCAGTTAAATTGATTACATCTGTGCTATAGAACAGGCTGAAGTCTGGCATTCCATCAGAGAGAGAGAGGGGAGGGGGGTTCTTGGGACAGGGGGGAGAGCCGGCACCGTGTCTCCAGACGCCATAGCTAAACATTTAGCTGCAGAGAAGTAATAAAGCAAATGGAAGTCAGCTAATAGAGCGATGTCAAGTCGGGCTTGTTAGTCGGTCATCCATCACAGCGTTGTTAATTCACCTCACAGACATAAAATCATTAATTTCTATTCCAGGCGTAAAATTTCTTCAAATTTGTCTCCTTTAACCCAATTTTTATTTTTCTCTGACCCTTGTAGATGCGTTATGTGTCTTGCGTAACCTTACACATTGTTAGGTTCATCAACGAGGAGCCAAGTGCCGGAACTACTTTTAGTGTTTCTGTCATCTGTGTCTGTACTGCGCCGGACAGGAAATGGGTTATATACTTTACTGCAATGTCCCGAACTTTGGACTAGGCGATCGATCAGTGAAACGATCACTATTAGACATTCACTGATTCAAGATTAATACACTGGCAACCCAGGGACGAAATTTAACGAATTAAAAAACGGTATTTTGGGCAATAAAACTGAAGGCCTTTCAAATCAGCTCTTCGTCCGGTGGCCAATGGCCCGAAAATCAAATGAATTTCTTGAGATTTACGACCTAGCAATAGTTGAAACTTTAATTAGTGAAGTCATTTGTGTTCTTGTGAGATTGCTTTAGTTGTAATTTGCAATAATGTCTTGAATTAACGAAAATTAAATTGGAATTGATGACCTTGGGACCTCTACAAAACTGAAGACCATAAATATAAACAAAAGCCCAATTATGTCTTGTAATGACAGGGAGTGTTGATCTCTTGACCAAGTTTCCTAAACTTTTGAATGCAAAACCGAACAATTGGTTCGTATATGAAATGGACACTGGGTGTATCATGCACATTACTTTCCTTAATAATTGCAGTTCTTCTCATCCCCACAAAAACTTCTTTCTTCACCAGGACATACATAGAATATACACATAACTGTATCTTTTTTTGTTACGATAAAACAACCTTTGTTCAAATAGGTCCTTGAAATGTTTTCCAATGCATTCCAAATCTCAGTTTGAGTTATTCATAATCTATCAAATACGTTCACAAGTCACGATACTGTCGAGTTAGTTTGGTAAGATCACAGTTATACAGCCAATGTCCCTTGTATTATAGAAATCTCTCTTAAATTAGTTCGAATCTGCCGCTCGTACCTCGCTGCTTTTCTGATCGGGGTGTTAGATGACCTTTGCTTAAAAGTCAATCTGTGACAAGGCAAGATGGCCATATGTTTGTTTGAATTTATCGATTGCTGGAAGGTGAAGGTCACAGCTAAGGTTATCTTGTACGACCTCTTTAAAGGGGCAGTAGCACGTTTTTTGAAAATTTTATATTTCAAATTTTTCACTGATAATTGTAAGTTAATGCTCAATGTATTATTTTAACAGTGTCAACAATCTCATTACACAAGCCAATAATCCATAGTCAGAGGATAAAGTATGAAGATTCACATAAAATCCATTGGCGGCCATTTAATGTGAACATCTTTAATTCATTTTGTGTAAGAAAAGGGAATCTCATGGCTAAACTTAACGCTATATATTTGAATAATTACTGCTCCATTTAATTTAAATATATGGTCTTTCAATTGGAACTATTAATTTTCATTTTCCTGACATCACCTTATATTCCTCTAAAAACGTGCTACTATCCCTTTAAAGCTCCGATGAGATCATTGACTAGTGCTAGGTTCTGTTTTGATTTCACTGAAAATGGGATTATGCAGACTTTGACCATGTAGAGTTTCATTTTGACTATCTACTCTTGATGCCGAAATTCCTATTTAAATATTGCGATCTTTTTTTCGATTTCCGATTTTAGATACATTTATAGATCTTTAGCTGTTTAGTTGACAACCTCTTAGCATCCAGAGATTTGGAGCTCCGGGGGTTCATTTTGAATTAGAAGTTTAATACCTCTAAAGATATTTAGAATCAAACTTCTTGAAAATTTCATTTTAAACTACATTAGCTACTTTTATAGTAAGCACGATTATTATCTTTTGTTAGAGAGAGAAAAAATAACGAAGGAAAGCTCATTTCTCGATTAAATGAGATTTGAAATAACGTCCGAACAACATTTACCACTACAACGTGTTTAAGACATTAAGTTAACTGACATTTTCAATGACATAGACTATATTCAATGTTTTAATACACATAAATACGTCCCTTAATCATTTAATGATGTATTTAATAGGTCTCTCTATTAATCTTCATTGCAAATGAGTTTTTCAAAGACTTTATAAGTACATCTAGTTGAAGAAATGTTTTATTCGTTCGTCTGGCATAAAAATCGTCACTTCCTCGACACAGAACCCTAATATCGGTCGTTTCCCGATCATTCATTTACATTTATCAACCTGCATAAGAAAGGAATTTTTAGATAAAAGGGTAACATATTTTGTTGACTTGTAAAAAGTAAAAAAAACCAAAAAACTTTACTGACTATAACTTTCAAAACAACTTGACGTTGAAATATGTTTATCAATCTAAGTCATTGCACATTTTCGTTTTTCATTACGAATCAAACAGAATTATTTCATAAATGATAGCAATTCGATATTTAAAGAATTAAATACTTGAAATAACACCTAAAGATATCTGTACATAAAAGATTTGATTATGGAAGACCATTCCCTGAAAATTTAATATTTAAAGAAAATCTTTTAAATTTTCCATTTCATAAACATTTAAATCGATTTTGTTCACTTGGTGACTCAGTGTTATGTATATATGAGACTTGATGGCTGCGTTCTAAAGCATTTTACATCGAATTTCAATCCCAGAATGCATTGCAAGGCCTTTATCATCATTAATCTTTGCCCCTGCAATTTTTCAAGCTTCTTTGTAAACGACACACGCGGGGCTAAAAACACGTTGTTACAATTAGTTTTCACGAAAGTGTTACGAGACTTTGACAAATTTGACAACATTGTCAATTTTTTAAATAAATGAATCAAGACAAAATATCACATTTGTTACGATATCCATTTGCAAATTACAAAAGTGTCAATCAAAATATATTGTTTTGTAATTGAACGAGGGGTCAAATTCACTGTGGTACAAAAAACCTTTTAACTAATTTCTTACTTACCGTGTTTATTTACTTATAGGACAACATAGTTTTTGTGTCGTATGTCTGTTTCTTTATCATCCATGTGTCATACCCATATTGTATTGTATCATATATTTAAATTAGGTAACAGTCGATGTCCGTTTTATCTCGGCCTCATTTTATAATATCTGAACATTTTGAAACATACATTAAGTAAGTCTTGTCATTCATTGTAAACATTATGAAGAAAATTTGATATCAGATTTTACTTGATCACTTCAAACTTCTTAAATGTGTTTATGTTTTACTACTTCAATATGACCGTTAACAATACTAACAAGATACCATGGGCAATGTTAACTTACTTTACCATAACTTCTCTTCTGTAAAATGGCAGATATATTTCAGTAATAGTGCTTTATACTATACTTATTTCTTTTTGGTGAGTGTGGTGTTTCAGTGTTTAAAACATCTAAATGTCATATGAAGTATGTGAAATAATTGTGTTAAGAAACGGTGTATTTAACTGAAGTTATTTGGAGAAATCTATTAGTAAGATTGAGAAGTTCATTATTTTTCCGTCTAAATTTGAATTTATTAAAAGGTAAATTAACGAAATATATATAAAATCTGCATGTAAAACCAATGTTTTCGTATAAAACTGTATACGATTGATTCCTCCTTGGGTTCTTCTGAATGTCATAGGTATAGGTGATGTAGCCAAAATGGATAAAACGATACTTTTCAATAAATTACCCTTGGTCAAATAACATTTAGAATTTGAAAATTTGTTGTCGATGTCTTTTATGAAATGACTTGACAATTCGAAAAAAAATATGAGAACTAAAAAATTAAATTTTTACATAAATGTTTGACATGAAATTTGTCACAACACATATAATATAGATACTGTTACACAAACACTTACTATTCTGCTAGTTTAAAAACTTACAAAATCTAATAATTGATACTTCTTTAAAATTATAAGTAAAAAAAGACATTTTTTATGGTTGAGACTAAGCTAAGGTTATAGATTTGAACTTGCGATTTGCATGTGCATATAAAAACTAGCAATTCCTTATCTGAAAGTAGGCCGCTTAATGGTAAAAGGATGCTTTACTCTCGTATGTCAAACCAGTAGTTACTAACCTCTTTAGTAAACTCTTTATACTCCCTCCGTAGACGTCTTCAAACGTCAGTGACTGTTGGTCATCATCATCATCATTAATTTGGTAATATGGATTTGTTTAACACGATTTCCTAAAATATGTTCGTATCATTAAACTTCAACTACATCTGCAGTTTACTTAGACA
Source organism: Steromphala cineraria (assembly GCA_916613615.1). Classification (NCBI taxonomy): domain Eukaryota; kingdom Metazoa; phylum Mollusca; class Gastropoda; order Trochida; family Trochidae; genus Steromphala; species Steromphala cineraria. Next base: position 20,692,696 of record OU744730.1, on the reverse strand, counting down.
TACAAAGTTTTTTTTAAAATCTAAAAACATATCCATGATTAAAGGTGATTTCAACCTATATCAAGTTGATAAAAATAATGGTCTATTCAGCAACATAAGGTGTAAATTCTATCTTAAATCACTTATAACATTGGCGGATCCAGAAGGGATATAGGGCTAAAAAGAGAGTTCAAATTCAGTATGGTAAATGTTAATGACGTTTTGTTGATGTGATAGAGGTAACACATTTTTGTACAATATCAATCTGGTCGTTAAGCTAATTCAATGGTCACATTTTTTCTTATCAAACTTATTAAGTTAATAGCAATAGGCGTACCCGTCCAAACGAGAATCATGTGTCCACCTCTGCTTATAAGTAGTGTTAAACTTAATCTGAATCATTAAGACACGTTAATGATCTTTGACATACATGTTATTTGAAGATTCCAGTTAAAAATTATACGTCAAACCACAACTTCACGTAGTCAGTTACAAATATGATAATTTGATCATAATAAGTAGTTCTGCTTTAAAAGTGATTCAAGTCAAGCCTTATATTTATACCATTTTACACAAGTTATACATCATTAACAAGATAAAATGTAAAATCACATTTTCAGTATTCCAATAATCGATAGGAAGTAGAATACCTTCTTTGATTAGTCAAATTAATTATTGTCGCTTCAATAAAAAGTAAAAATAGTTGCTTATTTAATCCAATCGTGACGATTTGACTGTTAAACCTTTGCCTTGAATGGGTTTTTTTTCTAAGAAAAAACAACAATAAACATAATAAAAAACAAACACCATTTATTTTTTTCAGTTAAGAAGTACTCCATTTAAAGATGTTAAAACCTATTTCTCCTTTCAATATTAAATTCTCAAATTCAACACTGGATCCTTCCTCAAACCAATTCGTCTTTCACTTCTAGGGTAGGGGAGGTAACTCTAAAAACACTTCATTATTGTAAGTTGTTGGACCTCTAGTGTTTCTATATCGATTTCTGCAAACTGACAATAACTTCACATACAACTGCGGCCATTTTGAACCGATGGTGAAATGAATATTTTTTGTAAATTGCATATTTGGCAATTATTCATTTAATGATAATAAAATGGCACATTGAAAGAAGTAAATTCTTCCTTCATAAAGAAAAAACCCATATTGTGTTTATAACGTTAGAGATCCCTAAAAACCTTTCTTGGAATATATATAGAGACATAATATCATTGCCCAATACGCCATGTTTTTTTCTGTTGACGATTCATCTTAGAGTACCATGTAACCACAATTGATTGCTAAGTAATAAAACACAGGGTGCCATTTGCATTTCAATAATATCACATGTAGCATTGATTCACATTCATATTAGTCAACAGTCGTTTTTTCCAATGTTTTTCTTATTTCTATACTTAAACTCGTATGAATTATTTAGTTCAGACGAATATACACCAGCATTATCTGACCTCGTTATACAACGTATTTTAAAACATTTATCCAAATTCAAATTCGTCAAGACAAACACGACCAGTAACTTTATGTGGCATCGCATGAAGAAGAAGAAGGCATGTATTCAAACACGACATGTTAAAAATAAATCTGTGTTTCTTATGCATTTCAACTGACACGAAGAGATTTTATGTTTGTGATTATTGGAACGGGTCAGATAAGATATCAGTAATTGAATAAAATTTACTAGCAGGTTGTATTCTCCAACCAGTAACTAGTAAATTTCTTACCAACGTATGCTAAAACATTTACCAGAATACAAATTCATCAAGATAAACACGACCAGTAACTTTATGTGGCATCGCATGAAGAAGAAGAAGGCATGTATTCAAACACGACATGTTAAAAATAAATCTGTGTTTCTTATGCATTTCAACTGACACGAAGAGATTTTATGTTTTTGATTATTGGAACGGGTCAGATAAGATATCAGTAATTGAATAAAATTTACTAGCAGGTTGTATTCTCCAACCAGTAACTAGTAAATTTCTTACCAACGTATGCTAAAACATTTACCAGAATACAAATTCATCAAGATAAACACGACCAGTAACTTTATGTGGCATCGCATGAAGAAGAAGAAGGCATGTATTCAAACACGACATGTTAAAAAATAATATCCTGAAATCTGGGTTTCTTATGCATTTCAACTGACACGAACAGATTATATGTTTGTGATTATTGGAACGGGTTAGATAAGACATCAGTAATTGAACGTCCTAAAATGTACTAGCAGGCTGTATTCTCCAACCCTTAACTAGTACATTTCTTACCAACGTATGTTAAAACATTTACCAGAATACAAATTCGTCAAGACAAACACGACCAATAACTTTGTGTGGCATCGCATGAAGAAGGAGAAAGCATGAGTGAAAAACATATAATTTCTTACTCATGCATTTCAACTGACACGAACAGATTTTTTATTTGTGTTTATTTGACGCATGTTTGATAAGATATCACCAATGGAACGTCCTACAATGTACTATCATTGGTTGTATTCTCCAAGGGAAGTTGAGCCTAAGAGATCCAGTAACAAGTAAATTTCTTAAAAATCATAATGCAGAATTAAAGTAAAAAGTATTTTGATCTTTTAAACACTGGTACATGATCATGAGATTATTGAAACTGTGAAACTAACTTTGTTTGATACAGCCAATGGGTATAATAGGAGAGCATTACATAAATTACATGTCAATCAAGCTATGATGCATTCTCAATAATGCAGAGAAAACGTTCTGATAATTCACTATAATGGAGAATAATCGGAACGTTTACTCAACATTATCTAACATGAATATAACGATTACATTTTGAATAAGTTTTTGTCTAATGAGAACCATTAGGCAATATTCGTAAACTGACCGCTGTACATTATGTTTTTGTGTTGATAAAGCAAGTTTAACCAATAAGTGAAATGTGAAATTAAGTAACAATACATTCAACATTAACTCCATTGTGACAACCCTCTCAACATGAGTTAAACTGAGATAACTTACATAGCTCATATATATGGTCTTTATTGACTGGTCACAATTGTTAGCATTAAATAATTTAGTGCCTCCAAATAAATATGTCCTTTACAAGTTGATATTTTGTTTCAGGACCTTATACTCTTTAGCCTGCATATTTTATCCTTCTTATATATTGAAGCATTCTTATATATATATATATATATATACTCTTTTCTACTTCAAAGCTAAACCCTATATTTAACTTCAGCATTCTAATGGTACAAATTAATTGAACATACATAAACGATCGCGTTGATTACATATTTTGATCAATGAATTACCTTTTAAGAAATTACTGGAATGACTGGTTAATTTATCAGAGGAGCCTCTCCATATAAAAATCCCAATCAGTTGACATCTTTGTCTTATCTTTAAAGAAAAGGGTAAGTTATCCAGAACACTATTCTTATGCATACGATTTATATACTATAGTTTATAATTTGTCTTTGAAATTTCACGTGGTTGCATTTGTATATCGAATAAATACCAACACGTGTATGCAACAATATTAAGGATTCTCATTAATATGGTATTCTTTTTATGGCGGATATGAACATTGACATTGCTCATTTTTAAATAACTTTTCAAAATTGGAGATATGTATGAAAAAAAATAAATGACTTATTCACAGGAAATGAAATAATACTTTTGACAAATTCTTTAAAATTCTTTATTTCCAGGTTTAAAATAAATGTAATTGACATCTGTATGAAACATTAATTCTCTGCTGTACCGACATCTAAGTTGACATCTTTCATTATTTTACTTTAAACACTGTTTTTTTGTTGTATTTTTAGTTGATATTGAATCTTGATCAACCAAAGACAGATATATGATTTTTGAACAATAAAAAACACGACAAAGTTTCGTAAATGTGACATAACACACAAATAGGTACAGCATAAACTATCTCCATATCACAAAATTTAAGGTACTGACCATGTTACATTGACTCTTCAAAGTTAAAATGGGAACCGTTTTTGATAAGGTCTTCAGATATGTAAATCGGTCACCATATTAAAGGGACAGTAGCACGTTTTTAGAAGGAATATAAGGTGATGTCAGGAAAATTAAAATTAATGGTTCCAATTAAAAGACAATGTATGTATGTATGTATAATGTATGTAAACTAAATGGAGCAGTAATAATCCAAATATATAACGTAAAGGTTAGCCATGCGACTCCTTTTTCATACACAAAATGAATTAAAGGTGTTCACAAAAAATGGCCGCCAACGGATTTTATGTGAAACTTCATACTTTGTCTTCTGACTATGAATGATTGACTTGTGTAATGAGACTGTCAAAATAATAAATTTAACATTAACTTACAATTATCAGTGAAAAAAATAAAATATAAAATTATCAAAAACGTGCTACTTCCCCTTTAAGATATCAAAAAAGGAAAACGTAACAAAATGTATATACAATAACATTTATGTTTATCCTGCATAGGAATTAAGTATGCCTTTGTCCACAGTTAACATCGATTTTCCTTTTCCATTATCCTTACAAATAACAATAATACAAAATTTGTTTATTTTATTTTTTTCAAAACTCACTGAAGAATTTATTTTCATAGTTTCTTTATACCATGTACAAAATGTAAATGCGTCTTCATATATAAAGTTTCTTAAAGATTATATACACGCATATGATATATAGCAAATTGAAATTATCGACTTGGAAAATCACAATATACATGTATGGATATTAGGAGCTTTCTTTAGTGGCGTGAGAAATGACAGTATGTCTGCCAGATCTGAAAAAACACAAAAGACTTAATGAATACTAAAAGCTTTGATTCTTAAAATAATTAAAATAATGGTCTCCAATTTCCTGTTATTATATTTAATTTAATTTTAAGTATTGCCATCATTTGATTATCAGTGGCTAAACGGCACTGAATCATATCAGGTTATTACAATTTACCTAACTTATATGTTTAATCCATCACTTACATTTTTATTCAAGTTCCAAGAGGTAATGGAAATATTGATTGGTTATGTCAAATCTCATTACCTATTTAAATGTATATATAAACATGTTTTATCTTAGTAATTCAGGCAAAATGAGAGCAAAAAGAATTATATTTGACCATAACAAGTACTAATAGCAGCGATTATCTTCTTGTCTATAATTTAACACGATTAAATTAGATTCGTTTGTCCAATCAATGCTTATTATCAACATAGCATCTTATTTGTTATCAATACCTGAATCACGATATATTCAAAATAGAAAATATAATGAAATATCTAATAACAGGTCTGTAAGAAACGAATTTTCGAAAACAAGTTATTCATTGACAGTTAGTGAGGATTACCTTGACATTAATTGCAGCAGCTGAACATTACAAACACATAAATATGAGAACGTTATAGTCAATCGTGTAATTATGACTTTTATGATAAATTTGGATCATTTACTCAGCTAATGCAAAACAATCATTTTCATGTGTTTGCAAATTGTAACCCAACTTTTTAAACTTTCTAATCGACTGTACTGAAATAGTCTGAATGACTCATTTTAAATCAAACCCCGGGGTTATATGTGTGAACAAAACAGAAATTTGATAGTTATATTTTACATACAAAACAAAGCAGTTTCAACTATTGCAATTTGCTCAAAAGTAGGTTAAAAAAACAGTTTAAATAGGTAAATGCGAGTCTATATATATTTTTTGCTTCAAGAATGTAATGTGTTTTCTGCTATCCTAAAATTATCATATTTGATCACTGCATCAGTTAAAAGTCAGCATACCATGTTGCATTTCGAGATCCAAAAAACTTGAAGGGTTATCAAAATGCTTAATTAAAAAGGTACAATTTTGTCGTCTCTTATATACTTGTCTGGAAAACAATGAGCGAACGAACGTTTGTGAACGTTTAGCTATAAACGTTGAAACAGGTGTCGTTATACATTAAACAAGCTTCACAAAGACGGTGACATTCATGACACAACGCGAGATACAACACTTTAAACCCAGCTCACTCATTCAAGACAACACATGAAACAACACGTTAAACCCAACTCACTCATTCACGACAACACATGATACAACACGTTAAACCCAACTCACTCATTCACGACAACACATGAAACAACAAGTTAAACCCAACTCACTCATTCACGACAACACATGATACAACACTTTAAACCCAGCTCACTCATTCAAGACAACACATGAAACAACACTTTAAACCCAACTCACTCATTCAAGACAACACATGAAACAACACGTTAAACCCAACTCACTCATTCACGACAACACATGATGCAACACGTTAAACCCAACTCACTCATTCACGACAACACATGATGCAACACGTTAAACCCAACTCACTCATTCACGACAACACATGATGCAACACGTTAAACCCAACTCACAACACATGATGCAACACGTTAAACCCAACTCACTCATTCACGACAACACATGTGCAACACGTTAAACCCAACTCACTCATTCAAGACATATTCTACCTTGAATCCAACTGAAAAGATGAGTGAGTGAGCAGGGTTTAAAGTGCTGTCGTACTTATTTTTCAGGTATTACACGTATCTTTGGTATAAAACACAGTATTTATGTTTCAATATACCGCATGTAAAACGGTTCTTCCCATCTATGTTGATGTCTCCTAATCATTGTTATGTATTTTGAAGATTATATAAACTAATATAAAGCTATTATTTAAAACAAGCACATTTGAAAATATACCAGAAATGTGTTGACAATGTGTTCATTGTTGTACCCGCTCAGACTAAAACATTCGAATACTCATAATCTATCCCTATTTGTTTGCGCTAGAAAAATTAAAAATGTTCTCAAATAACAAGATATAACTCATGTTCATATTTCAAAACGTCTCGTCAAGAAAAACAATTCCTCTGCGAAACAAGATTTCATTTGAAATTTGAAAATTGTATGACGTCGTAATATTTGTACGAAACAAATAAACTTAGAGTTTTCCAAGTTGTTGACAGACAGTGATGAAGTTGATGGATTTGGGACCATGCGATGGTTTTAAAAGATAACAAACCTCGTCTCAGGAGCAGATCGAAGGTCCGTCCGGTGATTACCGATCGTCAATCTGTCATCGCCGAAGTGAAGAAATCGACTTTTTTCGGCAAATGTCGTAACACTTCGGAGTGATGGCGGGCGGGGTGAGAGTAGGTCACGTGAGGGTCACGTGGGAGCACGCTCCGTGACTAACTTTTGATTTATGAGATTGAATTAGTTTTTACTTCCACTTTTTTCTTTCTAATTATATTGGGAAATATTTTGTTAGGGTCGATGGCTTTGGCAACTATCAAGAAAACTGACGGAGTAATATTGGGAATAAAGCGCCTCAATTAATCAGGAGAAATACTGAAGTTGATAGAATAATTACAACACGCATGCCCTGCAAAGGCACAGAAGCTATCGAAATGGTTTAAGTTTGTTTCTGTAATTGGATGGACTCTTATTGGCAGCGCCATGTTGCAGCGAGGATGTATCGCCATGTAGTTTTGATTTAAGGCGTACCATTCTCATAAAGCAGAGGAGGAGATGGGCTTGAAACAGATTTTATTAAATAAAAACTGAAATTATTATTGATTTGGAAAAAGAATTAGAGTTCCAATTATGATTTGCATTAATTCATAAAACGACCTTACGGGTTTTATATGAAATGGGAGGGAAGGGATGCTATTGATAACTGAAGGAAATGATAAAAGTGTCGGTCCACGATGATAATTGATCAAAACAAAACAAAATGCAAAGATTATGAAAAGAATTGCTGAAATAAGAAGCAAAACAAAAGGCCGTCTATGTTTCGACCTAATATTTCAAGATTCCTAGTTTCTTCTCCTAAAATTCTGAAATTAACAGAAAATTGTCAATTTGGTATGACTAACTTGGGTTTCACAACAACAACAGATAAAAAACCCAAAGTCTGTTACTGTATTCTGCAAAGATGAAGTTGAATTCATTAGTAACGAATTTAAGTTTGTAATTTATAAGACTTCTGTTTATGCATTTAACGATTCATATAGTGCCAACCATTATCAACTTAATGTCTATATTGTTGTGGTTTGTCATAGCTTTTGCTGTACAATTGAAAACAATTAACCTGAATTGAAACGAAATTCTCTTTTATTAACCCATTTTTATTTAGAAACAAACGACGCTTAAACTTTTTTTTATAAAGTCAGGAAATCGCAAACTTTAAATCTACGTACATCTGCACGAAAAATATAATCACAGAAATATATTACTGAGGAAGCTTGTTAAATGTATCTCTGTAAACACATTTCAATATCTTCTATAGTCTACTTTTTATCTGATCCACAAGTAGGTTTATTAGTCAGTTTGTAGTAGTTTTGAGATGTCATACAGATTACCTTTTCTCTTTTCTTTATATTAAATTTCCTTCTTTTTGATAAAAAAATATTTTATTTTCAAAATATTGGTTTTAAATGAAAATAATTAGTATTTTATCATTTAGTCATAAGTATGTATAGACCATAACGTGTACATACGTATAGCATATGTTTCAGGCATAATCAGTATTGGACTTAAATACTTTCATATTTGAGAAATGTCAAAATGATTCTTTTGTCAAAGCAACGAACAACGAATACAAGTGTCAAATTGACCTTCATGATGGTATTACAAGACTATTGTATATCTCAGTTATTGATAAAGTTTCAATTGGACATGATAATAATAGTATCTAGATACATCAGAAAGAAAACATCAAGAAAAAACATTGGGAAGAAAAATCGTTCAATAGTTGAATTAAAACCAGACACCCTTGAATTTCATTATTCACGCATACACCTGTTATAACAAAGCATGCTTGGTGTTTAGACAGTTTACCAACAAGTATGACTCGATTCCTTCAATGTGTAACTGTATACTCGCATATCTGAAATAATGTATCTATCAAGCTAACTACAAACGCAATGTTGTCTGTACATAAGAAACCCAACGTTAAGCCTTTGAGATGGTAAAGTCGTATTGATTTACTCTTGGTATATGCATGTAAGATTCTGTTACGTCACATAGCATAAATCTAATCACTTTATCATGATTAAGCGATGATTATCCGCTGAGCAGCGAAAGAACACATACGTAAGCAACATAAGTAAGAAGAAAATAATCCGCATTTGTTGGCAGTCATATATGTCTTACTTACCAACGCACATGGATATCATGTACACAATAATCAGAGTAATTCGTTTCGGTATTAAAAGTTTGGGTTTATCTTATTCTTCCATGTATGCAAAGACACGTGTGCTATACATCAACCAGACAGACAGACAGACAGACAGACAGACAGACAGACAGAAAAAAACCCCAAAAAAACATCAACCATCACGACGTGTTACTATCACCTATAGCTGTATCTGATAAATTATTATATGTGAAAAGTTTAAAACAACCAACAGTACTACAAGAAATCTCTCATCTAGATGTTGATAAGTTAAAGGGGAAGTAGCATGTTTTTAGAAAATTTTATATTTAAAATTTTCACTTCACGTTAATGCTTAATCTATTACTTTTATAGTGTCAAATATCACATTACACAAACCAATTATCCACATAAAATCCATTGACAGCCATTTTTGTGTGAACACCTTTATTTTGTGTAAGAAAAAGGAGTTGCATGGATTAACTTGACATCATATATTTGATTTATTACTGCTCCATTTTGTTTGAATACAGTGTCTTTCAATTGGAACCATTCATTTTCATTTTCCCCCTTAAAAAGTGCTACTGCCCCTTTAAAGGCTTACGGTAAGTCATAACTCGAACTATGGCTATTGCAATGACACCTTTGCTGTATAAGTTGAATTTTATAATTCGCTCAAACATAATTAATAATACATTTCTAAATAAATCGACGAATAAATAATACGTTTAAGAAGTACACACTTAATGAAGGTAGGTTCCGTTTGCATGCAACCAAATATTGTAATTGAATTCAAAACAAAACCAAATCTTCAAAATTATATCATAGTTTCGCTACAAAAAGAGAACGTAGTGTAGCATTATTTTGGCCTGGTGACAGAAACGTCTTCCTTTGAAGATTTTATTAAATAAATAATAGATGCAACTGAGACGGATTTTTTCTTATTGTTGAACATTTGCTACACAAAGGCATACTTGGACTTCTTTACTTACACTAATGTTGCCGTCTCGTAACATTTTTGTTTTCCAAAACAGGGACAGACGATTCCAATTCGTGTTGTAAATCAATGTTTAAGCGTTCGATGACAGAAACGAAATTATCTTCAACTGTCGCGAGAGATAATGAACATGAATTGACGTCCCTCCCTAAAACTCCGAGAGATGGTAAACGGCTCTTCATTTCTGTCCATTCTTATTTCCCGTCCCCTTTGAAAACGTGCCACAAAGAAACGCATCGCAATGGGTCGCATACAAGTGCTCTTTAGCCCAGGACATAATTGGAAATCGTTGCGTTGGTGATATCATCCTTAATGAGCGTTGATTCCTTGACATGGCGGCTCAAGCAGACGACAGCGAGGGTAGTCGCAGCACGTAGAGCTCGTGCAACGCGTGCAACCGTGTCACGTAAAACTCGTGCCTCCCGCGCGATTATGTTCCGCTGCACGTGAAAAGCAAGCCGTGGTTCAAGGGAGATAATTGCGTCAGGTCATAACGGCATTGGTTTCCTTTACTGGATGCAATGGAATGGTGTTAGTAATCCATAACTATTAACAGTGATAGTGAGGCCTTTGATTTTTTCGTGTTGATGAGACAATTTAATACATCATTGTCAACAATAGTATTTGTTTTATAGGTCAAATTCAGGACTCGTGTTTAGTCGATGTACTGTTATTGAGTTGAATGTTGCAAAGGCGAAAGTGTAAATTTCAGTAGTTGAAATTATCAAGTTAATAAGTTGTTGATGAATTTACCCTGTAAGATTTGATTGTATTTCAAAAATATAAAAAACATATTCAAAAAGCGAGTCGAAAAACAAATTACATTTGAGAATTCTTCAGATTACATCTATGTATTAAATAGATTTTATCTCATAACATAACAAAATTATATTGTTATGACAATATGGCTGATTTGGGAAATACAATGCGGACATTATCAATAAATGTCAGTTGTTCAATCCGACGTTCACAACGGTTTTGACAAGGGACATAACTTATGATCCTTATCATGTCTTACAAGGCACATTAATACAACAAGAGCGACCCAGGGCATGGCATATTTGTCTGTATGTGTTTATGATGTAAATACAATCATAGCACCCGATCACAAGTCAAAGAGGGGAGTCCATCGCCGGGCACGCTTTGCACGTGATAATGATGAGAGCAAGCGATCAATAAGGCGCTCTCGTAAAGATATAATTCCATCCCTAATTTCCAGGCCTTAATGTGCCTGGCCCCAAGACAAGAAAATTTGTTCTCGCTTCTGTCATCTAAAGAGCTGCCTTTTAATTAAATGAGATGGCGTCCGCTTGTTAGCTAAGCCAGGAGATGTCACGACCGAGGAACGGGACTACTTCTTGATAACTCCGGTCGTATCCTGCAGCATGTGCTAATGAGCTAAATTCTGCTTGCTTCGGCCCATCAGAGTTCTATAACAAAATTTCCTTGCCCCGTCTATTGTCGCATCTCATGCGAACTTGTTTGCGAATTCCTTTAAACACTTGTAATGTCAGTAAAATCGAAGTGACTGGCGACGCGCTCTGGACAAGGAATGTACAAATTACTCAAATTATACACATCGTCATCAGGGGTGGCTTGCATGCAGCCATTATAGAAAATTTCTCTGCGTAATCTCATAAGCCCGCCCGTTGCCTTCTTAACTTGTAAGTCAATCTTCTATTCGCAGTAGCAATTACGTCCAACCCGGCACTTTCTTGGGCTGGTTAAATATTTGCTCCCAGCTAACTGTAAAGGAACATTAATGCAACATTGCCTAAGTCGTGGGATTAATTAAGTAGCACGGCTTCTCTTGGCTCGGGTCATGAAATCGTTTATTTTCTTCATTTTCTCTTCACCTCCTAGCAGACGACATTTCTGGGCAAGGCCGCCATTGAGAACATATTTTCACTCATGCGATTCTCTTCCAAGTCTGCGAAAACAGAAATGAATTGATCATGGCGGTCGATTGTTTCACAAGATTCTGAAGTTGAGACTTTTTTAACATGGTTAAGTAGGCACTAGGTACCGACTCGGGTCTGTGATATTGATGATTTGCCACCATTTCAAAGACTTTAATTCCTCTAACAGCAATTACGATATTCAAATCCGTATCCATTTGGCTTGGATTTCGCCCGGAGATGTCTCGTTAGAATGTCTTACAGGGATAATTGTTTACCCAAAATGGCAACTTTCAAAAGCTGTTCTAAGAGCACCGTCTTGGGAACATTAAACTGAAAATAACAGTTTTGAAAAAATATTCCCTTAAATTAATGCAAATTAATTTGCTCTTTGATGATTATGAATTTACTTCAAAGTGACTCAAAGGGAAAAGTTAATTATTTTCTTGATTTTTACAGATATGATTTTGAATTGGCTATCCAAACCATTTTTGCCGATGATTTCTGTTTAACATCATCTTTTTGATCACTATAAGGATAATTCTTCATTGGTCAACTCTGATATTCCAACAACGATTCCACTTTCTTACGTTTTCTCATTACACCGTATCAGGGTTTGTAAGACAAGAAATCTTGTATATCGTAATCCGATTTTCTGTAATCAACATAACGACCAACAGACGTGGTTGTATGACACTTGTAACACTCATTCTGACATTACCATGAACTCCAAGTTAGAAATAACTTTAAACATCAACATTTTCTGTAATCTCCTATGGAGGAACAAAAGAATATATATCAACCTTTATACCTAAAAATTATTTTGTTAACCCTTCAATACATAAATTTAACCTCTTGCTGTCGAATACTAACAAGGAATTGATGAAACGTATTGCCATGGTTATTCTCTATGCGAATAATTATGTGGTCTGTGAAAATATGATAGGCCAATGTACGATGGGCCGATGGCCTACATGTACCTTAAGGAAATAAACAATATGAACATGTGAGTTTTAATAAGACATCTTCCCCGTACAATCATGGTAGAATAGGCCTGTTTTAGTAACGATTTGAGAATACCAAACGAGTCTCCGATGGTTACCGTGTGTTTGATAACACGCGAATAAATAACAGTATTTGACGAGCCAAAGCGAGTCAGATTCTTGTCAACTGTATTACTAAAGAACTCGTTCGATTAATCTCTAATCATCTTTTGTCTGACCCTTGTCGGTAAAGGTAAAATCAAAACATATCCTGTAATAAGATCGTTCTATATGTTCGTTTGAAAAATGTGTAAACATCGTATTCAGATTATTTTAAATGATGGCTTACATTGTACGTTCCAGGGGTGGTTTGTGGGGCTATAGTATTTTGTTATAAGAAATGAAAATGTAATTTGAACAAAGTATATTTGAAACATATTGTTTAGAATTTGACTCAATCTGATTAACATCAGATCGAATTCCGCTTGTATAATTTCGTTTCGTTTTATTTCCGCCTGGTTTCGTTTTAGTTGTACAAGCTTTTTACTATCGCATATAGATAATGACCAAATGTTGAATGCGATACGTTCATCTGAAATCAATCAGATTGCATTTTACTTCGCAAAGCATTGTTATCCTATTTGTCATGCACAAACAGTAATAGCCCCTATAAATGGTTTGTAAACGCCAGGTCGTCATGTGTCGTGTATCCTGGTATTCTCGGATTTGTATTGTCGAAACAAAACTTTAGAAAACAGCTCGAGTCGACGAAAGTTACTTTATATTAATAGGTGTTTGATCGTCGACTCGATATGTTTTATTAACTGTTGTTTTCGACAAAACAGATCGCTTATATTGTCAATACTCCATCCTTCTGACGGCAGTGAATAAGCTAATACACTTTCGCTGTACTTGAGACATAAAAGGTTCTGACAAGATTTATTGATCTAGATTCAACATTTTTGATATTTGCTTTTTTTTTCTCAAGCTAAGGTGGTTCAATCTTGACACTTCGGGATTGATCGTTCTGCCTTTCTGCATATATGTTTAAAAATATACCATGCATTTATCGGGGAAATACTACAATATTAAAAAGACTATTCGTATCACAATTTGATCACGAATCGTAAGCAGTCATCAAAGTTAACCTAATGTTTGCAGAATGAAAACTATACATCTAAAGGTATAATGATCACAACAAATGCTTTTCAAATCCATAAGCTCATAAAAGGGTGTATTCCAAAGGAAGAAACTGGTCAAATGCTGCAAATCACTTAATCAGTTAATAAATCCACAATCCACACGATAAAACACAATACGAATCGTTTAAATGAACAGAACTTTATTTGCAAGAACTTACACAATCCAAGGTAATCATCTACAACAGTGAGCGAGTATAGGAGAGTTAGACAGACACGAGGGCTGGTGACATGGGGAAGGTTTTGCGCATGCCCAGACACTTCTCCCTGTCGATGAAGAGGCTGTTGTTCTTGACGGACAGATCCTGCTCAAGAGTTGCCTTGGTCTGCAGGAGCACCTGCAGGGCGTTCTCGGACTTCCTGAGTTGGGCCTGCAGGGAGCCGACGGTCTCCTCAATCTCTCCCACCTCGGAGACCAGCCTGTGCTGGACGGGATCCCTGCAGAGTTCCACGTTGGGACGGCGGATCCTGGTGTCCAGACGGCTGTGGGCAACCTGCATGGGCGCCTCCTTGTCCTGGATGGACTTCTTAAGCAGATTGATGTTCTTCTCCATGTCGAAGATCTCCTGCATCACCTTGCTGAGGTGGTTCTGCAGCCTGTTCCTCGTGTCGTGGGTTTCATTGGCACGATGGGTGAGCGCCACGTTAACGGAGTTCCACTCCTGCCACATCTCGTTGGAGCAAGAGTTAAGGGTCGATTCCAACTCGTTCCTCATCTGCTTGGAGGCTGCACGCTCGCTTTGAGACCTCTGGATGTTGTCGTTACTGAACTTGGCCCAGGACTCCGGTACAGAGAGAGTGTTATCGACGCGGTGGACGCCGTTGTGGAAAGCCAGTCCTCGAGAGTTGTTCCTCATCCCGTGGCAGTTCTCATCCAGGTTCTGGGCCATGAACTTGTCCCTAGCATCCTTTTCAAGCTCGTGTTGGGCAGCGCGGTTCATGCTGAGTTGCACGTTAGCCTTCTCGACGGCGTTCCTCATCTTGTCCTGGCATCGCTTGATGATATCCACCTCCTTGATGAGTTCCTTCTCTGGGTTGTCGTGGACCAGGTCGATGGTCTGCCTCTTCTCTCTGTTGTACAGACACTCCTGGGCTACATGAAGCGGGTTGGCGGTCTCAGCCAGAGCCTTCTCCATGATCCTCTTGCTCTCCTGCAGAGCGTTGATCTCGGCGATCATGTTGTCTGTCTCGTGGTTGAGCTCGTTCTTCCAGAAGTTGATGTCTCCGATCCTCTCACCGAGTCTCTTGCCAACATCGCTCTGGGTCCTCCTGGTCTGGTCGTTAGTCTCCCGGCACAGGCGGACAGTGTCGAACCTCAGCCTCTCGCCTGAGCTCCTGATCTTGTCAGACGCCATGTAGTTGCTCTGGTTGGACATGCTCCAGTCGTTGGGCGTGTAGCGAGTGTACATAGCGTTTCTCCCTGCAGCGAAGACTGGAGGTACCTTGATGCTATCCATGGCGGTGAGCTGGTTCCTGGTGGACATCGGGTCAGGCATGCTGGACCTGAGAGGCTGGGCTGGGTTGGACATGGCGGTCTGGTAGTATGAGCCGGGTCTCCAGGGGGTGGTAGTCATGGACCTCCTGAGGGGTGAGGGGGCCGGGTAGGTGTCCTGGGCTGTATAGGAAGACTTCATCGTGCTGATAGTGGGCAGGAAGTCGCTCTGGGTGTTGGCCCGGGGGCCGGTCATGTAGGTGGCGGTACGGGTCTGACCGAGGAAATCCATTGTTGAGATAGAGGGATCCTTTACAAGACTGATAGACTCAGGATTGACTGTTGACTCAAGGAGTGAATTCAGAGAGACTCAGAACTGAACTGATGTGAAGTGGGTCGGTGGCGCATATATACCTGTGGATCGGTTGTTGAGGAAACGTTACGTAGATGTTTCTAAACTCGGATTGTAAACTACCTATATATACTAATCCCTCAGTGTAGAGACCGAACAGCGTTACTAATGTCTCACTGGTTACATCTCCAGATATCCAGGTATCGGGTCGTTGCCTTGGCCCTTTCCCTCCCTACACAGTCTTTATCCACTCGCTCGTGTAATGTGGAGGATAAGCTTAATCCAGATTAGTGGCTTAACACGCGTCAGATGCAGTTCTCGGTAAAACCAATGGGGTGAGGGAACGTTGGAGTTTCTTCATTACTGATTTGGTTTTCCTGTTTGGATAAGTTATTTTTAACAATTCACCAAAGTAAAATGAAGTATTTGAGGAAGTAAGTTTCTCATGTAACGTATTCATCTATCTTTATACGATGAAAGTTTTAATTATGTTCTTTGAGTATGAATTTTGTTGTTAAGCTATACTGATTCTTATTCTTATTCTGGTAAATGAGTGTTTGCATAGAAGTTAATGAAATGTGTTTCCCAGTTCCTATTAACTAAAAGATTGACATCTACATAGACAAAATAACATAATCATGCCAGGTGTAAAACATATCAACATTTTAACAAATTGATGAATCACGAGAACCGGGAATATTTTTATTTAGTTATCTATTTTGCCCTGATATGTTCTTTGTTCAATTTAGTTATGTTCACGTAAGTAGGTATAAAGATTACGTATCAGCCACAATTGTATTCTTGTATTTTTTATATTTTTTTTTCAATTTCATTCACTTAACAAATCATATATTTGTTTAATAATATTCAACAGTTGAATAATTATTTACTTACGATTCAATTATTTATTTACCTATTTCACCTACAAGAAAAAAGACCCAAAAACATATTTATCACTCCTTTCTTAGGGGAAATGGGTTAACAACTAATATTTCGTAAATTGTATGTTTGATCTAATCAGTCCAGGGGAGGTAACTCGTGTTTCCATATGAACGGAAACTAGTATTTCCTAATTCAAAGTGACATTTAAAAATATTATTTACGTTGAAAATGTAATTGTAAAATTCGTGTATCTTTAAAAAAATAATTGAACAGGCATGATATTCCATTAAACATTTCAAAATACAAAAATATCTCAAAGATTGCAAAACAGGAAGTTACAATTATAATGTTGTCAATACGCTGTCTGAAGTTAAATTTAAAATGATTAATTGTTTCTTTAAAGGGGCAGTAGCACGTTTTTAGGGGGGAAACAAGGTGATGTCAGGAAAATGAAAATTAATGGTTCCAATTGAAAGACAATGTATTTAAACTAAATGGAGCATTAACAATTCAAATATATAATGTAAAGTTTAGCCTTGCGATTCCTTTTTCTTACAGAAAGTGAATTAAAGGTGTTCACACAAAAATGGCCGCCAATGGATTTTATGTGAATCGTCATACTTTGTCCTCTGACTATGGCTAATTGGCTTGTGTAATGAGATTTATGACACTATCAAAGTAATACATTGAGCACTAACATACAATTATAAGTGAAAATTTTAAAATATAAAATTATCAAAAAACGTGCTACTGCCCCTTTAAGGAGAAGAAAATGGCAAAATGTTTGTAGAATTTATTCATTTCATGCAATTTGTATATGTTTGTCATCCGTCGCGGAGAGGTAGAATGTTGAATCGAAGATATTGAGCAACAGTTTTCTTGGCTTTACATTAAATATCAATATTTCAAGTTTGATATTTCGGTTATCCAACAAAATCTATCAGAAATCAAAATGTGACCATAAGACCGTAAGAATAATTGTGTAGTATCACATCTTAATAACATAAAAGCATATCGCATTTAAACTTAGGATATCTAGATTCTGATATCGTTCAAATTACTTCAACATCAATCGAACCTTAGAAGTTTTACGAATTTAAGAACGTTTTGATCATGTCACAAAAGAGTATCGAAATACAATATTAGAAATATGCACTTCAAATAATAAAATATCCATATATGCATTACCTTAAAATGTGTATAGTATGGGACAAAATTTCTGAATATTCCTAGTGTGCAGACCATTTGTGTTTACATGAATTTTGTTTTGGAGGGGTACACCGTATGGATATTTGGAGTACAACTATTGAAAAGATTAACTTTAATCGACGAATATTTGTGGAAATGTTCTTCTCACCTTAAATTCCACGCACGACATATGATTTAATCATGCGAGACTTTCATTACCTACATTAGGTAAGTCTATGTTTGGAACCCTTTTTTGCGCACCCCCGCGCCCCCTCCTGAATCCGCGAATGGTTTTTTTGGGGGGTTGGGGTGAATTCAAATATAAATAAGCATAACATATCCTTGTAACATCATCCTGGTGTTCTGAACAGATCATGTTTCATTATGGTTAAAGAAATTCTGGGTTCTATGTTATTAAATCGAACGTAGATCAGAAATCTATTATTTTACGAGTGCTTCGTTGGATTTTAAATGAATAAAGATAAAACAGGGCGACTTCGGGACGCATTCTTTAGTATCGTGTTTAAATAACCGGCTTTCGTGTTTGACTAAAAGTGATTTAGCGTGTTTCGAATTTAGTTTCAAAGAAATTTTCTATAAATTTGATATGAGAAATGGTAATGTTATCAGTATTTCCTTGTTGATTAAATGATAGACAATAGAAAGTTTGATGTATAAATAGCGTTAATATGATATTCTTGTCAACAACAAAACATTTCCATATAGTAATACATCTCCATTCGTGGTAAAGCAAACGTAAAGAAACTAATTAGTTTACCTGTATATTATAACCAGCTATTGTTATCTGGTATACGGTATAAAACTCGATTTATAACGTGAGATATTTTTTTTTTTTATAATTTAAACGTTATTATCTTATGTCAGCGTGTAGACTATCCACATTTTTGTTTCAAATCACCGATGAAAGATACGGTAGGATCGTTTTTACCCGCTTTGTTGCATACCATTGTAATAAAACCTTTTCCTGTTTTAAGATATTAAGTTTTCCTGAACAGGACTCGTTATGGTAACACCTTGCGTATTGTTATGCACCAAATATTACTTGTGTCGTTATAGCCTAGCAAAATACCATTTTTGTCGAAACAAAGATAATATTAAACTGATATAATTCTAAAGAGAAGTTAAGGGTCAAATCTATACTTCTTTTAGGCATTTTCAAAATGAAAACCATTACGTGGCTGCAAGGTGGTTCCATATAGAGGCATTTTGCACAGAGACTTGGTTGCAGCCAAAGAGTGTAAAACTTCTTTGTTTAATCACTCTGTAGCATAATAATCTTTTTCCTCTAACAAGATCTTTTTGCTTACGTCTGACCATGGGGAAATTTTAATTGAAAACACTTTAAACAGATTTATAATGGTAGTGAGTTTAGTGCTGTGAAACTGTCCGCGGAAAAAAATATGACACGCTTATTAAGACATTACCACCTGCGTTTGGGCGATGCAACACGTTTTATTGACCCTAATTTTGAGCAGGATTTTATTATTATGACACCGTTGTTTTTGAAAATTGAATATGCCTTAAACTGAGTTTATATCGTCAAGATCCACTTCAACAAGATTTCTGCTTAGAACTTTTAATTAATATCTTTCCTTAAATACATGCCATAGAGAAATGAAGTTTGACCCTTAACCTCTTTTGAGTTGTTTATCCTCACGTTGTTGCATTGAGCTCTCGTTGGTCTTCATATATTTTGATATATACTGGGCCTGGATAAAGTTCGCTCGACCTCCTTGTTAGAACATATGTATAAAGGTAATAAATAAATAGATTATATACAAATAATTAAATCGAACTAGTCTCTGGCTGGTTTTGCACTTGTAAACAGTTTATCAATACCGTTGGCAGATACAGGACTTTTGTTTGCGATAAGTGTGCCCTTAGATTTCCTTGGATAGAAGAGACAGTCATAGATTTATCGGAACGAAAGCGCTGC
Organism: Steromphala cineraria; assembly: GCA_916613615.1. NCBI lineage: Eukaryota > Metazoa > Mollusca > Gastropoda > Trochida > Trochidae > Steromphala > Steromphala cineraria. The sequence goes on along the minus strand of OU744730.1, from coordinate 20,672,627 downwards.
CTGGGTTATCGAGGATGAGAGACAGTGTGCAGAGGAAAATAGTTAAACACTAGGTTGCGACAGTAGAATATTCTCTCACCTATTACAAGTACGTACTACAACACTTAGTATATTTGTATACCTCTCTTGAAATTGGAGCGAATTTCACCAAAATCTCACCCCTCTGGATCGGCCAATGAATACCAAACTCTAATTTTGTTAGAAAAATAATTTATCATAAAAATCAATCAATTTGAATATGTACAACTATGGCTCTCTCACATTACTCATGTTACTTAACATGAAATCTAGAGAATAACACTGTCAAATTGAATGAATAGGCAGTTAGAAATGCTTGAGGATTGATTTTCCATTGGTCATACCATTTTCATGACAGAAACACCAACAGATTTAACACCAGTATAACTACTTTCTGCCTTTCACAAGTGTTATACACATCTGGTATCATGGTTGGAATGTCTATAAAGTTTGGGGAAGCTAGCATGTCTAGAGTGGATGGATATGTGCGCTATATAAATATTCATATAATAATAATAACAGTTTAAGTGTTTTGCTCAGGACAAAGTTCTGAGACCAACCATGGAAAGAATGAACATTGTATATTCCCTAGTTACCCTGTAAGGCTTGGGTATAAAAAAACAAAGAAGTATGATCGTTTACTATCTTTAATAGAAGGAAGTATATCAAGAAAAAAATAGTTAACATATAAAAAATAGGTTTTAAAAAAATTGAACATAAGACACATTTTCATGAATTTATGACAATGATACTAATTATGGGATGCAATGATTAGGAGGGATTACTCATCACAGTTCTGTTTTCAGCAGTTTTCGTAAATGAAAATTAAAAAATAAATATATCTGGATCATCTTAACATAAATTACATATGGACAGGAAAATAACACACCTAACATTTTAAATTCGTAATTTCTTAATAAATAGTGATTATAAATATATTTGAAAAGATCAAAATAAATCCAAAGTTTAGTAAATATTTAAATGATAAACCAACTTCTGTTAACACATACTAAAGAAATTTGTAACATATTTTCTTCTTGTTTCTGATGATTTGAGATTTTGACACATACAAGTTATGAAAATAGATGTCAAATAGTAATGTTAATGTACTATTAATAGTCAAATACTAATGTAATATTAGTAACAAAGAATGAATTTCATGTTTCTGTCAATGTTCATATTGCTGTTCAAAAATCATCTTTGAGATTTATTCAAAAGATATCAAATCAACATGCCTTATTTTGCATAACAGCAAAAATGCAAAAATGCATAAACTAAGATATAATACAATTTCTAACACATTTACATCATTGGAACCAACTATAAAGGCTTCAAAGTAAAAAACATTATTGTTCATGCAATAAGATCTGCATGAAAGAGTTGAATTGAAAAAACATGTGAGTTGTCCAGGATCTTTTATGCCAAACTTTACCAAGTGTCATCCGCAGACTGTTGCAGAAAATGTTAATTTTCAAGCTAATCAACGATGTTTATTGACAACAGGAAGTTGTAAGTTGTGATGTAGATCAAAGCAAAACGTTATAAATGACGAGAGTGGCTCTTTAATCTGAGGGTGAAGATCAGTTTGTGGAACTTCACTTCACAGCATATGAATGATCTTTATGAACTGTTCTCATGCTCAGAAAAAAAATCCATAACAATAAAGTTAAGGAGCATGAACATTTAAGTCCAATGGTTGAGAACCAAGTATCATTACATATCCCAACTGCCTACTGAGTAGAGAATCAAAGCTGATATAACGCACAGGTTTCTTGATGAAAAACATCCTACACTCAAAATAAATTTCTCGTGCAACACATGACTTCACTAATCTCAAAACACCTTATTTTCTATGGAATCAACCCTCAAAACTATCAAATTTGACAGGAAAGAACATGGTCACCCATTCAGTGTTAAACAATGGTGACTGTTGCTGAATTTCAAGAATTTTTTCAAACTGAAAATGTAATGGATATATTCAGCAAGGTCTTACTAGGTACATACAAAGTGACACATATTAAAGAGTAATGTATAACTAATCTTTAAGATGAAATTAATAAAAATGTTCTTCCGTGACTAGCAATATAAAACAATGCGTAGATTGATTGTTCATGGTGATAAAAGTGTTATTACATCATGCTCTGCAAAAATCAATACTAATTTCTTATCTCAAACATGCAGATATTTGACTAAGTCATTTTAGTTTCATTTTCTTTGAATGCCATTTTAGTTTCATTTTCTTTGAATGCAACTGATTCATATAAATAACATGCGAACATTAAAGGCACCACTCGACCGCGTTTCGTCCGCCATTTTGAAACGTTAGCATTCCGAGAAAACAAATGTGCTGTATTATGCTTATTCATTAATAAAATAAAGAAATAATTACTTGACTGATATAAGAGGAGTATATTCACAAATAATTCATAATAAAAGTTACCAGTTACAACAACATTTTGTCGTAATAATGCATTCCACGATCGTAGCTTCGAAGATTGGCTTCATTTCACGATGTTTTTAATTTTCGAGCGATACACTTTATTCTTTGGCAAATTGTTTAATCTTTAACAACTGCAATGCTAACCTTACAAACATAATTGAAATTAAGTGTGAAATTTTCATGTAAAAATCATTTATAACTGTAAACAGGAAAGTCCTCCTGAATTTCGTTTCCACAAAAAATACCCCGCTCGAATGGTCCCTTTAAGGACAAAAAATTCAACATGTACTATAGGTGCTTTTGAAACATTTATTCACAGTTATTTTTCAATCTTTGGTGTGTTGGTATACTTTAAAGTTTTGGATTTGGGGGTAGGAATAGAAACATTGAGAAGTAGGAAAGCAAACAAGAAGAAATGGATTGGCTTGGCAAAGAAATGTGATGAAGTTAACAAGTGCAAAGTTTTCAATGAATATTGTTGATTTTGTTGGGTCTTGAAATCTTCACAAATCACAGTATTTGTTGATAATAATATGAATAATTAACATGATATATCAATCAATTACAGGGTTTAACCAGGGGCTGATTCAGGATTTTTGTCTGGGGACGGTGCACACAATAGGTGTCGTAAGTACAACTTTTGAAATAATTTTTTGTTATCTATATTTTGAACTATCTTGTAGGGGAGGGGCCCTCCTCTGGATCCGCCAATGTTAACTCTTACTTTTCGATAACTATAGCCAATAACACGTACAGTATTGACACCATGACATATACCTACACATTCAAAACTGAATTGAGACCAGTAATTATTACGTATATGGTGAGCCATAACCAGTGACATGTGTTCAATATGTGTACATGTGCAGGGATTGGGACAGACATCTTTGACAATGGTTCATTTTCAGGCTTGTTAGCAACTTTCTGAAGTTTCAATGGGCCATGGTCCTTATATCAATAATAAACTTTAAAATTCTTTTTCAACCAATATGCAAAATGGCCCATGGCCCCTGCCACTTTCCCAATCCCTGAACTTTTAACAGACGTTCTTAGGTTTGGGAATGAATGATGATCAACAGGTATCTGATTTGGAGGAGGGTAAAGACAGGGGCTTCTTCTTGTTCTTCATCTCCGACACTTTCGTTGCCGACCTTGGTCGATCATCTTTGAGAAAAGGCAGTTTCTCAACTGTCAGTCTGTTTCTGTGACGAAGAAATTGATTTTCTTCTTTGAGAACATTTAACTCTCTTTTGACCATCACAAAGTCTTTAAATGCCTTCTTATCCTGATCTTTTGACATCTGTCTTCTTAATTCTTGAAGTTCATAACAAACTTTTTGAAACTCTATCAGTATATTTTGCTTCTCTCTATCAAGTTTAACCAGTGAGTCTTTAAGATTTTCATTCTCGATTTTCAAGTTAGTAATTTCATTTTCATAATTTGATATCTTTTGAATCATTTCAGTTTTTTCTTTGTGAATTTTTTCTAACTTTGTACGTAGGTTGTCAATCAATGTGATTTTGTCACCATCTTTGGATTTCTCATGAAGTTCTTGTTCAAGCTTAGAAAATCGGAATTCAAGTTCGTCTCTCTTCTGATTAAGTTCCCTGATTTGTTGATTCAAAGCCTCATTCTGAGATTTCAGTCCCTGAACGTGATGCAAATCAGATTGACTCCTCGTAGGCTGTTGCAATCTGGCACATTCCAGTTTTAGTTCGTCATTTTCTCCTCTTGTGTGATCAAGTTCTTCTTGAAGCAGCTGTAAAATATGTAAAACATGTCAAGATTATTTCAAAAAAAATAGTAAAGATTGTTGTTCAATTGAGCATATCAAGAACAGTTTGGCATTATTCCTTGGCATTCTTGCTATCAGGAAACACAAGAAGGATTATATTGCACACATAAAAATAATTTTGAGAAAGATTCAAATTCAAATATATGGAGGTTTTCTATATTTCAAGAATTTTGTTCTTGCTTTCTTATCTTTTTGGTTGGTATATTTCATCATTGTCATAAAACATTTTTAAAATGTTAATTTGAGCGTAACAAAAGATTTGAAACCTAAATAGTGCATTATATGCCAAATAACAGAAAACAACTTAAAATGCATAATGATAATTGCAAATTTTGTGATGTAAAACATGGTTAAAGAAGGAGAATAAATTGAAAGCAGGAAATTCACACAAATTCTCTGATTACTCAATCTAATGTAATGTAAGGACAATGTCACTTTCATCATCACTGTTGTCACAATTTTCAAAATAAGACAAAAATAAACAAAACAAAGGTTATTTTAAGAAGATGACAAATATTACCTTATTTTGGTCCTCTAAAGTTGTTATGTTGTTGTTTTTCAACATCATATCTCTGTTTGTTTGCTGTAATCTCTCTATGTGAATCTTCAACTGAAATCAACAAGCAGAGCTAAAAGCATATACAAGAAACAAAGAAACAACTATTGCCAAACATAAACCAGAATTAACAACAACTTAATACATTATACTTCAAAAGGTTCCCAAAGATTAATTAACATATAAGAAAGTAATTTATAATCATTCTTCCTTAAACATTTACAAGTCTATCCTGATTGTTTACCCATATTTTTATACAGCGATCTCCTACTGCGTAAAATCTCATCTTCATAGGTAAAGACAACTATATTACCGGGCAGACAAAAATAACAACAAAGTTAGGTTACTTACATCTGATATATCAGCAGCAGATTTTCTTTCAATTTCTATTTTTTCGTCAACAAGTTCAAGTATCTGGAAAAGATATTAAACTTATGAATATTTGTTTCATTTGCTTTACATCTTCCGAAAAAAATAATTCTGTTCATATAAGGTCAGTTTGACTTAAATAGACAGTGCTCAGAGGAACAAAATTGTAAAAATATTATCTCTATCAGGGTTTGAACTGAATCCAGTCTAGAGTTCCTCCTGTCAGTCTCACCACATTAATCTTTGTTGCGTGTTTCTGACGTAACTCATCTAACCAACTGCAAAGACTCAAACAAAACCTTCAGTATCAGGAGCTAGGGGCAGGTAACTCAAATACCAGTATACCCATTCGTTATACATAATTGCCGCTTTTTGCTATTCAATCAATCATTTATTCTCATAAAACCACGTAGGTGGTACAAGAGCATATATACAAGTAATGTTACACAAAATATAGTAAGCAATAAAAATACATGTACAAAATTCAATACAAGATGGCTGATTCAAAGATTCAAACAGGAGATTATGATTGAATCGCTGATGACTGAGTTTCGTCTTCGCTAACTGGTTACTGCAACAGTGAGTAAATAGTAGATAAATGCATCAAAATCACATAATTTTATACAAACAACAAAAAGCATTTTTGTGTCTTAACATCTGTACCTCGCTTTTGTGCTTTTCCGCAAGCATTGCGTTAATTTCATCAGCACGTTGAAGATACTCCTGTTGAATCTGTTTGATGCGGTCTTTACTGTCAGATGACATTTCTTGAAGGGTTTCATATTCCTTCTGTATAAGCTGGAGAAAATAATTGATTCATAACTTTTTTTTGTTGTCAAAATGAATACCTCCTGTTCAATTTGGTCATTTGGTAGGATTTTGCATTTGTAAATTCATAATTGTGCTTTAATTATTGAATGTTTGATTCATATTTTCAAATGTGATCGTTTGTAATTTGAATTTGACAAATGATACACTGTAAGAACATAATGACAAAGTAAATAATCAAAAATGTTTCCTATACTTTATATTTTGCTGATCAAATGAAAGGCTATTGATGCAGGTTAATTGATGTTTCTCTAACTTCAATACAAATAAAATTTTATTTATATAAATTATAATTTCATATATCATTCACAAACAGTTTGTGAAGATCTAACATTGACAATGAAAAAAAAAGGATTGGAAAATACATTTCTATTTGAGATATTAATATAACTATGACAAAAATGAGGTAATTTGAATAATTTTGAAATAAAAAACTTATCCGTGTTTAAAATTGTGAAAAGTTGTAACATACGTTCAATATATTCTTTGGAAATGTAATGCATAAGCAGGATCATAAATGCATAATTTGTGATCAATGACAAAAAATATTTGTTATTAAGTGTTCATGGTTAATGAATCATGAATGAATGCAACGGACCTCAAGTTGTTCAACTCGAGCTTTGAGCTGTTTGTTTTCATTTGCAATGTCTTGCATAAATGACAGCGTTTGAATGTGTTTCGTGGTAAGCCTTTCATGTTGGTCGTGAAGCGCTTCACGCGGAATTCTCTCGGGTGAAGTGGATTTCTGCATTATTAACGAGGATCTACTGACTTCGAGACATCACACAAGTCCATTGCCAAGCACCTGTAAACAATGGTGCCTCATCACTTCTTCAGTTAACACCTTCCGCATCAAAATCTGTAAATTCATTTCAGAGCGATGACATTTATAGAAGCTACTCTTTTCATGTTATATCTAAGTGTTCAAGTCTTGATTAGATAATCTTTGACAGAGTGTGTGTGTTTAATCTGGCAGTGACGAGTGATATCAAGGATTATTTTGCGTAAGAATGTTTACTGTTTCCGTTTCCGTTTTCCGGCGGAAGTTGAATGCCGACATGATTCAGGGAATTTGAGAAAGATATCAGTCACAATACACTTTGAACATTTATCTTGTTTACAACATTATTTGGATTCACAGACAACAAGATGCCGACTACAGAACCCAACAAACAGATAAGCAAAGTGGTCGTTCATCCACTCGTTCTTTTGAGTGTAGTTGACCATTTTAATCGCATGGGAAAAGTCGGCAACGTGAAAAGAGTTGTCGGCGTCTTACTTGGAGCAAACAAACAGGGTGTACTAGACATTTCCAACAGTTTTGCTGGTATATTATCTTTTATTATCAATGTTATTTTCTTATCCATTATCTTCAGATCTGAATTATTTAGACTAACTAACATAAAGATTAGGCCACTGATAATCACACTGTTTGAAATCCAATGTTTCAATCTCCGCTTTAGTTTTGCAATCATTTTCAACTTGCTAATGACTGCAGTATACTACCAGTGGTAAGTAATAACTCACTTACTCAAGTTTTACTCATCATACGGTTATATTAATAATTATATATGACCATGAGGCCTTTTACCAATTACCTCGATATCGAGAAAGCTATTTATTTTTTGCTATTAAGCTATTTATATAAATTGCCATTTGTCGTCGTTTTGACCAACTTGTATCCGTTTTGGTCTGTTGCTGTTTGGGTATGTCGCTGTTTTGACCGTATCCCATTTGAAGTATCTTTACTTTTTTGGAATACATTCCATTCTTTAAGTCTTTTTCATGCGAAAAATCAAACAATTGACCAGTCATGTTCTCATTGTTTATGTTTAACCATCTGCTTCCATGTAATCAATTCTGAATTGTAATAGTTTGAAAATGTTATGTTCAATCTGTTTTCAGTTCCATTTGATGAAGATGACAAGGACAGGAGTGTCTGGTTTCTCGACCATGACTACATGGAAAACATGTATGGCATGTTCAAGAAAGTTAATGGTCAGTACATATTGATATGATTTAGTGATAAATCATTCATTCTACCCATCTAATGTCATATTTTGTGAGCCTTTATTTATGCAGAATGCTCCTTAATCTTTTATGTATCCAATAATTAAAAAAGACTTTACATTTGGAAAAAAAATTTCAAAATTCTTTTCTCTTACCAAATCTGTTGCAAGTGTATTTGTGTTTTCTTTAGCTCGAGAGAAAGTTGTTGGATGGTACCATACAGGACCCAAACTTCACCCAAATGATGTGGCAATCAATGAGTTGATCAGGAGGTACAACCCAAACTCGGTAAGTATAGAAATGATATTGAACAAAGAGCATTTCTATAATCTCAGTCACCTAAATAAAATAATTGGTCAGATATAGGATCAAAATTACTATGTATCACTATGCCATGGATACTTCTACTCAAACACTGCGATAATAAAATGGCAAGCTTTAATTATGATTAGGACTATTTCAAAAATTATGTTACCAATACAATGTGTTCTTTAACTTTGGTAACACACCAGTTTAATTTTGTGATTGTGTAAGAAAGTTGAAGGAAAATTCCAGTACGATTTCAATTTAACTCTAGCAAATGTTTGTGTTAAAATACACTCTCTCACAAATAATAGAATTTTTCTGTCAACGAGTTAAGTATTTACAGAATTTTAAACCTTCGTTTTTGAACTATGACGGGGGTCGCCATTTTCTTTGAAAATATGACGTCATCGATGCAAGGAGCTTACATTATAAACTCTGTAGATCTTTGTGCAGTGGAGTTTTCATGATTTGACTATTATTGCCGAATGTGTGCGCTGTGCATTTGGCCATTTGTAACGTAAAACATTGTTTTGCCAACAGAACGACCCAGTCGTAGGACAGATTATTCAACAAGCAACTACGACTAATATAGAGTTTTGTCTAGTATTATTTACGATATGAATTTTCTATTAAAAAAAACAACAACAGAAAACACAATAAACAGAATATCCTTTAAAACAATCAGGATGACTATGCTTCGATTAATAAAGAGAATTGCCATAAGGACTCAAATCCAGTTGCACTATGGCTTCTTGCATTGCTCACATTTGAGAAAAGAAAACCTTTGTCCCGTCTCCTTAAATGCCTTGAAAGGTTTATAGACACCTTGTCGTAATGGTTGTACTCTTCTAAGATTCTAATCCGGGGTCTAAAATGTGTTATTCATGACTTTGTTATTTTCAGGTGATGGTTGTCATTGATGCAAAACCCAAAGATTTGGGTCTTCCTACGGAAGCTTATGTGATGGTGGAAGAAGTTCATGATGTAAGTTAAAATGCAATTTACATGCATGTGCAGGGGTGGAAATAACCCGTTGCCTGACGCCCGAGTCCAGTGATTTTTACTGCAGGGCAAGTCAATTTACATTCACAGCTGTACCGTTGTCCAGTAGACTGTGGCAGTGTTAAATGTATATCTTATTTTTATAAAATAAATTAAAAATAAAAATTATCTGTGTCTTTTGCAAACATTAACACAAAAGCAAAATAGTTTAAAATTTCAGACTTCACCAATTCATTTTGGAACTCCCTTATGTCTGAATATAGCATGAACATGAAACGCAGTCTGTGATTGGATAACAAGTGATGGTCTTTCCATTAGGACCAATCAGTGTGTGTTTTACAAATAGCTTCCTGTTATGATGGCGATCGTTTCATGTTGCCGTGTTTGATTTTACAAGATTAGATTTGATAAACTAGAGGTAAATTTTGATTATCATGCTCTGGAAATCTATTTTTTTTCAAGAAAGATTCCTGTCAGTATTTTCTAAAGATTTATCTTGTTTCTAGTTATCTGTACTTGTGTCAGCCGTTTGATATTGAGATTTACTCTTAATTTCTTTCAAATAGTGGGACTGTGTACGTCTTTGCTTATGGGAAAATGTGCTTGATAAGATGTGTGCTTTGAATAAATATGCATCAAGCTCATTGGTAAGGATAAATGTGTTTATTTGAAAGGAACTACCAATTTCCAAATTAATATGAAATGGATATTTGAAATCACATGGCGTACATACCGGTATATCGATGACTAAAAATTTCAGACAAGTCAAATAAAACTACCATGCAAAACTAGTTTGTATAATAAAGTAAAGTATGAAAGCAATTGAAAAACTTAGATAAGGGAGTTTAAATCTTCTTAAAAACAAGATAAAATAAAATTATTCAGTAAATAAATATGATTGGTTGGAACTAATTTTAGTTAAGAAGTTTTTGTGACCTCTGGTACAGTGGAAAAAAAGTCAGGACAAGTAAATTCACATATAAAATCAAATTTAAAGTTCTATGTATTACTTACAAATGTCAACATAATATGGCTCCAGCATATCTTTTAAATTCCTTGGAGGACTATACCCCTGCAAAAGATCTTCGATCCGAGAATTTGAAGCTTCTCAAGATGCCAAAGTATAAAAACACCAGTTATGGACTTAAATCTTTCAGCTGTACTGCTCCAAGACTTTGGAACCAACTTCCTTATGTCATCAAAATGTCATCCTCACTGACTGTTTTTAAATCACAGCTCAAAACTCATCTATTTTCTAGCTATTATTCATAGATTCTACCCATAGACTCTAATTATAAATATCCTTAATCAATGCTACCAGTATTACTTTTAGGCTTTATTTCATAGCATTTCATTTCATCACCTTAAATTTTCTTATTTTCACTGCGCTTTGAGCATGCACCTTGTGTATGGATATAGCGCTTTATAAATGCTCATTATTATTATTATTATTATATGCTACTGTACCGGAGTACACCAGAAAATAAAAAGTTATTTCCACCCCTGAATTAAGCTATTTTATTTGAGAAACGTTTGTGCACTGGCAAAACAAATCTTTTGAAAAGTCTTGTTGATATTTTAGTGATGATTGGTACACCTGTTTGTAGTCATAATAGTGACCTAAGTGGCGAGATGATTTACCAAAAGGTTACTGAACAAGTCATCATCAAGTTATCATCATAATACGTCTTACATTGCCTGACCAATACTTTCATGATATATTGTCTCATGATCTCCTAAACTTATATTTGGATATATCATCTCGCCATGATAAACAGGTGACTGGTCTATTTAGGGTCGATACCCATCACTACAAATGACTTCAAATAAGAATGTAAAAATGAAGTCGGCCAGACATCTCTCCCAAAAATGATTTTGAATATTGATTTGAATTGTTAACTTTTACACTGTATTGCAGGATGGCACACCCACCTCGAAGACGTTCGACCATGTACCAAGTGAGATAGGAGCAGAGGAGGCTGAGGAAGTGGGAGTGGAACATCTACTTAGGTAACGCATTCACATGTTAGATTACTTGCAATCTGATTTATCTGTTGTGTTTTAAGCCATTTTTAAGACGGCTATCTCCAATCATATTGAAAGCTACCGGTAAACTTTAGTTACATGCTCCTAACTGGTGGTAACATTGATGTGGAGAGGCAACCGTCAAACAAGTTTTATCATGGTTGAGTCAATATTTTTTAACTTTATTTCTGAATCTCGGAACAGAGGCAATTTTAATCAGACTGAAAAAATGGTAATGCAGCTTGATATTGGACCTTTTCACGGGTTAACACAGTGTTTAAAATATAGCCCGTCCGCTAGTCCTTAAACTGGCTACTTTTTGCTGGGACTGGTTACTTTTTCGTCAGGACTGGTAACTTTTCAAACATTTTCTTTATTTTTCCCTAAGGATTTGGCCAATTAATTTTTAGGACCGGCTATGTTTCCAATCTATTTTATACACTGGTTAACATGATGATGATCATGATCAATGTTCATGATTTTCATTGCCTGATTCATAACAATCTTAGCCTCTGCAAAAACAGACACCACATTTGTCCACTTTGAATCAATAAAATGGTCTGTTTGTTTAATCATGATTTACCTTAGCTGTCCCCATCCCCTATGCAAAGGGATTTTCATCTTTGAGTTTATGTCAGATTAACTAATCATCAGTAAGCCAAAAGCTACCAACAAATAGTGACAACTAAAGCATTCAAATCTTTAACAAATATATTTCAATATAATCCTTCCTTTCATAGAGACATCAAAGACACAACCGTGGGCACCCTGTCCCAGCGAATCACAAACCAGTTAATGGGTCTGAAAGGTCTTCACTCGCACATCCGTGACATCAGCTCATACTTAGAGAAAGTCTCTTCAGACGAGCTTCCAATCAACCATCAAATCATCTATCAGCTTCAAGACATCTTCAACCTGCTGCCAGACGTCAATCTCACCGAGTTCGTTAAGGCCATGTACGTTAAAACTAACGATCAAATGCTTGTGGTCTATCTGGCATCTTTAATACGTTCCATCATAGCCCTTCACAACCTTATCAACAACAAGGTACAGAACCGAGATGCGGAGAAGAACGAAGGGAAGGATCCCAAGGAGAAGAAAGAAAAGAAAGAAGAAAAGGATGACAAAGATAAGAAGGACGCAAAGGATGGAGAGAAGAAAGATACAAGTGCGAAATCCAAAAAGTGATAACTGATTTATGTATGTTCGTGACTGCTGGTTTTCAATTGTCGATGGAGTACAGAGTGACTTCCCTTTGTGTCTGTATTCTGTGAAAGTGCTTGACTTGATAATCTCATGCATTCTGAAAGACTGGTCCAAGTTATATCATTGATGGATTTGAAAGTGAATGAATGACTCATTCATTGAATGTTGGAGTATTCAAATACATGGCCATTAAAATAATTTGTTATACAATACTGTTTCGTGTTGATTATAAATCATACTTATTATTACCAGTAGGTTTAATTAGATAGGAGCAGTGATTTAAATATAGCCCATCCACCAGTCCTTAAACTGGCTATTTATCAGGTTTTGTGCAGTTTCCGCCGCCGCCGCCGCGTCCGCCGCGCACATACTAATGGCTATAACTTTTTTTACTAAGCTTTCCAGAACTTGTATTCATAACTTACTGCTTATACCTCGGGGGAACGATTTTGACATGTTCACTTTCAAGGTCAAAGGTCAAGGTCACGAGCTATAAAATCACTAAAAAATTCCTTGTAAACGCGATAAATTGAAAAGTTTTTGTGCTATGAAGCTCTAACTTGGTATGTATCATCCTTGGAATAGTAAAAAATTTTGAAAAGGTTTTCGCTACAATCTGTTCAAGGTCAAGGTCACAGCAAGGTCACGACTTTAGCATGGTTTTGCGAAAATGCTTTATTTTAACTATGAACACTTTTAATCAATAGATGATTGTTATACTCAATGAAAAGTGTTCATAGATTGTGTAACCTTGAAGGTCAAAGGTCAAGGTCATGAGATTTGTGTTATTTAAATGTGCAACTAATTTGGATATAACTTTATCCCATTAAGCTTTTCAGAACTCATAAACATGTATAAGTGTTTACACCTCTGGGGACTTAGAATGACATGTTCACTTTCAAGGTCAAAGGTCAAGGTCACGAAATATAAAATCACTCAAAAATTCCTTGTAAACGCGATAACTTAACTTCACAGCAAGGTCAACAAATATTGAGAAAATGGATTATTTTAACTTTAAACACTTTTATTCGATACATAAATGTTATTTTCAATGAAATGTGTTCATTGATTGCGTGACCTTGAGTGTCAAACGTCAAGGTCACAAGAAAATGCCCAATATGCTGAGGCTTGTAGAAGGCGGAACAGGGTAAGGCGAAACCCCAAGTTCCGGGGCTGCTCTGTTTTTGCGGTGTCCCGCAAACACTAATCTAGTTTTTGTCAGGACTGGTTACTTTTTGGTCAGGACTTGTAACTTTTTAGCTCATCAGGACTGAAAGTCCAGATGGGCTTATGGCATGGCCCCTCATATATATATATCATCCTTGGAAGAGTAAACAAATTTGAAAAGGTTTTCGCTACAATCTGTCCAAGGTCAAGGTCACAGCAAGGTCACGACTTTAGCATGGTTTTGCGGAAATGCTTTATTATCCCCCGCAACAACGAAGTTGCGGGGGGTATTAAAATGGGTTCCGTCCGTCCGTCCGTCCGTCCGTCCGTTACACTTTGTGTCCGGCTCATAACTTTGTAACTAATCAACCATTTCAATTCAAATTCGTCATAGACATTAAGAAACATGTAATAATGTGTCATGAGAAACAATTTTCTGAAAATCTACATAAAATATTAGGATTTTGGAGAAAAAGTGGTATATTTTGTAAGAAATCTGTTACAAGTCCCGTCCGGCTCACAACTTCTAAACTAATCATCACATATTGATAAAATTTGATATGAAGATACATAATCATCTGAAGGTGTGTCATGAAGAACAATTTTGAAAATATTTAAATAAAATTTTGCCTTTTTTGGCAAAAAATGAGGACTCTGTTGGAAAACTGTTACATGTCCTGTTCGGCTCATAACTTCTAGACTAGTCATCACATATTGATGAAATTTGATATGGAGATACATAATCATCTGAAGGTGTGTCATGAAGAACAATTTTAAAAATATTTTTATAAAATTTTGCCTTTTTTGGCAAAAAATGAGGACTCTGTTGGAAAACTGTTACATGTCCTGTCCGGCTCATAACTTCTAAACTAATCATCTCATATTGATGAAACTTGATATTGAGATACATAATCATATAAAGATGTGTCATGAAGATCAATTTTAAAAATATTTTTATAAAATTTTCCCTTTTTTGGCAAAAAATTAGGACTCTGTTGGAAAACTGTTACATGTCCTGTCCGGCTCATAACTTCTAAACTAATCATCACATATTGATGAAATTTGATATGGAGATACATAATCATATAAAGATGTGTCATGAAGATCAATTTTAAAAATATTTTTATAAAATTTTCCCTTTTTTGGCAAAAAATGAGGACTCTGTTGGAAAACTGTTACATGTCCCGTCCGGCTCATAACTTCTAAACTAATCATCTCATATTGATGAAATTTGATATTGAGATACATAATCATCTGAAGGTGTGTCATGAAGAACAATTTTGAAAATATTTAAATAAAATTTTGCCTTTTTTGGCAAAAAATGAGGACTCTGTTGGAAAACTGTTACATGTCCTGTCCGGCTCATAACTTCTAAACTAATCATCTCATATTGATGAAATTTGATATTGAGATACATAATCATCTGAAGGTGTGTCATGAAGAACAATTTTGAAAATATTTAAATAAAATTTTGCCTTTTTGGCAAAAAATGAGGACTCTGTTGGAAAACTGTTACAAGTCCTGTCCGGCTTATAACTTCTAAACTAATCATCACATATTGATCAAATTTGATATGAAGATACATAATCATCTGAAGGTGTGTCATGGAGAACAATTTTGAAAATGTTTTTATGAAATTTTCCCTTTTTTGGCAAAAAATTAGGAATCTGTTGGAAATCTGTTACAAGTCCTGTCTATCTCACAACTAAACTAATTATCACATTTTTATCAAATTTGTTATGGAGATACAAAATCATATGTTGGTGTGTCATGAAGAACAGTTTTGAAAATATGTTTGTTTAAATATGATCAAATTGAACTTGGAGATCCACATACATAATACATAAATTCATTAGTTTGATTTTAATTTTGTAAGTTAACTCGAATTATGCCGAACAGTGAACATAAGTTGGTATGATTTAGTTTTTATATTAGAATAGTTTCTTTCATATCCTGGAAATATTTGTGTTATTTTGTGCGACAAAAATTAAACAGCAATATGATAAGGAAAACCTATACATATTGTGCAATTTGCGGGGGATATAGCTCGACCATGTCAGCTGCTTGTTTTAACTATGAACACTTTTAATCAATAGAAGATTATTATACTAAATAAAGAGTGTTCATTGATCGTGTAACCTTGAAGGTCAAAGGTCAAGGTCATGACATTTGTGTTATTACAATGTGCAACTAATTTAGATATAACTTAATCCCGTTAAGCTTTTCAGAACTCATAAACATGTGTAATTGTTTACACCTCTGGGGACTTAAAATGACATGTTCACTTTCAAGGTCAAAGGTCAAGGTCATGAGCTATAAAATCACATAAAAATTCCTTGTAAACGCGTTAACTTGAAAGTTTAAATTTTGTATATATTATCTCTTTGAGAAGTACAAAATTTTGGAAAGGTTTTGGGTACGAACTGTCAAAGGTCAAGGTCACAGCAAGGTCAACAAATATTGAGAAAATGGATTATTTTAACTTTAAACACTTTTATTCGATACATAAATGTTATTTTCAATGAAATGTGTTCATTGATTGCGTGACCTTGAGTGTCAAACGTCAAGGTCACAAGAAAATGCCCAATATGCTGAGGCTTGTAGAAGGCGGAACAGGGTAAGGCGAAACCCCAAGTTCCGGGGCTGCTCTGTTTTTGCGGTGTCCCGCAAACACTAATCTAGTTTTTGTCAGGACTGGTTACTTTTTGGTCAGGACTTGTAACTTTTTAGCTCATCAGGACTGAAAGTCCAGATGGGCTTATGGCATGGCCCGTCGTCCGGCGTCCGTCCGTCGTCCGTCCGTAAACTTTTGACACTTTCGACTTCTCCTCATGAACCATACACATTAGAGAGCTGAAATTTTGTGTACAAGTACCTTAGCATATGGAGATTCTAATTTGTAACTTTGGTGACCCCATGACCCCAAATAGGGTCACAGGGGTCACAACTTTAAAAACCAATTCTCATCTTCTTCTCCAGTTCCAAAAGGAGTAGATAGTTAAAAATGATATGTGCAGACTCCTTTGACAATGGGGATTCTAATTTGTAACGTTGGTGACCCTGTGACCCCAAATAGGGTCACAGGGGTCACAACCTTAAAAACCTATTTTCATCTTCTTCTCCAGTTCCAGAAGGACTAGAGAGTTAAAATTGATATGTGCAGACTCCTTGGACAATGGGGATTCTAATTTGTAACTTTGGTGACCCTGTGACCCCAAATAGGGTCACAGGGGTCACAACCTAAATAACCTATTTTCATCTTCTTCTCCAGTTCTAAAAGGACTAGAGAGTTGAAAGTAATATGTGCAGACTCCTTGGCCAATGGGGATTCTTAATTGTAGATTTCGTGACCCCATTACCCCAAATAGGGTCACAGGGGTCACAACCTTAAAAACCTATTCTCATCTTCTTCTCCAGTTCCAAAAGGAGTAGATAGTTAAAAATGATATGTGCAGACTCCTTTGACAATGGGGATTCTAATTTGTAACGTTGGTGACCCTGTGACCCCAAATAGGGTCACAGGGGTCACAACCTTAAAAACCTATTTTCATCTTCTTCTCCAGTTCCAAAAGGAGTAGAGAGTTAAAAATGATATGTGCACACATATATGAAATTAAATGTGATTTTATCATGTAATAATCATACATATTTGTCAACAGGAAAATCCTCCTGAATTTCGTTTCCACAAAAAATACCCCGCTCGATTGGTTCCTTGTAGAAGCAGTAGCACCTTTTTAGGGGGAATATAAGATGTTAGGAAAATGAAAATAAATGATTCCAATTGAGAGCAGTCATTAATCAAATATATATATTTAAAATTTTAGCCAGGCAATGCCTTTTTCTTACATAAAAAGAAAGGAAGGTGTTCACACAAAAATGGCCGCCAATTGACTCATCTTTATAGTTTGTCCTCTGATTATGGATGATTGGTTTGTGTGATGAGATTTTTGACACTTTGAGACTATCAAGATTATACATTTAGTATTAACATGTCAGTGAAAAATTGAAAATATAAAATTTTTAAAAAATGTGCTACTGTCCCTTTAAAGTTTTAAAGATTAAGAACAGAATCAATTTCATTTTCAGCTTTATTGATGGGACTGTCAAATGTGACTCCAGCCGCTCAATTTTTCACTTCAGTGTATTATTATTATAGGCCAAAAAAATATAAATGTTTCTGGTCTTGACATTCAGGCAAAATTGATGCCACGACGCGGATTTAAAAAAACGAAAGGGAACAAGTAATATTTGAAAAGCATGCGTTTCAATGTTTTTTCTAGGCCATAAGTCTAAATTTCCATTTTTCCAATGTCAACATCGTGAAAAAAAGGCTCGATGCGGGCGTTCGAAACTGATGCTGGCAGAAACCAGAAACAAATTACTTTTTTTCTAGGCCTTACTGTACCATACATTGTACCGTATTTCCTCTAATAGGGGCCTCGGCCCTTGTTAACATTTAGGGGGTATTACCCCCTCGCTCTTATTAGAGGCCCGGCTCTTATTGGAGGCCCTGCCCTTATTATGAAAATAGGTTTTCCAAAGTCAACTTGAGACCTGTATTCTAATGTTTGAAACAAAGGTTACCGGTATACATGACATAGGCTTATTTTATGTGTGGTATTAAAACCACAAAAGTCTTTTCATTATGTTGACAGTTCTAAACATGTGGTAAAAGGTTACCTATATATACAAATGCTGTATTAGATATTTGACTGACATCCTAGAAGTTGAATGATGAATACTGAAGTCTCTTTTATTCATATATAATGTAAAACAAAATACAAATCTGCGTTACTCTAATCAGGCTTTTTCTCAATGCATCAACCAAATCTTCATGTTATATATATACAGAAGGGAGTAACTATAGACTAGACCCGGCGCCTATTAGAGGCCCGGCTCTTATTCACGTTTAGGTACCTTTACCCCCCGGCCGCTATTAGAGGTCCGGCCCCTATTGGAGGCCCGGCCCCAATTAGAGAAAATACGGTAATTTGGTAGGACACTGAAATACAACTGAACCTACAGCCAATGATTACCTAGCCGCACAATTTGGTATTGACGTTTATTCAATATGATTCCGATTAAATTTTGCTCAAGCGATGCCAATCGTAACACATTGACCCAAATTATGATCTTATTTTAATGAGATTGAAGTGGCGCAAAAAAAACTCGTGAAGATCTTCTTCTAAAACCACCACTGGAGCGGCTTACGTCCGCCATTTTGAAAGGTTAGCATTGCGAGAAAACAAATGTGCTGTAATATGCTCATTCATTAACAAAATTAAGTAATAACTACTTGATTGATAGAAGAGGAGCATATTTACAAATAATTCATAATAAAAGTTATCAGGTGCGACAGCATTTGGTCGTAGTAATGCACGCAGCTCCGATGATTGGCTTCATTTCACGATTTTTGTTTGAGCGATATACTTTATTCTTTGGCAAATTGTTTAATCTTGAACAACTGAAATGCTAACCTCACAAACATATCTGAAGTTACGTGTGAAATTATCATGTAAATTTTAAATCATCCATATTGTAAACAGGAAAGTCCTCCTGAATTTCATTTCCACAAAAAATACCCCGCTCGAATGGTCCCTATAAGGCTTTGATATACTCAATATGAGTATATTTATGAGATCATTTTCAAACTGTTATCAATCGCACAGGCTCAACAACAAACAAACCTAAAAGAGCTACCTCCCTTTATTATATTATTGAAGGTGAGATACTCTGTTCTATCAGTGAAATAAACCCTCTATCTGGCAACAGTGGCGATAACCTTTATCGTCACTCTACTGAGTGGTGATAAACTTTATCACCACTCTAGTGACGTCAAGTTCAAGAGTTTGACGTCATGTAACAATGGTCTGACGTCATGTATTCTCCTATGACGTCACACTGTTACCGCGGTGACGGGATCTTCCAAGCGGCCGCTCAACATGAAATTTGCCTATTTTTACGTATTTAGAAGGATTTCATCATATAATAAATAGAATATCTGTCAATTCTTGACAAATACCATGTTTATCTCATCTCGTGAGGTAGAAAAGTTAAATATTTTCACTCGTGGCTGCGCCACTCGTAAAAATATAACCTTTCTACCTCACTCGATGAGATAAACATGGTATTAGTCAAGAAAAGACAGATATCCTCCATTTATCCGGGAGACAGAAAGTGGGAAATCCCCTCCAAAATGGACGTCGTACAAGTTTTAATAAGATTTTCTTATAGAATCTGGCTGATTCGAAATGGATTCATAAATGACCTTTACGAAAATGGCGAATTTTATTTTACCAAGCGATGACAGCATAGCGGACGCCATAGGAGTAGCTGTGAAGGTATATAATTTATCATCTTGTCGATTTTTTATATTGATAGTTTCATATTCGAATTTTCATATCAAGTCCTGTACATAAGCCTTTCATCCAACCTTATGACTTATAGGTTTAGCTTAAGTCCGAGGGTTGATAACGGATATGATATGAACATTTTAATCATATGCTAATGTGTATGTTAACGTGTGTTTTTTAATGGAAGCCTTCGGTCCCTATTAACCATGTTGGGGGCCATTCTTATTGAACATAAGCTATTATTATATTATTATTATTTGGTATCAACTCAGGCTAATCAGCCCGATATATTAAAAACGAGGGTTAAACTTGTTCGCAATGTGTTTTACATGATGTGATGTGAAAGTTAACAATCACCCGAGAGTGTTTTCTGTGGTAAGAAATTCCGATCCCTCTTTTTTTAACGAGGGAAAGCCCGAGGGATAAGTTTATATATACTTCAAAGTTATATATTCTAGAAAAGACTTACTTTGCCTGCTTCAAAAAGCGCAAGAAGCGTCCTTAAAATCTCGCTTTATAATGTAAGTTGCGGATGTAAATACGAATGTTTTTATCATATCTATGTAAATATATTTAGTCTTACTGAATAATAACATTGAAAGAGAAACTACTTATGAAAGGAATAAACTTAATCAAACCCAGTGGACTCGTGTCCAAGAAAAACAAAAAACAAATCAATGTTTTATGCATTACACATGTATTTATTCACAATGACACGACGAGTAATGATACCACCTACGGCGCAATCTCTCATTCACTCTCAGTGTACATCTGCATGTATACAACTCAAAAGAATCTAAGGAACATTTGTATAGTGTCCCTATATACTTAATATCTCAGAGCATGGTACAGTTATGTATTCTATGAAAAAAAACACTATCTTACTGACATACTTGAATCAAATTCGCGCGTGACGCAGTTTCTGTTATTGCGCTTTGATGTCAGAAACAAGGCGGGGTCGAAAATGAAAGTCATATGATGTCAGATGGCTCAGGTTCAAAACATTGCCATCTTGTCTTAGGTGACTTCAGTGCATTGGAAATGATTTCCCTGGAAGTAATTAACTTGATGAAGACATTTTCCTAAGAAAATGGGGTAAAAAATTCCAAAATTCCAAAATTAATTAAATTTTCCACACAAAAAATAAAGTTTTAAAATCAGGATCCTAGAATAGACTACACGCAGTCAGGTTTAAGTGCAATGCTACACTGAATTTAAGCGCAGTACCACCCATGGATCGCTAGTTCCAGCCGATGCTCGCAGGTTTCACCGCAATACATAGCCACACTAGTGTTGCGGGTTTTCTCCCTGCAATAATACTAGCAGCCGCGATATAAATGAAATACTCTTGAAAGCAGCGAAAAACCCCATGTCACCTCACCTCACCTCAAACAAAACACTTCTCTTTGAGCTGCTTACATTTAAAGTTAGTGCAATGATATTACTACTTGTGTGTTCCTTAACTTCTTTTGAGTAGTATAGAGCACCAATAATTTTTAAGGCACTTTTAAGAGCGGGATCATACATTGCCACTTCAAATCACAATAGCACTGTCACAACCATCTTCCTACGCAGAGCCTAAAAGGCCAGTTTCCAAACTGTCATTTTATGCCTTGCTGCAGAGACTTTACTTTTCTGTGCTGCTATAGTGCCCCTACAGAGTAGAGAGCAAGCACAAAAAACTCAAGGCTATGCAGCAAGGCATAAAATGACAGTTTGGAAACTGGCCTTTTAGGCTCTGCGTAGGAAGATGTGTCACAACTTGCTCATTCTTGGACGGACTGCTTCATAACTCGATATTGTCAACTAAGGATGCGCGGTCTTAACGCTATATCGGTATAGTGCAATACCACAACATGATACAATCGATACACACACTTCTGACAATATCCAATATATCGAACATTTGAAAATAAGCAGTTTTCATCTAATACTGTCAAAATACGACAACCAAATAAGACATGAAAACGGAAAGCTCTTAACAAAGTGTGAAGTTGTATTTTGAAAATAGCTCATATGAATACAGGTCATTAACAGTGATTAAAAAATATGCTTTTCCAAAACGACTCAAAACTGAGCAATGGTGATCGTTCTTCTTCGTTCGGGGCAGTAGCACGTTTTAGGGGAAATATAAGGTGATTTTAGGTAAATGAAAATAAATGGTTCCAATTTAAAGACAATGTATTTAAACTAAATGAAGCAGTAATAAATCAAATATATAATTAAAGTTCAGCCATGCATTCTTTTTTCTTACACAAAATTAATTAAAGGTGTTCACTCAAAAATGGCTGCCAATGGTCTTTATGTGAATCATTATAATTTGTTCTCTGACAATGAATGATTGGTTTGATGTAATGAGATGTAGTGCGAATTATGCACGGTCTTTTCTTCCAAATACTGTTACATTATGGAATTCATTGCCTTCTGAACAGAGAGAAATACAGTCCCTTTCAAGATTCAAAAATGCACTTCTAAAGAATAAAAATACCTACTGCCATTTTGATCTAAACAGTGGAAGCAGAGTTTGCCAAATCATTCATTGTCGTCTTCGACTTGAATGCAGTGATCTAAATGCACACAAATACCAACGCTTTATATCTGAAACCACATCCTGCCCCTGTGGCCATGATTATGAAGACTCTATTCATTACTTTTTCGTATGTCCTATTTTCAACGATATACGACAAACTATGTATTTCTACACTAATGGATTTGACCTAAAATCAGTTCTTTTCGGAAATCAAAACTCTTCAGACAGTGTAAACAAAGAACTTATAAATTCCGTGCACATGTTTATAAATTTAAGTGGCAGATTTGATCCAAAATAGTTTCAAATGACATTTTGACAACTAGAAATGATTGGTGTATTATTATTTCAGACATGTAATATGATTTATTGTACATTCATCATGACATTTTATGTATTTTGTATCCCGGAGCGGCATTGACATAAGCGTCAGCTTGTTTGCCAATCCGGATCCATTTATGGAAATAAATATGTTTAAATCATGAGATTTTTTACACTGTTACATCGTTGTCTGATTTCAAACTACTCATTACGCGTACATGAAATGATCTTCTACTATTCTAGTGCAAAGTGATGAATACGCACTACGCATTACGCATTACGCATTACGCATTACGCACTACGGACACATGGAATGCCGGCCTTACTCTGGCACTGGTTCGGATACGAGATGTGCAAAGCACAGGAGAATAATTTCAGTTCATCAATAAACAAGAACGTAGTCCATAGTTTTACACGAAACACGACAATCACAGTTCAAAGTCAAAACAGTTTTCAATCACGTATAGCCCATCTATCATCTTTTATCAGGACTAGAGATCATATCAACTTGAAACCATTTACCGGGGGCGTAGCTCAGTGGTAGAGTGTCCGCTCGTCACCCGGAAGACCGGTTGGGAGTTGTTGCTGTCTTGTTTGACACTCAGCATTGTAAAGGCAGAACAACGCATTAACTGGCGCTGCACGGTGGCTGCCGGGTGCCATGGGCACAAAACAAATTTCCGATGTACTTGTACTTAGGACAATAAAGTGTTATTATTATAATTACTCCAATGTTTGCTGAATATTCAACTCTACTTATCTAACATACACTTAATTTCGCTTCTATCATTGTGAGTTATGTTGCTGGAAATTGTTGTACCAAAATAACCATATTTGGAAATCAAATACTGTTTTTAAAATTCGCTTACGTCGGATGTCAGTCTGATTAAATATACCGATTTCCGCGTCATATGTTTATGACGTTGTCTTTTCCTAGCCTTTCACACGATGTAAAGAAGATGGCATTGGTGGGACGAGTTCGAATCTCGGCTGAGTCAATATTCAATAAAAACATTCATTTAAACATTGTCGACTTCAATCAGAATGCTGCAATGGTGATCTATGCAGAAAGATTGTGTACGTACCCAACAAATCAAATTACTATTGGTCGATGCAACGATTGGCCTGAACAATTTTAAAATTCATTCCCTGGGCAATATAGGACATTGATATTTTGACAGAATGGTGGTTTCATAGTATCTCACATCAGTTAACAGTAGAATCCTAATGGACAATCTTTGGTGATTTAGAAATTCGATTGGCCTGAACAATCTTGAAAAATCTTAAAACTCATCACCTAGGCAGCACAGGATGTTTATATTATTTTATATCCGCTGAAATATCACATTGGCTTACAGTAGATTACTAATGAACAAATACGAAGATTGGTCTTGGCAATACTGATGTAATTAATAAGTCCTCAAATGCAACACAGCGATAATGGTACTATTCCATATCTACAGAAGATGACTTCATAGTCTCTCACATTAGCCTGAGTAGATAACTAATTGTCAGATACGACACACTTGGTCTGGAGAATCTTAGAAATTCAGAAATGTTTCAATGCAACGCAGCGATAGTGATATACTATTCGATATCGTTACATCACGGTATCTCATTGTAGCTTACTAATGATCAAGTTCGACATTTGGTTTGAACAATCTTAGGAAATTCAAATCTCCATCGCTTAGGCAATACAGGATGTTGATATTAAGCTAACCAAGGCAGATGAGTTCAAAGTCTTCCACATAAGATAACCTATGGTTAGGTTCGACAATTGACCTGAACAATGACAGGAGATTCAGTAATCCTTCATCTAGGTAGCACAGCGATGGTGATGGCGTTCACAGTCGAGGCCCGTCCCCTGCAGAGGCGCTGCTTGGTGGCAATCCAGATTGGCTTGTAGCATGTGTAGTAGATAACTGGCCGGAAAGCCGAGTACACCAAAAGCAGAGTCCAACATATGGCTTGCCCTATCTTGACGGGTGAGGTTGGAGTCGACATGAAGGTCACAGCGGTGTTGAAAATCGTGAGGGAAAAAAAGATTAATGATGAAAAAATCGAATTGATGAGGATGAATTTTGCCCGTGTGTTGGTCTGTAACCTTCTCTGCGTCTGTCTCAGTGAGAGAATAGGTTCCACTACGGATGCCTTTTTATAAACCATGGCGTAGAAGAAGGGGGTGGACACCAGTGGGATGAAGACTCCATATGTAAGACTTAGAACTGGTATAAATAACCCTTCCTTTGTGAGTCGGATTCTCCTGATGCCATCAACACACCCGGTACTCATGAAGACGTCGTGCATGGTAAGGACGCAGTTGACTGCCGCCAGAGTCCATGTGGACAGCACAATACCCAGCGAACACCTACTGCTCTTGAACCTTCTGTAGGTAGAGCTTGTTGGGCGACACACTGCCAGGAACATATTGAAGTTCTGCAGAGTCAAAAAGGTTACGGTGGCGAAATGGAAACCTTTTACCATGGCTAGGAAAATGAGTTCTGTGAATGGTTCGTTCGTGAGGATAACTGCACAGGCAAAGCATAGCTGGAAAAGAAGACTCGACAGCTGTTCGTTGATCATCAGCCATCCCGTGATTCCTTTAAGGCTTGTTGTTATTCTCACAGAAGCCATCAGCGGCAGGTTGGTGAGGACGTTGAGTGAACAGACAGCTGCAAACACTGATGAGAAGGGATGAAAGATCACCGCAACGTTTGTACAGTTTATTGTAGAGTTCACTGGCGAGTCTTCAGCGGCTTCAGTCATGACCATTGATGACACAGATATCAGACACAGCATTGATAATCCCAGCGTGAACATCGTTGCTGTGAGCATCACAATAAACAGCGTTGAAATCTCAGATACTTTAGCCGTAACAAATGAAGATTACCCTGATAACAGACACAGCATTGATAATCCCAATATGGACATCATTGAAGATCAAAGATTATCAAAATGACTAACTGTGTTTACATTTTAGTAATTTTATAAAGTTCACATACACACAAAGAAATCCCATCGTTGAAGTGACAATGAGAACATGTTCCAGCACGATCCAAGTCGATTGTGGTCCTATCCGATGGCAGCCCTCACAACATGGGATTCTTCTCTCTCGTGTTCATTGATAGACTGAACACGTTTCATTGGGATTTCCCTGATGTGATTATCATGCAGAAAAATTAACACAAACCGATTCTTCTGATATCTTCACCAAATCTCACATGAGAAGGCAAATAAGCAAATCGGTTGTTATACCACAAACGTTAAAACTAACACTTTCTGAAATAACATCGGTCCATCAGATGTAAAGCATTCGGGATAGATCCAATTCAGTTGTTTTCTGTCTCATAAATAATATGTTTAAATCGGTCGTATTCTGCAAACGTTCCGGCGAAGTCAATTTCGATTGATGTCTTCGCGAAATCTTTCTAAAACAACATGGGCTCATCGGTTGTATTCTACACACGTTCCGGCGAAGTCACTTTCGATTGATGTCTTTGCTAAATCTTTCTAAAACAACATGGGCCCATCGGTTGTATTCTACACACGTTCCGGCGAAGTCAATTTCGATCGATGTCTTCGCGAAATCTTTCTAAAACAACATGGGCCCATCGGTTGTATTCTACACACGTTCCGGCGAAGTCACTTTCGATTGATGTCTTTGCTAAATCTTTCTAAAACAACATGTGTCCATCGGTTGTTAAACAGCTAACATCCCAGCAAGATCCAATTCAGTTGTTATCTTAACCTTATATTTCAAAAACAACCTCGGTCCATAAGTTGTTGTGATTTACGAATCTAAGGTGAAAAAAACATAAGGCCATCGGTTGTCGACTGCAAAGATTCAAGCAAGATCCAATTCAGTTGTTATCTTAAACTAATATTTCTAAAACAACATTGGTCCATAGTTGTGTTTTCCGAATCTAAGGTGAAAATAATAGAAGTTGTCAACTGCAAATGTTCCAGCGATATCCAATTCCGGAGTTGTCTTTACCGAATCTCTGTGTTACGATATGGCTCCATCTCCTGTTGCCTGAATGGTGTATTCTAGCCCCTTTGAAAGAAATAATCAGTATTGATAAGACTCTCTGACGGTGGGCTATTAGGATTTTCGAAGATGTATGTAGGGAGTAGATGTGTTCGTATCTCTAATGAACACCGTAACAAGATTCATCTCCGGCTCAGACGCCAGTAGTGGTAGATAATTTGAAATTAATTATTCTGGTGTCAGATCAAGTAACAGTACCATCGTTCGTGTTAATCATTAGATACTGTAGACACAGCTTGCATATGCCTAATTGGGTAAATTATTGAAATGACGTCAATGGGTGAGCTCGTTAATGAGGTGTGATAGCAAATTCGAAAATTCGTTTATTTCTCAAAAACGCCACCAACGGTGGTACATGAGCATAGAAATATATAACAAAGAAAAATTCATAGTGACCAAGATGAACAGAGGAAATTTTCATTAAGCGAATAACAAAAGACTGAAGATGAGTATAAGCATTGGTTAAAACATTCATAGTCACAGTTATTGTACAAGCAATGTGAATCAGGATTTAGTAAGGATGATCTTTATAAATTTTGATAGTTTTTTCAATTTTTTTGGTATCATTAATAGACATTAGTTGTTTGAATTTGAAAAAGTCTGCCCAATTGAAATAATAATTGTCAATGAGTTGGACCCGATAGTGGTGGAGAGCCTCACACCTCAGTAGGTAGTGAAACTCATCACCAATAGCGGGCGAGTTACACAGATTGCATGTACGTTCTGTTTTAGGAATTGCTTGCCATCTGCCTGTTTCAATTGGTAGTTTGTGGTTGCTGGTTCTGAATTGTAATAATGGCATATATATCGATTTATCAAGATAAAGATACTCCTCAAAAGAAGGGGTTTTCTTAAATAACTTGTAGTCAAAACCTTTTGAGCTTGTGGCTATTTCTGATCTCCATATTTGAGTGAATTGATCTTTAAGGATCGAATCTACCATTGAAACAAGCCAAGATGTCGAGCAACTAGATGGGTTATAAAAAACATATGAAAGGCCGCAGTTATCGAGAATATATTTTATCGAGGTTAACCAGGGGTTGAACTCTAGGGAATATCTTAGGTTCAGTGCCATAAAAGAATACATGATCTCGGAGAGCTTACGATTCGAGGACGAAGAAGCTAATTTATGCCAAAAAGATAACATTCTCTTGTAGATAGTTATATACAGTGGAAATCTTCCGAACTCACCATACAGCATAAATGAAGGCGTAGACACTCACAGACCTGCTGCTAACTTAAGAAATTTTAAATGAACCTTTTCAATAATATTAAGTTTTTCATGGCCCCACACCTCGCAACCGTAGATCATGATAGGAACAATCATAATGTCAAAAGCAGTTAAAAGGCAATCTATAGGGATATTCATATTTCGAGCTTTCTTAAGTAATGCAAACATGGCTTTTGTTGCACTTTCCGATAAATTTTTAATGGCTTTTACAAGTCGCCTATTTCTATGAAAAATAATACCAAGGTATGTGTAATCATCAACTACAGTGATAGGATTGTCTCCGATTGTAAAAGAAGACTTTGATCTATTTGCAGGACCACTTCCAAATATGACAACTTTTGTTTTCGAGATATTGATATTTAGTTTCCATTTTCTGCAATATTCGTGAAAATTGTTAAATGAAGATTGTACATTAGCTGGATTGTCATTTACTAGGACAGTGTCATCAGCATAAAGAAGCGATATAAACTTAATTATAAAAGACAAACTTTCACTAATGATTGACTCAATACTCAACCCCGTTGAGCCTCGCTTTTCCAAGAAAGTGTCAATATCATTTATGAATAAAGAAAACAACATAGGGGAGAGATTTTCTCCTTGGCGTACGCCTGAGTTACAAGGAAAAAAGTCTGATATACCATTATCGATCTCAACAGCCGATTTAATTTGCTGATACATACTTTTGACTAGTTGGAGAAACCTTCCTTTTATTCCGTTTTGTATAAGTTTAAACCAGAGACCTGCTCTCCAGACAGTATCAAACGCCTTAGTTAAGTCTATAAAAACACAATATAATTTCTTTTTCATCATTTTGAGAATTTGATTTAGCATATGCAAAACGAAGATATTATCATTGGTTGAGAAACCTTTTCGAAATCCAGACTGAGCAGACTGAGTTAATGATATCATTTTCTTCGAGGAAGTTAGTAAGTCTAATGTTCATTATACTAGTAAATAGCTTACCAAAGCAACTCAGTATAGTGATAGGGCGGTAAGAGTTTGGATCCTTACGGTCCCCTTTATCCTTATATATTGGCTATATGACTTCATTGAGCCATGCATCTGGTAACTTTCCGGAGCTTAATATTAGATTAAAATATTGTTCAAGGAAAGGGATTAGAATATCAATTAAATCAATCAAATAGTCATTTTCAATCAGATCTAGACCAGCAGCTTTGTTCCTCTTTAACAATTTAATCGCCTTAGTTATTTCATCTTTTGTGATATCAGCATTTAGTATAGTAGTATCGTAGTTGACAGTTTCAGTACAATCATCCGAGGGAATATCATCTTCTTGATTATTTTCGTTCAAATCCCTGTAATAGTTAAAGAAGGTTTCGACATTAGGTTTAACAGAGTTGTTATTTTCAGTATTTGTGTTAAGCATTTTCCAAAAGTCTTTTGGTGAATGATTTTTTTTATTCCTGAAAGATTCATGTAAGTGATTTCTATAATTTTTCATAAATTTGTTCATACATTGTTTATAGGCTTTGGAAATTTGTCGTAGTTCAATCCTGGGCATTTCAGACTTAGTTTTCTTGAATTTTGTTTTTGCCTTGCGAAATTTTCTACGCATTCTTTTACATTCAGGCCCAAACCAAGGTTTATTTATCTTATACGGGTATTTAGATTTATAAGGTCGATGTGAGAGAGTTCGTCTTACACCAAACGTTTCACGTGCTGAGTCAAGAAGCACGTGCGTAATATCAGCTGAAATTGAGTCGACTACCACTGGGTCGCAGTGACCTGTGCGCGCTGATTGTGCTTGACTAGTTAGTTTATTTACCTTATCGATGTTTATTTCTTGTCGGAATGATTGGACATAATTTGTGTCATAATGCTTTGGTTTGGGAGGAAGAGGAACATCGCTTGCTTGACACGGGGGAACATTTTCTGTACAAGGGATGTCAGGTGATAATTTATGGATACTAAAATATACAGGACAGTGAACATCTGAAAAGAGAGGTGAGAATTCTCTGACTTCAAAATCAAAAATATATGGGAGTAAATTTGCTGATGAAATGCCATAATCTATTACTGATTTATCCTTACAACTGGTTTTACCAATGCCCCTATCTTTCCCAATTCTGTCATTACATATGAACATGTTAAGATTTTACACAATTCAATCAATTTAAATCCATAATTATTATTTATTTCCATATCCTCAGAGCACCTATCAGTTGGAATATTCAATGATTCGAATGAATCTTGTGGTCTTAGCAATGAATTAATGTGGGGTAGATCAAGGTCCATTTCCTCAATGATATGTTCATCAAATTGACAGTAGTCACACATGTTTTTAGTCCTGGCATTAAAATCACCCACAAGATAAACATAATCACTCATAGATAGATAATTTAAAGTTGATTCTTCTATAATATCAAACACATCAGATGAAACATGAAACATGAAAAGTTGACAGTATATGTGTGTAATTATATGAATGTATATTTGTAATGGTGAGTTGTCTGTAGTAGTTGGTTATGAAACTCTGTGTGCCAGTGTGTGTCTAATGCAGTGTATGATAGTTGTGGTGGTATGAAAGTTGATTGCACTGGAAAATTAACCATTTATTTTAAGGGTTTTTATATTGTTTTATTGTGTGTCTCATAGGCCTATGTAGGTGTGACACTTTTGTAATAAAATAATTTTCTTCTTCTTCTTCTTCTTCTTCTTCTTCTTCTTCTTCTTCTTCTTCTTCTTCTTCTTCTTCTTCTTCTTCTTCTTCTTCATATCTTGAGCCTTCAGGTGGAATGTAAACATTACCTATATATAAATCATTTTCAAAACCAAAAAGTAATTTTGAGATTTTACACCATGCTACATAATCATTTTTGTCCCCAATTGGAATAATATGTTTAGAGTAATTATCCCTTATTGCAATTCCTAGACCCCCTGATTTTCTTATAGCTTTTGTTCTGTGCTGAAGATACAGAGTATAGCCTTCAATGTTTAAATCATCTAACATGTCAGTCTTTGTCTCTTGAAAGAAAATCACATCATTACCATTTATAAGATCTAAAAATTCTTGATATTGCAAGTGCTTTCTAAGTCCACATACATTTATACTAGTAAATGTTAACATGTCATCATGATCATCATCATCAACATGATGATCATCATCATCATCATCATCATCATCATCATCATCATCATCATCATCATCATTACATCATCATCATGATCATCATCATCATCATCATGATCATCATCATCATCATCATCATCATCATCATCATCATCATCATCATCATTACATCATCATCATGATCATCATCATGATCATCATGATCATCATCATGATCATCATGATCATCATCATCATCATCATCATCATCATCATCATCATCATCATCATCATTACATCATCATCATGATCATCATCATGATCATCATCATCATCATCATCATCATCATCATCATCATCATCATCATCATCATTACATCATCATCATCATCAACATAATCATCATCATTACATCATCATCATGAACATTATTTTCATTAACATCATCAACATCATCAACACAATTATCATCTACACTACCAATAACAGGATCAACATGATCATTGTCAGCATCAACATTAACAATACTACTGATTTCATTAGACACAACATTTGCTCTAGGATTGTTTGCTTTAGCACCAATGAGATCAGGCTGACATTTGTTGTTTGACAGGACGGGTTCAATAAAGTGATCTTCAGTAATGTGAACTTCAGCAGCAACATTAGTATTGTCATTTTTCACATAAGCATCAGTATAAATAAGTTGTTCATCAGCCTCGACACTAAAGACAAGTGTCTTGTTATTATCACCATCATTACCAGCATCAACATATGAATTATTTACATCATTAACATTAACTTGTACAAAAGCATGTCTATTATCTTGTATGTGTTTTGTCTGAATAGTATCAGGCTGATTTTCATCAGCATGTACATAAACAGCAACATTAGTGTCAATAGATTGGGAAATGGATACATCAGGGTGAATTTCATAAGGGGATATTCTTTCTGTTACATTTGGAGCTTTTACTTCAGCAATCTTAGTGACATTACCGGTTAAAGACGGATAAGCAGTGTTCATAACAGCAATGCTTTGTTTACATACCTCTATGTGTTGTGGTATAGTTGATAGTGGTGAAGTGAAGTTAGAATAGTTTTCATTTAGATTTGCTAGCAAAGGCATCTTATTCACAGTGGGGTCTGCAATGTTATAATTGAGATTTATTAATGTATTTTGTTTATCATAGCATGTATAATGAGAATAACATGATTGTATAGGATATGAGATATTTTGACATTTATCATTTCGGCTTTTAATATATTTTCTATTTTCCATCAGAGGATTCTTATTTTCACGCACAAAATTGGTTTTAGTAAACCTTGTTTGAATTTTCACTTCATCAAAAGGTTTATCATGGTCATAGGGTGTTCTATCGTGGTAAAACTGACAATAATTATTAATGTTAATTGTGTGAGGAGATTGTTTGTTAAATGTAGAGTTTTCATCCACACCAGTTTGAAAGTCATGAGGTTTAGCGGAACATGCTATATGAGTGACACTGTCTACCGATAGTGTGTGCTCGTGTCCACCAGCACACCCCTACCTTCTGGGGGTCTTTGCATGGGTCTGTTGGGAGGGTGCACGGTACGGGGGTGGTGTAGGCACATGCTGGAGCACATTATTCACATAGAGTTTATCGACTGAGATGTAAGCTTTTTTGTTCTTACTTCGAGCCTCCTTCATTAAAGGAACCAATACCTCTCGTCGATAAGATCCAATCTCTTCAGGGAACTGCTCCATAATTGCATAAGGTTTACCTTTCAATCTCCGGGCTGCTGCTTTGACACTGTCCCTCTCCCTGGTGTAGACAAACTTAGCTATCATAGCTCGGGGGCGGGGACTAGATCCTCTGGGTGGGGTGTACTGCTTGCCTATTCGGTGCACACGTTTATAGCTCATATTGGAGCTGTCAATATCCAATCACTTCTCTCTGGGACACCGGAGAGATCAGACGTATCGTCAGTCGCTCGCGCAACTTACGAAACAACCCTACCTTTCTACCCACAGCGTCTCTACTTGGATTGAGGATATTTATTTGAACATTACTACCCTGTTCGGATATTATTCAAGATTCAGTGAGACAACCATTGAGCAACGCTCAACATTCGAATACGAGGAGTATTCACATTCTATTTGGACTCTACCCGGATCAACAATTCGGACTTACAACCCGGTCACATAGATCGGAAGAAGTATTCGGATTTACCGATTCGGATCAGTTATTAGGAATTCCAAATAGACTTTAAGTCTTCAACGTGAGTTCTTAAAGATTCTCCCTTGAAGCACAACAACAACATACCAATTAGCACATTTGCTAATCACTCGAGTACGAGGAGTACTCACCACCCACAACCCTCACTAACCCTGCACCCCCACAGCGCATTCACGCACCACAGCGCATACACCTTATTATATTTATATTTAATATAATATTAGATAAATTATATCTAACTAAGAAGTGTGTTCTATACCCAACCCCAAGCAGCAGAGGTCTAGCTTACGTAGCTCAGGTCCATTGTTTGATTACATAACCGGCTTGCCGGCGTGGCGTCCAAGTGAATCACCTTGTTCCTTAGAGTGGACAAGGTCAGGTGTGACCTACAAGGTTGGGCTTGGAGGTGTGACGAGTTTTAGAATAATTTTATATTATTCTAGGTGGCTTCGCTGTAGGCTCTACTTATCGCTAGGAACCAAACTGCATACATAAATAGTAACACACTTCGCTTATAGGGTTATTTTCTCATAATCAAAATCAACTAATCATAAGACATGGATAATCCACTAGAATTATTTCAAAACTCTATTCTGGACTGTACTCCAACTCACCTAGAAATACAAAAAGAACATAACCAACTAGTTGGTGCATCTAATTTTCAAATCGCATTCGGCGATATAGAATTAGAGGAAACATCAAATATGGAAACTGACGGTTTTACAGTGTACAGTAACAGGAAAAAGAACAATAAAAGACAAAGACAAAGAAACCTGTCAGACACATCCGATTCCGCTGGATCAACTCCAGACAATAAAAAAAAATGCAAGAACTCTAATGAAACAATAAGCAATAAAAGCACACCGGCAAATGATAAGAAAAATAAATACCAAATGATTATGACAGCCATAGACAAAATTGAATTGAACCAAATCATGAGTTGTCAAGACATGGCATTTCAACTAAGCTCCCTGGGGGCCCATCCAGTAACAATAACCAAATGTGGCAAAGGCTTTTTGCTTACAACGGACAATAAGCACTACTTAGACAGCATAACAAGCTACACCACAGTAAATGGCACTAAAGTCAAATATGACACACCAAATTGGGAAAAACAAATAAAAGGAGTCGTCAAAGTTAACCCTAAACTCACAGATGAACAACTTCAACAATGTATCACAAAAGCAAACCAATACAATAGGACTCCTATCCTACAAACCAGAAGGATTAAGAAACAACAACAAAACACACCTTCAGTTATCATTACATTCGAGGGTACTTATCTCCCAAAACACATCACTTTTGCTGGTGTACCAAACACTGTAGTTCAACCATACCTTAAACAACCGATGTTCTGTACAAAATGCTTCGGGTATAATCACACTACCACTGACTGTTCCAACGCTAAACACTGCTCAAGATGCCACTACTCAGGACATGATTATGACACATGTCGCAACAAAATGTACTGCGGCAACTGCAAACAAACAGGTCACAGTGCCCTATCTAGAAAATGCCCATACAGACAAAAACAAATTGAACAACTAAATAAGCACCACTTTAAACAAACAGCTCAAATCAAAAACAACAAAATCAACATAGAGCAATCTGTTGCATTCAATCCGTCCAACCACTCATCACCCAGACAATCACCAGTAAATGAAGAAACGCTCTTCTCCAGGAAAGTAGTTCCTAGACATCCAATAAGCTCCTCAGAGGAAAAACACAAAAAGATGGAGAAGATGTTAGAAAGTGTTGAACACAGACTTCTTGAAGATATCAGGTCCGCAAGAAAATCACAATCAAAACCACAAAACACAGATGAGAGAACAAAAGAACAAAGCAAAGCTCAAAATAGTGATAAATACAGACCGCCAATGTTGAGAAAGCTCAACTACTCTCACACGAATAAAAACAATGTCACTAAAAAAACACAGCACCAAAGACAAAAAGATCTGAGGGAAACAATCAACCGTAGAAACACCAACGACAAACCCAAACCAAAAAACAAAAACAGTGTCGTTGATAGGATAATACTATTTATAGCACAAGCTTTCATAAACTCAACACCAACACACTCTGACAGGGAACATCATAGGAATGTCAAGAGACTATACTCCAATGCAGCAAAATTGGGGCTATGCAGCATTAGCTGGGAACAATTCTTTGACAGGATCCACCAAAACAACCCACCAAATACCACTTCTCACCACCAAGATAGAAGCTGCTACTACTAAACCTAAGCTTTCCTGAACATAAATCCCTCCTTATAAAATGGCGGACTTTACTGTACTCCAACAAAACGTAAATGGGCTAGGCACCAATGGTGCTGAACTCAAAGTATTGATACAAAATAAATCAATACAACCAAGTGTTATCATTCTACAGGAAACAAAATTATCAAAAAGAAGGGATTATAAAATCTCCGGTTATAACATACTAAGAAAAGATCGTTTTACGGAAATAAAAAAAAGTCCACAAGGTGGACTCATAATTGCCATAAAACATGGCATTGATTACAAACCCCTAGATATAAACATTGAAGGCATAGAAATCAATGGCGTAACAGTTAACATAAATGGTAATAAACCAACAAATGTTATCAATGTCTATTTACCCCACAGCACAAAAATTACAGTTGAAATAATCAACAAATTACTACCCTATCTCGCCAACTCAGCCTATTTGGGTGGCGATTTTAATGCACACCATAGCCTCTGGGAGGCAGACGATAGAACCGATACAAGAGGTACAGTCATACAAAAATGGTTAGAGGATAACAAACTTATTATTCTCAACAATGGCGAACCTACTTTTCACAGGCTAACACAAGGAATATACACCACAATAGATCTTAGTATTATTACACCAGACCTAGTTAATGATGCTAGTTTATATGTTCATGACGACAGTTGGGGAAGTGATCACTTCCCACTATTCACCACATTAAAGAATAACAATACACAACAGGCACAAAAAAACAATACCCATAACAGCTGGAATTTTAACAAAGCAAATTGGGGAATATTTCAAAATATTTGTGAACAAAACCTAAACAATGATGTAAAAGACGAAGATGTTAACATATACAACAAAAATATCACCGAGGTGATTATAAATGCTGCTAACCTAGCCATTCCAACCAAAAGAACTCACAAACATATACCTGTACGATGGTGGAATGAAGAAATTATGCAAGCAAGAAAAGAAAGAAAACTGCTCAGGAAAAAAGCTAAAAGGATAAAAAGTTAATACAACAAGCGGCAGCAGCTAGAAATAAGGTTAAAACTTTAATAAGTAAGGCAAAAATCCAATCATGGAAAAAGATGTGTAGCACATTAGATATCAAATCTAACTCAAGGCAGGTCTGGAAAAAGATTAATGTCTTTAGAGGCAAAAGCACTAAATCCCATATTCCAAGTATCAACAACAGCAAAAACAAACTGGAAAAAATAGACAATTTATGCAAACAATTATCACAAGCAAGCTCAACCAATAACTACAAAACTGCTTTTCAAGAAAAAGTTAAAAATACACAACCTTGTCCGAAGGACAAAAACAAGTCAGACTTATGGTACAACAAGCCATTCACAATATCAGAACTTAACAATGTTGTAAATAATAAAAAAGGAACAGCCTCTGGTATTGATCAAACCAGTTACACAATGCTTAAACGTCTTCCCTATAAATGCAAACAAGTGTTATTAGATTTCTACAATAAATTATGGAAAGACGGCAAATTACCAACAGACTGGAAAGAAAGTCTTATTATACCATTACACAAACAGGGAAAAGACCCTACCAAATCCGATTCATATAGACCAGTCTCCTTAACATCTAATCTATGTAAAACACTCGAAGCTATGGCAACGAAAAGATTACAACACTATCTAGAAACTAACGAATTGATAACACAGAATCAATCAGGATATAGAAAATCCTATAGCACCACTGATCATATTGTTAGATTACAACACTCTATCAGACAAGCTCAACAAAATAATAAATTTACTACAGCAGTCTTTCTAGACTTTAGTAAAGCATTTGACATGGTCTGGAAAACAGGCTTGATACAAAAAGTTAAGAAAAAGGGCATACAAGGGGAAATGCTAAACTTTATAAACGACTTTATGTCAGACAGAACTTTTCGTCTTAAAACAGATGATATCTGACAACTACAATTTAGAAAATGGAACCAACATCATATCACCAACATTGTTCAATATCATGATAGATGATCTATTTCACAAACTACCGAAACAAGTGAACACCTCACAATTCGCTGATGATGGGGCCCTTTGGGTCAGTCACAAACATCAACATGTAGCTGCAGAAATATTACAAAAAGCCTTAATCAAAGTAAATGAATGGACCCAAAACTGGGGATTTAAATTATCCACAAGCAAAACTGTATCAATTCTCTTTCGGCCAACACCCAGAGCCGATTGCAGACCACTGAAATTATACATTAATGAAGAACCATTAAACCAAGTTAAATATGTCAAATTCTTAGGCATAATCTTTGATGAATATCTAACATGGAATCAACATATTGTTGAACTGTCACAAAGATGCAAAAAAGATCTCAATATATTACGAATGCTTTCTCACACCAGGTGGGGCAGCAGCAAGGAAATGTTACTCTTGCTATATAAATCTCTGATTAAATCCAAACTGCCCTATGGAGCAGAAGCTTGGTGTGACACTAGTCAAACCAACATACAAAAGCTAAAAACCATACAAAATCAAGCTTACAGATATATATCAGGATGCCTAAGTGGCACATCAATGGAACTAGTCAGACATGAACTAGGCGAACTCCCGCTAGAAAAAGAATGGGAAGATAATATTACCAACTATATTGTTAGATCAAAGCATAAGCCATGTTTACAAAATATTATCACACGAAAAAAGCAAATAATGACTAAAAGAGTAAAAAAAATACCAACACCATTTGGTGTTACCATGAAAAAACACATAGACAAATATGACCTTGATACAATAGACGTTATTTCTGACCCATATACCAAGCATATCCTAAAACCTCCAGACATCCCCGATATCCAAGTCGATATCAAATTGAAAGACCTCATAGACAAAAATAATCCAAAACCTAGTGACCTCAGTAACACTCAAGTCTATATAGAACAAAACTACAATCAAACTGATTACATTCAAATCTTTACTGACGGTTCTAAAGATGAAAAAGGAAGAGTAGGCTCTGGGATAGCCTTCACTCACACAGGTGATGAAGATATATCCCTTAAACTACCAGACAAAACCTCTATCTTCACAGCTGAACTTGTAGCTATTCGACAAGCACTCATTACCAGTAAAGGCTACAAACACAAAAATATAGCTATATTTACAGATTCACTCAGCTCACTGCAAGCTATACAAAACAAAACGGAAAAAAATAGTCATGAACTTCTACACCAAATTTACCAGGGGTATAATTATCTAACTCAGGATAACAACAATGTTAGATTTATATGGGTGCCTTCCCACATAGGCCTAACAGGCAACGAAAGAGCCGACCGAGCAGCAAAAGCAGGTCTAACCCACAGCAATAATGTCAACATACCATTTACTAAAAAAGAAATTAAGAGCATTGTTAAATCAATCAGAAGGGATGAATACAACGCAAACTTTAAAGGCAACTGGGGACATACCCAGTACTATCAAGTACAACCTACAAAAGTTACAAAGGTTAAAAACTTCCACAACTTTAGAAGGGTTGATGTAGCCATAACCAGACTTAGGCTTAACAATGTTCGCAATGGGGTTTATCTCCACAAAATAGGGAAAGCACCAAATAATCTATGCAATCAATGTAATGTCGAAGACACCATACATCACATTCTGTTTCAATGTGATAAATACCAAAAACACAGGGGACAACTCCTTGAAAATGTAAGCGCTAACAACCCACAAGAACTGTTAGCCAATGCTAAAAATTACCAGTACCTTTCAGTATTCCTACTACAAACCAAATTGTATAAAACATTATAATTAATAACCACCTAGCCTTACACCCAAACTCCTAACCATTACCTACCCCTCATCCCCTACCCAATTTAAGGGTCACTAAACCCTAACAACCACCCCACGGGTAAAACTCCCAGAAGGACCTTACGGAAGCGAGACTGATCTCTTAAACCTCCTTCTTCTGGTAAGTGTTGGTCATGGCGACCCACGACCAGAGCTGGTTGGTGAGATAGGTTCACGATATACATTACCTCGGGACCACTCGCGCAAGCCTATACAAAAAGGCGCGTAGGCTCCCGACGGGAGATTTCCACCTAATACCTAAAATAATATTTACCCCTCCCATATTTGGGATAACTGGTAGGACTTGGCACAGGGCAAAATGGTTAAAACTCTTCATTAAAAGTGCACGGTGTGGCTACCCCCGGCACTTTACTAAATTATAACTGGTAATTTTCCCAGTAGCAAACCTCAAAACCCTCACTGCCTGGTTCTTAATCGGGTTCAGTGGGGAGGACAGGTATTGTACCTTAAGTGTATGGTTAGACTACCCCCTGCACTTTACATAGGTACAATACCAGTTAGACGACCTTCAAGAAAGAAAAATACGCACATTGCGAAGATACCAACGCTGGAAACAACAGCAAATAACAGACTAAGTATATCAAACCAAAAAGATAAGTATTACTCCATTCACTCAATTATCAATAAATTTAATTATAAAACATTACTAATTACAAATAACTATAAATACAATTCAAACACAATTATTCAACTACAATTTTATTTTATCACAATTAAAAATACCATCTCAAATACTAGTTTAAACCTTTTTACCTCAATATAATTTCCCATACATAATATATGCTTTCTATCTCTTTCAGGTACCACGCCATTTCACAACACTATTTATTTACTTACTATTCATATATATATCCCCCTCCCCCCCTCCACTCTATTCCAAATTCAAAATTAATTTTAACCACTTTAGAACTTTTATTAATTTTACTTGGGTGTCTAAGACCTATCCTAAATTTCATGCCCCCTTTTTGGAAATAATTCAGGCTTATACCCCACGTCGGCGACATCACCGTATGGTGACGAAGACGTTAAACCCCAATCCAACAACAAAACGTCAATATCCAAGTGTTCTTTAATGAAGTCCTTGAGTTTAGCCTCGCAGTGCTCAAGTGTGGGTGCAGGCTCAGTCTCAGGAATGTTAGTAAATATGAGGTTGTCCCTCATTGACCTGCACCTCTGGTCAATAACATAAACCCTCAGCTGCAAAATTTCAAGTTTAAGGCTTTCTATGGAAACATTCTGATCTGTCACCCTATGCTTTACCTCCGAAATATCCCTTTCCATTTTGGTTTTGTCATTTTTAAAATCTTCAAACTTTTTCTCAACAAATGAGATATTATCATCAATGTCATTAACTTTGGTTTTCACAGCATCGAACTCGGCAACTTTTAGCTCAAGTGTAGCAATGTTAGTTTTGATGGATGAGATGTCACATTCAATAGTGTCCAATTTGCCGAGTTTATGTTCAATAGACGTTAACTTCGCCATTAACAAACTGTCTCTATCGGGCTGAGGGGGCATAACAGGTGGGTAATGCATACCATGAACATGTGGATTGTACATATTTTGTGCCATATTACCTTTTGCATTTAGCAGTTCCACCGACTCACGAACGATGTTACCCGTGCTTTGCATGTTGTCTTGTGATGTGTTCAGCTTGTCCGACTCATACGTGTCATTCGATATCGAATCTGGTGACTCGTTTGCACTCGTGGAGGAAGAAGATTTAGTTTTCCTTTTCTTGTTTTTCTTCGAGTGTGGCATGTTGTTTGCTTGAAGAAGTTCTTCTTACCATCATCGTCACTCTAAGTTATCTTAGACAGCTTAAATTTTGTCAAATTGTTAGCTGGGTCGGGAACAACACCTTCCTCCCGCCATCTAGCCCGGCCCATTCTGGGAGAGGTTGTTAGTTGTGAAAACATACCATTGAAGGTGTTAAACAACAGATAACCCCGAGGGGGTACACAATGCAGATATGAATTCAAAAGGATATGATTAGACAACATCGATACTTTGCTTGTTCAAAAACATGCGAAAAGCAGTCATTTAATGGCTTTGAAAACAAATGTCATATTTTAAGTGGTGAAAATTAAACTTCTTTCAGCCAATCACATCGCCCTTACTGGTCAGGCTATTGCTATTGTTAACAGTAATAAGTCAAGCGCACACTTACTTACTTGGCGTATAATTAATACACAAACAAGGAACAGTATGACAGTTAGATAGTGAGACGTATAATAAAGATATTAATTAATTTTTGTTGATTTTGTTAAATTTGGTGATAGCTTAATCATGGCTTTTACCAAGAGATCTGAAGTCAACTCATCATCAAACTGCATGGTATTGTTAGAAGATAGTTTTATTTTTAAAACTGTAAAAAGATATTGGTCACTTTGAGGGGAAAGAGAGGTAAAACCTAATGATTGCAATCTGTAGAAAGCAAGTAAACAACTTGTTTGTGTAGGAAATCCGAGGTCAGTTTCGGCCAGATTGCCGGTTGAAGAGAGCAAAAGCATGCTCCATGAAACAGTATAACATGAAATCGTGTCCAGTAATTATAAGTTCCTTTGAAGTTATTATTATTATTATTATTATATGAATATTTATATAGCGCACATATCCATCCACTAGTGGTTGCTCAAGGCGCTAACATTGTTTCCCCTGGTCAATGGCATTCTTTCACCGTCAAATCATTTTTCCAATTCAACTCCCTGGGGAGTATTCAACTGGCATCCATATGTGGCGCTCAGGTTAGGGACCATTCTATGCCTCACAGGGTACCCATTCACAGCTGGGTGAACTGAGACACATAGTCACAGCAGTTTGTCCAACACTGCTGAACGCTGATAACCGACAGCTCGGCGTATGCACGTTTTCATGTATCCACCATTCAGCCACTGACATGAATTCGTGGGATCTTTTAAGTGCGTAGTTTTTGTTGCACTACACACTAGGGCTCCAGGGTGACACTTAAAGAGTTCTAACAGGGGTGAACTCTAGGTTTTTACACCTTGGCCTGGATGGGATTCGAACCCCGGACCTCAGCAACGTGAGACCGGCGCTCTTGCCGACTGAGCTATCCCGTACCCCGAGTTGTTTTCGGACATCCCACGAGGCAGAGTCGAGAGTTCAGGGTTATGTCATACTATATTTACGTGGAAGTCAGGAGATGAACATGGTAATTGGAAAAACATATATTCTTATTTACGATCTACAGAATACAAAATTAAATAGAAAAAATATCCCAACTTTAAAAGATGTGTTATCGATAACGTAACTCCGCCATGGCCGGTCCCAAGCCCGGATGAGAAAGGAGGAGGGTTGTGCGTAGGGCCAGCAACTCTACCATATAAAAAGATGACCGCTACAGAAACCAAAACCAAAGAACCTAACGCCGGAAGAAGGAGAGACGTCATTCAGGCAACTGGAACTATGACGGATGACAGCCAAACCCGCCAGGAAGCTGGCACCCCGAGGACAGACATCCTTCGACCAAAACAAACATGTAGAGTCGGCTGCTGGAATGTGCGGACACTCTACCAAACAGGAAAACTCGCCCAAGTAACCAAAGAAATGGACAGCTACAACATTCAGCTGCTAGGAGTGAGTGAAAGCAGATGGACAGGAAGTGGCTCAAGACAGTTGGCATCGGGACATCATATACTCTACTCTGGAAGGTCAGATAGTCATCATAGCAGAGGAGTTGCCATTATAACATCAAATACTGTACACAAGAGTCTGCTTGAATGGAAACCTGTAAATGAAAGAATAATCCAGGCAAGATATAATTCATCATACACAAAGCTAACAACAATTGTCTGCTACGCACCGACAGACGATAAAGATGATGAAGAGAAAGAGGCTTTCTATGACAGCTTACAAAAGGAAGTTGACAAAACACCAGTCCATGATATGCTGCTAATCATGGGAGACTTCAATGCAAAGGTAGGCTCAGAGAACGGAGGAAAGGAGAACATCATGGGTAGACAAGGAACAGGAACCCCAAACAACAATGGTGAGAGACTGTCAACATTCTGCCAGGAGAACAATCTAGTGATTGGGGGAACCCTGTTTACACACAAGCACATCCACAAGACTACCTGGACCTCCCCTGATGGGCGCACTGAAAACCAAATCGACCACATCATCATCAACAAGAGGTGGAAAAGCAGCCTACAGGATGTGGTGGCAAGACATGGAGCAGATGTGGGAAGCGACCATACACTGGTATTGGCAAAGGTCAAACTGAAGTTAAGGCGAGTGAAGAAGAAGTCACAGAGGCCACCACAAGTCAACATAGAGAGGTTGAAAGATCCTTCCT
The DNA here is from genome assembly GCA_916613615.1 of Steromphala cineraria. Taxonomy (NCBI): domain Eukaryota; kingdom Metazoa; phylum Mollusca; class Gastropoda; order Trochida; family Trochidae; genus Steromphala; species Steromphala cineraria. Next base: position 20,628,752 of record OU744730.1, on the reverse strand, counting down.
TGAAGAAACGCTTCCAGATAGAGGTAAAGAACAGGTTCTCTGTACTCCAAGAACATGACATGGTTGAACTTAAAGAGTTTAACACAGTACTGCTGGAAACAGGGAAAGACCTCCATGGCCCAAAAAGGAGAAAGAAGGAAGAATGGATAAGGGAAAATACCTGGAAAGTGATCGAGAAGAGAAAAGAACAAAAGAAGAGAATCCTCAACACCAGGTCTGAGAGACAGAAAGAACAGCTCAAAAAAGGGTACAAGGACTTAGACAAAGAAGTCAAAAGAAGAGCACGATCGGACAAGAAGGCCTATATAGAACAGCTGGCAGAGGAAGCAGAAACAGCAGCAGCAAACCAAGATACAAAAACCCTATACAGGTTGACCAGAACCCTCTCAGGGAGAAACCAAACCTCAAGCCCACCTGTCAAGAACACACAGGGAGTTACCATCACTAAAGAGGAGGACATCTTGAACTGCTGGAGAGACCATTTTGAGAAAGTGTTAAACAGAGAAGACCCGGAAATGGAAGCGAACATTCTGCCAGCAACTGATACCCTGGACATTAATACCAATCCACCTACAATTAATGAAGTCAGGAGAGCTATAAAGACTCTGAAGAATGGGAAATCACCAGGAGTGGACCAGATCCATGCAGAAATGCTCAAAGCAGAAGAAAACCTTACACCAACACTGCTAACAAATATCCTAAAGAGCATATGGGAATCTGAAGAACCGCCAGACGCCTGGAAGACGGGACTTATAGTCAAGCTACCAAAGAAAGGCGACCTAACCAACTGTGACAACTGGCGAGGGATAATGTTGCTCTCAACGACAAGCAAGGTCCTAAGCCGAGTGATCCTCAATAGGCTGTCAACAATAGTGGATCCCCTACTGCGCAAGGAGCAAGCTGGCTTTAGGAAAGGAAGATCATGCACAGACCAGATATTTACTCTGAGACAGATCATTGAACAGAGCAACGAGTGGAATGCCACAGTCTACGCCAACTACATTGACTTCTCCAAGGCATTCGACAGTGTCAACAGAACAGCTCTGTGGAGTATCCTTGGACATTATGGAATCCCTGACAAGATAACCTCTATTATCAAGATGCTGTACACAACCTTCAGTGCCAGAGTTATCTGTGGATCCAGTCTGAGTGATGAGTTAAAACTAAGAACAGGTGTAAGACAAGGCTGTCTCCTATCCCCGATTCTCTTCACTTTGTGCATCGACTGGTTAATGAAGGAAACCACCAGGAATGTAGACAGAGGAATCAGCTGGACTTTCAACACAAGCCTAGAAGACCTAGACTTTGCTGACGACATCGCCTTACTAGCTCATCGCTTCAGTGATATGAAAGAAAAGACCAATATTCTTGCTACATCAGGAAGCCAGATAGGCCTAAAGATCAACGCCAACAAGTCCAAGGTTATGAAGATCAACGGTAAGGCCACAGATGCCATGACTCTTAACGGAACCACTCTTGAAGAAGTCCAAGAGTTTGCCTACCTTGGAAGTACAATCACAGCCAATGGAAACTCTGAGGCAGATGTACGAGCTCGGATAGGAAAGGCAAGATATACCTTTACGACACTTAGGAACTTCTGGAAATCAAACAGGATAAGAATAAAGACTAAGCTGCAAATCTTCAAAGGCAACATCCTTGGAGTCCTTTTATACGGTGCAGAATCCTGGAAAGTAACACAGACCATCAGCAACAAACTTGATGTATTCCAAACCAGATGCCTTCGCAGAATATTAGGTATTTATTGGCCAGTAACCATCTCCAATGAAGAGCTCTACAAGCGGACAAACACCATCCAACTGTCTCAAGTAATAAAGAAGAGAAAATGGCGATTCATTGGGCACATACTGAGGATGCAACCAGATGCCATTCCTAGAACAGCAATGAGATGGACACCACAAGGAAAGAGGAACAAGGGAAGGCCAAGGGAAACATGGAGAAGATCTGTGGAAAGAGAGATAAAAGAACAGGGATGGACCTGGGGTCAAATCCAGCATTGGGCTCAGGACCGGCCATATTGGTGATCTTTGGTGGAGGCCTTATGTGCTCCTAGCACAAAGAGGATTAAGTAAGTAAGTAAGTATCGATAAGGTATTGATGATAAATAACCAAATCCTAATCGTTGCTTTTTCAAATTAAATGACTGTCCCTCATTTAAATAATGATAATCTAAACTTCGGTATATGTGCGGTGACTGCGCACCCGAAGGAGACGCTTATTTTTCTGGACTACCCTTCATTATCCTCACATTATCGTGAATATTATCCTATTTATGAAACTACGTATAACTGATATTTCTTACGCAGTTTGAAACAGCACACCGTTTAATGAATGAATTGGTAAATAAAAGATTTAATTTATTTTTTTAAATAATAATGTTTATTATTAATTATATGTCAAAAAATATTGTCTTGCGGTTGCATGTCTATTGTTACAGGATATTTGAAAGACACATTTTTATTTTATTTGTTTTATTTTTAAGTAATTGAAATTGAAATTATTTAGAAATTTCCAAAGAAAACAGTAATCCAATACAAAAAAATGTGTTGTAATGATGATTTAGTAATAATGTTATGACATATGCAAAAGCTATTCTATTCAGAATTTCTAGATGCATTAATTTGTTACCAAAACAACTCACTGTCACAGTGAGATAACTCAATCAATCATGATAAATTAAAGCCGCATTATAGCAGTTTAAATAACGTATATGATTAAACAAACAATTCAATCAGAGAAACCGAAGAGTTGACGTAAACCGGTTCACTGTCACAGTCAAGCTCCGTACAGCGATGAATAATCAACACTGTTGCGGAGCTTAGGAGAGACTCGGCACACGGTAGCGAGCCACTAATTAATAAATGTGATGCAACACATTTACGGGGACGGCGTCTCGCTTTAAGGGGGAAGTAACGAGCTCCAACTAGCCGTCAAGGACAAACCATCTTTAAATATCGGACCTCATGATTAAATATTCAGTTGAGCTTGGACAGCGGCTGATTGACCATCCTCCGTCTTCTGTCTTTCTTGCATGCGCCAAAGTCTGTCTGATTCAGAGTGTCTGAACTCAGAGTTGTTGCCTGATCCCAACCTACAGCTAGTCAGAGTCCGTGTGAAGCAGACCAGTTGCAGAGTCACAACGTGTGTATAGTCACTATCCTGACCACGCCACTCCAGTGACCATAACATCCCTCACCACGACATTAAGTACGTACCTGCTCGCTTAGGGTCACTGGGAGTAACGGGTGGTTATAAGATCCCAGGATAATATGTCTTGTTTCGCAAATGATTAGATGGCCCATTCTTCTCTAAAGAAAACTTATCATTATAAAAGAAAATGTGGTTTAAACATATTCATCTAAAACAAAGAAACAGGATTGACAAACAAGCAAATAATGCTTATATAAATGCCGTTCCCTAGCAAAAAAAACACGTTATTATAATAATTATAATAGTGACGTAACGTACACATGGACAGATATGTACACATAACATACAATTTTTTTGGAATATAGACATAGAAACTTAGACTCCTGCTCATGTTATAGTAAGATGGTATAAACGTAAGGATATTTCAGCACGGCAAAATCTCAATATGTCAAATCATGTCAAATCTGAAAATCCCTTAGATATTACGATATAATGGTGTACTGGGTTTAGTAGCCCTTCGTTTAGATTTTGTCTGTGGCCATATAACATTGAAGGCACGATAAATCTTCAAATAAATAATATTTTTAAGAAATTAAGTGATTTTAAATTATGCGAATGAGGTTTGCTTTCTCACACTACGAATAATTGAAAAACAATGAGTGTCGTTGAGGCATCATGTCATGAAATTGTAGCCGATTATCCTGTTCGCAACCTAATACAATTCGATACATGTACTTTTGAGATGGTTATTTTTTTTCAATTCTTAACTTCTAACGCAAAACAACTGTCTGACATGATAAAAGGCTCATACATTGTAAATGATAAATTCTGAAAATTCAATTTTTGATTGGATCTAGTTTGACCTATTGTTGACCAATGAATGACTAGTGCTTTGACACCTGGGCGTCACAGGGATGGGCAGACAAACTACATCCTCTCTCTAATTCTTGTAACAACATTGTCAAAGAGCGTGTAATAACCCAAGCGCGACTCCCCGTAATTACAAAATCCGTAACGATGTGTCATAACTGTTATTTACTACTCTAATGTTTTGTTGCCGGACAGCTAAGCTGCTAAAACCTGTTTAATCTGTCTATTTACCACCATTGTCTGTTGTATTTACATTGAATAGGCCCACTTCCGTTCTGTATATGAAGTCATAAAACACTCCGGGCATGCGCAGTAAAGGTAATATCGTTTTCCGGTTGAAGCCGTTTTGCGACTGTCAAATTGAGCAGCCTGAAATTCACGCACTTTCAAGGTCGATATCTTTGTTATTAGAGGACCGATGAAAACGTTTTTTTTAAAGCTGACAGTATTTTTTGTACAAATAAACCAATTAACATGGAAAAAATAATGAGGTTTCTTGTTGTTTAAGCGTGATTAACCAGGTGAGCAAAAGATCAGACAAGGTGTTAATGATGAGTAGTAGGATTATTATGTGGTAGGAAGTTTTTAGTCAGTTCATGCCCCCTTTTTGGGAAATAACTCAGGCTTAGACCCCACGTCGGCGACATCACCGTATGACGTATGGTTTTTGTACGTGACAAACTTTATGTGGATGGTAAGCTTCACCTAGCTAGCCCAAAAGGAATTACTTCCAGCTAGGAATCCCTGGAGGATGTACTGTCTGAACATATATCCATCATTTCATGGAACATAAACGGCGGTTTTCACCATAAATGGAATGATCCATCCTTCAACAATTTCATATGCACGTATGACATTATGTAATTATACATCTAACAGAGTGCTGGATTGAAAACTCATACAGTCTTGATGCCCCTGGTTACACTTCACATATAGTGCCTAGATCGCATACAAAATCAAAGCAGGGAGGCGGAAGTATTGTCCTCATTAAGAATAAACTTTCAAAGTTAGTTACTTTCTCTGAAATATTCTGTGACTCTATAGTTTGGATAAAATTTGATAAATCAATATGGTTTAAACATATTTATTCAGAACAAACTGACAGGATTGGCAAACAAGCAAATCTTTGCTTATGTGAATGCCGCTCCCGACAACATACAAACATAAACATTCAATGAAGATGACAATCACAGAACAATGGAAACTATTCGGACATGCATGTACATTTGCAGGCTTACAGACAAAACTTAAATTAAGATTGACAGTTTAAGAAGAACAGTTTCGCAAGGTTTCTAAGGAGGTTGGGATAATTTAATTAAGAAAAATCAGAAAATCTTTTTGAAGAAACTATGAACTTATGGACGGATTTTAAAAGTTCGTTATTTACTTGAAGAGTCGAGCCAGAATTGCCGTAGAGGATAGATGGTAGATTATAACCTTTTTGGAAGAAATAAGTGTTAAGTCTTAATTCGTGGTAAGTGGGACAAATAAGAAAGAAATGGAGCGCATCCTCAAAGTGATGTCCACAGTTGCAGGAAGGGGTATCGGATATATATCTGGCGAACATATCACCGTGTAAGTCACTGCAGCCAAGCCTAAGGCGGGAGTGGATTATCTGACAGAATCTTGATCCATGAAATAAATTGAAATGAATCGGTTTGCTATTGGTTTCCTTTAAATTTCTTTTGAATTCTTCAAGAGAGCTGGAATTTACCACATCCAAGGGGAGCGAATTCCAGATATTGACTGTGTCTGGTAGAAACGATTTAGAGTAATTAGCTGTGTTGCATTTTAATGTTTGTAGGTCGGAGTAGTTTCTTAAATTATATCGACTTGCGTGAGACACTCTGTCGTGTATAAGGTTTGATAAATAATCAGGTACTAGTTTATTAACCATCTTATAAAAGACATACAATTTTTGACGATGTCTGCGTTTTTCTAAAGAAGTTATGTTAGTTTCTGAATATAGTTTTTCGTGGCTTGTTCCACGAACAGCACCGCAGATAGTTCTAATTGCGTCCAGGTTAAGTTTTTCTAGAAGAAAAGATTGCTCTTTTGTACAGTTATCCCAGATGTGACATGAATAATCGAGAACTGGTAAAATAAAAGATTTATACATGGTCTGAAGGGATTTACGATTTAGACGATATTTAAAACTTCTAAGGCAATTAATCATTGGACTTACCTTTTTGATAATACTATCAACATGGTTGTGCCACATGCAATCCTGCTGTAGGATTAATCCTAAGTGTTTATGAGATGAAACGTCATTAATTGGTGTATTGTCCATAGATAAAATTGGTTTGACAGACGGGGTATGTTTACGGCTGAATTGAATTGAAACGGTTTTACTTGGATTAAAATCAACTTGCCATTTATTAGCCCAGGTATTAATGACAGAAAGATCGTTGTTAAGGCTCTGTGCGGCAACATTCGGGTCATTAATGATCACGTAAAGCGATGTATCGTCGGCAAATAAGCGTATATTGCTGTCAATGTCGTCAACGATGTCATTTATGTAGATTAAAAATAGTAATGGTCCGAGTACGGACCCTTGCGGGACACCGGCAGAGACAAATTTCAAATCAGAACTATAACCGCTGATAACAACTTGTTGTGATCTATCATTAAGGTAACTTTCGAACCATTGGAGTAACTCGCCAGAGATACCGTAAGATCGTAGCTTATGGATGATTCCCCTATGCCATACTTTATCAAAGGCCTTGCTAATGTCGCAGAAAACGGCTCGTATCTCTTTACCTTTGTCGACTTCTTTAGCTATGAAGTTATAGAGATATGTCAACTGATTTGACGGTGAATCTCCCGGGATAAAACCAGACTGAAGGTTCGTCAATAAGTTGTTGCCCCTGAAGTAGTTGAATACATATTTAAAAACACACTTTTCGAAAACTTTAGCCAGACAACTTGTCAGAGCAACGGGTCTATAATTGTTACATTCATTTAAACTTCCCTTCTTATGAATTGGAATTACTGATGCTATCTTCCAAATATTTGGGAAAGTTGACTTTGATAACGAGCAATTAAAGAGTTTTGATAACGGATCAGCTATTACTGAAGCACCAAGCTTTAATAAACGGTTACCGATACCATCATGTCCAATATCTTTGCATCACAAGGATGTGTATTGTGCATTTGTATACGTACCTCCAAATGGTTCTTCATATTACAAACACTACAACTGTGATTTGTTCTATGAACTGGAAGAACAAATTTCCAAATATTTCTCAATGGGAAAAGTATTTCTGCTAGGTGACTTCAACAGCCGGACTCAAACAAAACAGGACTTCATCAGTAACGATAAACTACCTTCTACTACCACCGATCACCTTAATGACTCATTCATGTATAAAGAAGATTCTGAAATGGTAGATCGTGTGAACCCAGACACAGGTCAAAATGGCTTTGGAAATAGACTGCTCTCACTGTGTAAAACTACTGGATTAAGAATTCTAAATGGTAGACACAAAAAAAACACGTCAAATGATTATACGTTTAATGGTTTAAGTGTGATTGACTATTTGATCTGCCCTCCTGATATGTTTGAAATGTTCCCATCGTTTGTTGTGAGCAGTTTCACTATGTTCTCGGACCACGCCCCTCTACACGTGAAGCTGACAACACAACTTCAACCAACATTTGAAATCGACGACCAAAGCCAGGGTGAAGGTCAGCCGCACGTCAATCATCGATGGCGTTCAGATTACCTAAACGAAGGTAGAGCAGCACTGGTTTCAGTTATCGACAAGTTGGACAATAGTTTCAAGAAGGATAATATTTCATCCCAAACATCTATGGATAACAGCGTTGACAATTTCACGGCAGTTTTATTAGATGCTATGACCCCGTTCTTCAGCTCTTGCAATCGACATCCATCACGTGACCTACCCGACGAAGAAGCGCGTAAGCCACGCCCCCATTCTCGTGTTAAACGACAAGCCCTGGTTCGACGACTCACTGAAGACGAACTACATGGACTATTCCCGCGCACTTAAAGCATTTAACCAAAATATAACCCATGAAAGCCATGTTCAACTACACGAAAAGAAAACAATATATAAACTGAACGAAAGAAAATGCAAAAGACGTTATTTAAGATCGGAAGGCAACAGATTAGACCAACTTAGGAAAACTAACCCAAAACAATTTCATGCTAAATTTAACAGACGTAAAAAGACAAATATAGATGTGCCATTGGCTGACTTTCATGCCTATTTTAAAGAGCTTGCTGGTGACTCTGATAGTACCCCACCAAATACAGCTGGTGTGTTTGAGGACAGTGTTGTACATGAACTGGATAAGGAGATAACCACAGCTGAGATTAAACAAGCTATTCTCTGTTTAAAGCGTGATAAATCACATGGCCCTGACTGTATAATAAATGAATATTTCATTGAATTTGATGCATATTTAATGCCTCTTATACACAGAATTTTTAACTGTATTTTATCAACAGGCTTTTTCCCCAGTAGTTGGTCATCTGCTGTCATAATACCAGTTTTCAAGAAAGGAGATAGCTGTATTCCAGGAAATTATCGTGGTATAAGTCTCATTAGTTGTTTCGGGAAGCTCTTAACTAGAATTTTTAATCAAAGACTTTTGGACTGGTCCTCGGTTAATGATAGTATCCCGGATTTTCAGTTCGGCTTTCGCCCACAGCTAAGTACTGTTGATGCTATATTTTCTCTCCACTCCATGATAAGCCTCAGTCTTAATAACAATAAACGTATGTATTGTGCCTTTGTGGACTTTAAGCGCGCATTTGATTCTATAGATCGGTCGAAGTTATGGTTTAAGTTGTCGAAAATGGGTATAAATGGTAAGCTGATATCAGTTATATATTCGTTGTATTTGAATGTAAGATCATGTGTAAGTGTTGGTGGTTTCGATAGTGAATATTTCAAGAATAGTATTGGCTTAATGCAAGGTGAAGTTTTATCTCCAATTTTATTTTCGTTTTATCTCAGCGATTTTGAGGCCTCGTTTTTGAAAGATAAATGCATTCCCTTTAAGTGTAAAGTGTATGTTTTTGCTAATGTATGCAGATGACTTAGTTTTAATTTCAGAATCAATTGAAGGATTACAATCTCATTTAGATTCGTTGTTGAGTTACTCTAATCGCTTGGGACTAGAGGTTAATATTGCAAAGACTAAAATAGTTTGTTTCCGGAAAGGTGGTAAGCGTAGGTTTTCTGAAATTTGGTGCTATAATAATTGTGTAATTGAGGTTGTTGATAGTTTTACATACTTGGGAGTGGTCTTTAACTATAATAATAAGTTTACAAAGGCTCAATTACAGCTTGCAGATCAAGGCAGGAAGGCATTGTTTTCACTCTATAATAATATACGTTCACTCTGTCTAAATCCTGAATCCTTGTTGTCAGTTTTTGATTGTTATGTCTGCAGTATATTAGGTTATGCGTCAGAGGTCTGGGGTTCCCATAAAGGAGTAAATATTGAGAAGTTACATTTAGATTTCTGTAAAAGATTATTGGGAGTTAAGAAATGTACTTGTAATGCTATGGTTTATGCAGAATTAGGTCGATTCCCGCTTATATATCTGAGACAGTTTAGTATGATAAAATATTGGTGCAAGTTATTAAACACAAACAATTCTGTTCTTCGAGGTTGTTATGAATGTTTATATGAGGAAGTGGAGGCTCGTGGCTTGAATAATTGGGCGTATCAGGTGAAAGCAATATTGATTAACATTGGTTTTAAATGTTCTACCAAGGATGGCAATCCAATATCGAAAGCAGTTCAAGATATGATTTGTATAGAAAGTTGAAGAGTTTATTAGAACCAGAAAATATCTTTCAGTCTTGACGAATAATCTTTTAAGAAAGTTATATATCAAATACAGACTTCGTTTGTTAAAACTTATGAGTAACTATGGAACACCGCAAAGAGTATGTTCATTTTGTAATTCTGCTATACAATACGAAAACATTTGAAGGGTCCGGGGCAAAAAGTTGATAACCCTCAAAACCTAATTTTCCGAGATTTTTATCACAAGTGGGTCGCAAGAGGCAGATCTTTCATTTTCTTGAGAGTTGCATCACCTGCATCATACCTGCTTTGTGATAAGCTACCAAATTTTCAATTTTGTTTGGTAAAAGTGTGACAAGCCTAAAAAATAGGGCAACAGAAAACATTTTTGTAGATGGATTTTCTCTTCAGATATAGAAAATACTGGCAGAAACATCAGAAGAATCAAAGTTAGATACAGTATCATGACCAAATTTTAGCTCATCTGGCCTGTAAGGTCCGATGGGCTTATGGCATGGCATGTTGTCCGGCGTCCGTCCGTAAACTTTGTGGAATTTCGACTTCTTCTCCAGAACCATAAGACCTAGAAAGCTGAAACTTTGTGTGCAGACTCCTTGGCTAGTGAGGATTATAAATTGTAGCTTCGGTGGCCCTGTGACCCCTAATAAGGGCCACAGGGGCCACGCCCTAAAAACATATTTTCATCTTCTTCTCCAGAACCATGAGACCTAGAAAGCTGAAACTTTGTCTACAGACTCCTTGGCTAGTGAGGGTTATAAATTGTAGCTTTGGTGGCCCTCTGACCCCTAATAAGGGCCACAGGGGCAACCCCCTAAAAACCTATTTTCATCTTCTTCTCCAGAACCATGAGGCCTAGAAAGCTGAAACTTTATGTGCAGACTCCTTGGCTAGTGAGGATTATAAATTGTAGCTTTGGTGGCCCTGTGACCCCTAAAAAGGGCTACAGGGGCCACGCCCTAAAAACCTATTTTCATCTTCTTCTCCAGAACCATGAGGCCTAGAAAGCTGAAACTATGTGTGCAGACTCCTTGGCTAGTGAGGATTATAAATTGTAGCTTTGGTGGCCCTGTGACCCCTAAAAGGGCCATAGGGGCCACGCCCTAAAAACCTATTTTCATCATCTTTTCCAGAACCATGAGGCCTAGAAAGCTGAAACTTAGTGTGCAGACTCCTTGGCTAGTGAGGATTATAAATTGTAGCTTTGGTGGCCCTCTGACCCCTAACTAGATTAGCGTTTGTGGGATACCGCAAAAGCAGAGCAGCCCCGGAACTTGGGGTTTCGCCTTACCCTGTTCCGCCTTTTACAGGCCTCACCAAATTGGGAATTTTTTCGTGACCTTGACCTTTGACACTCAAGGTCACACAATCAATGAACACATTTCATTGAGTATAACATAATTGTAATGAAATAAAGTGTTAAAAATAAAATTAATCCATTTTCTCCATATATGTTGACCTTGCTGTGACCTTGACCTTCGACAGTTCGTACCCAAAACTTTTTGAAAATGTTGTACTTCTCAAGAGATAATATATACAAAATCTAAACTTCATAGCACAAAAACTTTTCAAGTTATTGTGTTTACAAGGTATTGCAATAACTCATATCTCATGACCTTGACCTTTGACCGTCAAGGTCACACAATAATTGAACACTTTAGTATAACAATCATGTATTGATTAAAAGTGATCATAGTTAAAATAAAGCAGTTTCGCTAAACCATGCTTAAGTCATGACCTTGCTGTGACCTTGACCTTTGACGGATTGTAGCCGAAACCTTTACAAAATTTTTTACTTTTCCAAGGATGATGTATACCAAGTGAGAGCTTCATAGCACAAAAACTTTTCAAGTTATCGCGTTTACAAGGAATTTTGCGTGATTTTATAACTCGTGACCTTGACCTTTGAACTTGAAAGTGAACATGTCATAATGATTCCCTGGAAGTATTAACATTAAGACATGTTCATGAGTTCTGAAAAGCTAAATGGGATAAAGTTATAACCAAATTTAGTGCATTTTGTAATAACTCATATCTCATGACCTTGACCTTTGACCTTCAAGGTCACACGATCATTGAACACTTTTTATTGAGTATAACAATCATGTATTGATTAAAAGTGTTCATAGTTAAAATAAAGCATTTTCGCTAAAACATGCTTACGTCATGAGCTTGCTGTGACCTTGACCTTTGACGGATTGTAGCCAAAACCTTTTCAAAATTTTTTACTTTTCCAAGGATGATATATACCAAGTTAGAGCTTCATAGCACAAAAACTTTTCAAGTTATCGCGTTTACAAGGAATTCTTAGAGTGAATACATATCTCGTGACCTTGACCTTTGACCTTGAAAGTGAACGTGTCAAAATCGTTCCCCCGAGGTATGAGTAATAAGGTATGAATAAGAGTTCTGTAAAGCTTAGTGGAAAAAAGTTATAGCTAGTAGTACGAGTGCAGCGGCGGCGATGGAAACTTCACAAAAACTGATAGCAGCCCCCTCCTTAGACGGGGCTGCTAATAAGGGCCACAGGGGCCATGCCCTAAAAACCTATTTTCATCTTCTTCTCCAGAACCATGAGGCCTAGAAAGCTGAAACTTTGTTAGCAGACTCCTTGGCTAGTGAGGATTATAAATTGTAGCTTTGGTGGCCCTGTGACCCTTAAAAAGGGCCACAGGGGCCACACCCTGAAAACCTATTTTCATCTTCTCCTCCAGAACCATGAGGCCTAGAAAGCTGAAACTTCGTGTGCAGACTCCTTGACTAGTGAGGATTATGAATTGCAGTTTGGTGACCCTGTTGTCCTAATAAAGGCAACAGGAATGTCCTTTAAATCTATTTTCATCTTCTTCTCCTGAAGTATAAGGCCTAGAAAACTTAAACTTGTCGCCTATATACTTAATTTTATGATTGGTGACCCTGTGGCCTCTACAAAGGGGGAATCACATTGGCCACACTCTACAGCATGATTGATGATGAAGCCTGATGAGCTACAGAGCCAATGGCTCTATTTTTTATTATTTCCATGGAAATTGCTCTTATATGGACTCTGTTCATGAAAGGTTTCGTTTCCGGAGCAGAACTCAAAAACCGGTCCACATATCTTTCTGAAACTTTACATGTGTATTGCCCACCTACTGAAGTGGTGCCTTTTGATATTTTCACATTTCTGAAAATTTTATTTTTTATTATTTCCATGGAAACGGCTCTTATTTGTTCTCTGTTCATAGAAGGTTTCGTTTCCGGAGCAGAACTCAAAAACCGGTCCACATATCTTTCTTAAACTTGACATGTGTATTGCCCACCTACTGAAGTGGTGCCTTTTGATATTTTCACATTTCTGAAAATTTTATTTTTTATTATTTCAATGGAAACGGCGCTAATTTGGACTCTGTTCATGAAAGGTTTAGTTTCCGGAGCAGAACTCAAAAACCGGTCCACATATCTTTCTTAAACTTTACATGTGTATTGCCCACCTACTGAAGTGGTGCCTTTTGATATTTTCACATTACTGAAAAATTTATTTTTAGCTCATCTGGCCTGTGAGGATTATAAATTGTAGCTTTGGTTGCCCTGTGACCCCTAATTAAGGCAACAGGAACATCCTTCAAATCTATTTTCATCTTCTTCTCCTGAAGTATGAGGCCTAGAAAACTGAAACTTGTAGCCTATATACTTAATTTTATGATTGGTGCACCTGTGGCCTCTACAAAGGGGGAATCACATTGGCCACACTCTATGTACAGCATAATTGATGATGAAGTCTGATGAACTACAGATCCAGTGGCTCTATTTTTAGCTCATCAGGACTGAAAGTCCAGATGGGCTTATGGCATGGCCCGTCGTCCGGCGTCCGTCCGTCGTCCGTCCGTCGTCCGTCCGTCCGTAAACTTTTTACACTTTCGACTTCTCCTCATGAACCATACACATTAGAGAGCTGAAATTTTGTGTACAAGTACCTTAGCATATGGAGATTCTAATTTGTAACTTTGGCGACCCTGTGACCCCAAATAGGGTCACAGGGGTCACAACCTTAAAAACCTATTTTCATCTTCTTCTCCAGTTCCAGAAGGACTAGAGAGTTAAACATTATATGTGCAGACTCCTTGGACAATGGAGATTCTAATTTGTAACTTTGGTGACCCTGTGACCCCAAATAGGGTCACAGGGGTCACAACCTTAAAAACCTATTTTCATCTTCTTCTCCAGTTCTAAAAGGACTAGAGAGTTAAAAACGATATGTGCAGACTCCTTGGCCAATGGGGATTCTAAATTGTAGATTTTGTGACCCCTGACCTCAAATAGGGTCACAGGGGTCACAACCTTAAAAACCTATTTTCATCTTCTTCTCCAGTTCTAAAAGGACTAGAGAGTTGAAAGTGATATGTGCAGACTCCTTGGCCAATGGAGATTCTAATTTGTAACTTTGGTGACCGTGTGACCCCAAATAGGGTCACAGGGGTCACAACCTTAAAAACCTATTTTCATCTTCTTCTCCAGTTCTAAAAGGACTAGAGAGTTGAAAGTGATATGTGCAGACTCCTTGGCCAATGGAGATTCTAATTTGTAACTTTGGTGACCGTGTGACCCCAAATAGGGTCACAGGGGTCACAACCTTAAAAACCTATTTTCATCTTCTTCTCCAGTTCTAAAAGGACAAGAGAGTTAATATTGATATGTGCAGACTCCTTGGACAATGGGGATTCTAATTTGTAACTTTGTTGACCCTGTGACCCCAAATAGGGTCACAGGGGTCACAACCTTAAAAACTTATTTTCATCATCATCTTTAGCTCCTCAAGGTCTATTGAGCTGAAAGACTGCATGTAGACTCCTTGGCCAATTGGGATTCTAAACTGTAGGTTTTGTGACCCCATGACCCCAAATAGGGTCACAGGGGTCACAATCTAAAAAACCTATTTTTCTCCATTAGATGACAGTCTATGGCAAATTTATTTCTCCTTGGATATTTTAGTGTGGACTTCTTTCTGATATAGGTGATCTAGAAAGTGTTGAATAATAATACATTTGTTTTGTAATATTTTTATAGGTTTTCTTGCAATAGGTAACATCAGTTTAATTTTTAGCTCATCTTGCCTGTATAAAGCAAACTTGATATGATGCCTGATGAGCTACATAGCCAATGGCTCTATTTTTTATTATTTCCATGGAAACGGCTCTTATTTGGACTCTGTTCATGAAAGGTTTTGTTTCATATATTAGCTTATACTATTATGAACCTTGCTTGAAAAATTTACAATTATCTTTCAAAGGTACATCTTACGATCATGTGGAACCCGTGGGATATGTCATCTTCTGATTACTCTTGTGTTATAGTAGATACAGTATTACTGTGGATTACAATTTGGACCTAAACAGATCAATATAAATAAGATATTCTTATTTTGGGAAATATGGTAGATCTCATTTCACATCGGATCGATTTTATCAATAGGAATAAGATATATAACAAAACAAACTATTTTTATGTTTAAAATATGTTTATATATGGTCAACATAAAAGGAAATGTTTGAAATGGTTATGATAATAAACAGTTCATAAACCAATAATTTACACATTCTATTGCTGATAGTTATATCACATGATACAAGAGTATATTTCATTATATATACACTGTAACATCTAAAATCCACATACATGCTATCAACAATTGCTTCTAAAAATCAGATAAACGTTATATATTGGCCTCGAAAACATGAATAAACTTCTTCTTCATAAACGTTATATTGAATCAGATCCTCTGGTAAAGTTTTGATGATCAAAAATTAACACTAGCTGATGAACTAATTAGTTCAAAATCATTCTATAAGAACATTTTACAGAAAACCCAAAGAAATGAATTCACTATTAGCATGTCTTTACTATCTGTCACAATGTATCTGGCCAAGTGTTAAAGTGACACAGAGTATCTTTCTTTAAACTTATTTGGTTTTTATAAGCTACAAAATATCTAATATGCTGATTGAAGTTCATACACAGGAACCCGATATCGTAAATAAAATGTAGGTAAAACGTGGCTAAGAAAGATCCGTTCCTATATGTATACTCTATATACATATAGGAACGGATCTTTCTTAGCCACGTTTCCGTTCCTATATGTATACTCTATATACATATAGGAACGGATCTTTCTTAGCCACGTTTTACCTACATTTTATTTACGATATCGGGTTCCTGTGAGTTCATATCTCATCACTGGACTTGAAAAATATATCCATTTATGCATAATATCTCTAAAATGCTTGATTTTATGGAAAAATCAAGAAAACATCTCAAATACGTTTAATATTCGAAATTATGTATCCAATTAATCTACCTATTAGTTACAATATCTAATAAACACTATCGAATCGAATATATCTTCCTGTCAGCTTATGACAAGGTTTCAAAATTACGTTTGGCAAATTTGCGCGCGCCACTCAAGCCACATTGTCCGGTTTCGATCAAAATCCCGACTTTGAATGGCCGTATTTTCTCTTTAATGTGCTGAATGACCTTTAACTTGTTATTTTCAGTAACAGTTAGTGGTTCCCGATGTAATAACATCAATTTCAAAATTTGACAAATGTGATCCTATCAACATAGTCTGTGTCTCTTTAAAGAACTTGAAAACTCACGAAGAGTTGTTATATCTTCCTCATCTGTTCCAAGAATATGATTCACAATAGTATTATTTTGAACAAAACTGATAATAAAAGAGACTGATGTTAAAGATTGCTGATATTAAGTACAATGATATTGTAAAGTAATTAGTATCAATTTATAAATTATAAAATAAACCAATGTAAAAGCTATATAAATTTTTGCAGATAAATTAAACAATCGTCAAATAAACAAAAGCCCAAAACAATATTAATGGCAACAGTGAGCATTCACGAATTGTGCAAAGAAAAATAAGAAACCAAGTCACAATACTGACTTCACAAAGATGATAAACTGACAATAATAAAAGTTACCCACAATTAAACTAAAACAAACCCTAAAATTGGTTACAATACTGAGAGATCTTTGTTTTCATCACCAAAACTATGAACTATGCTTAAACTGTATAGAAAGAAAGATTAATGCTTGGCCCAGACTTCTAATCTGTGTATCCTAGTCCTCCTATGATACCCTGATACCTATCAAGGCAACAGCCTTGTATCACCAACAAACAGCATGTAATATTTTGAGCTAATGACATGTTATTCAAAGAGCTTGAAGCTCATTCGCTCCCCATAGAGGGCGAAAAGTTGTAAAATGTTGACCAAGCTAAAAATGAAAAGCTGGATTTAATGCAATCAAAGTAAGTTATGTTATCAGTGTCGCTGTTAAAAACTTATCATTTGGGCTACTGAATCATGGAAAAGGCCTTATAAAGTGCTACTGTTTATTAAAATAAAATCCCAACACTAGGTTCTCAAACAACTTATTTGTTCTCCTATAAAGATATAATTTCAAATATAGAATTTGAAGCATATTTCATAGCGTTGGGGATGAATTTAAGGCTTGACATCATTATTGAGATGATTATGACAGAAGTATGGACGATACAACAGGCAGATCTCAATCAAGCATTTGCATTTTTCATTGACAAGCAATAGTTCAACTGCATTTAAAGGCACTAATATTTCAATCTAACTATGAACTGCTGTAAGAGCTTGTCTGATAATATCTCTATATACATTTCAACCTGGACACAAGGTGACCTGTTTTCAGTAGTCTTGTTGGAAACTACTGTACCTTGTTTCAAGGAAGGTTATAGTCATTTACAATTGTGTGAAAATATACAGATCGAAAGCATCATTCAGATACATGTTTTGCCTGCAATCTTGATGACCATGTTCTAACATTCTATGATACTCTAGCACTCATTTCTTTGAAATGATCAAGAACTGGAGTTCATAAGATAAGTGAGGGTTATTAATCAGAAAAGCCAAATCTCATTGAAACCAGTTAAAACCTATCACCAAACTTGATTTGTCCTAATCTGAGAACTGCTCCAATTGGTCAGGTGATCTGTTTATTCCAGCCAATCAGCAACAATGATTGGCATGATTTGAAATTATCAAGGGCATTGTTGAATTCAATGATGGAGGTCTCAGACCTTCTAACATAACCTCTATGCAGTAGTACTCAGATCAGATATGCAGGGGGGTATGAGTGGTAGGTTTGATCAGATTTAACTGAGATTGTAGTTGAACAGGTTAAATGATCAGTGATGCCTTCTGATGTCCTTATCTTATGACATCGCCGACATCAAGAACAATGGTCGGTAGGCAACATGATATTTGCATCTTTGCATATGATAAATATGACATTGGTTACTTTTCTATCCTTTGATAATGATGGCTATAAATGAATCAAGAATGGTAAGAATAAATAATTTACAATACATATGATGATAATAAATACTGGCAATCAATTTATGTTTGTATTTAATCATTTTTTGTTAATAGGTTAAATTTTAAGATAAGATACATTGAGATACCTGTACAACTCTACTCAGTGTAGTATCCAGGTAGTACGTCAAATAAATATGTCATACATTCGTTAGATTAATATCTTGAAAATTTTACCAAAAATGTGGGAAAAATTGCTAAATGTATGAAACACAATAAAATAGATAAACAATGGAATTTGAACAAGTCATCTCCAAAAAAGAATGAGTTAATAAATTAAGTAACATGATGTATATGGTTTGAGAATATGTTGACATAACACTTCAGTTACGTGATAAAATTGTCACCGATTTGCAGCAGCAAATTATCAAAGAAATTTCTTGTATTTAACTTTTCAACCATTTTCAAATAATGCTTGTGATATATATATACACATGGAATAGTTTTTACAAACCATAGGGGAAAACATTGAATTTAAAACAAAATATTAGAAACTAGATTATTTAGAATTTGTAAAATATAAAATACAATTATTCTAAAAAAGAAAATAAAGTAGAACATTGAAAGGATTCTAATATTCCTAAGAATGTTTTTTCATCAAAATGAATACATGTTGTTTCTATATATTACATCCAAAAAGAAATGTAATGAATAACCTGAAAAAGATTAAAATACTGTTGTATCCCTGCCAACCTTTTCTCTAGTGATTCATAAATCTCACTTGTTTGACATAAAAGACTTTTTATAAATCTTAAATGATATATGCTTATAATCAGATTTTATTCAATATCATTTTAGTCAACTTTGCTGCCTGTTTTCTAAATGCTAACATTAAAATATGTGTTCTGACAATAAAAATCTATATACATATCTATATCTTTTAAAAAACACAAAACATCATGAAAGTAAAACTCTATAAAGTTGTGGTTTCTTTGATATGATCGTTGTGTTGTAATACATTATATTGGTTTGTAAAACATGATATGCAATATTAAGCTTATCGAGCATATTGATGACAAGAATGATAATTGGATTTATTACCTACGAGGGAAGTCATACCGAGGTTCATATTTTTCATATGTTGCCCTAGGACAAAATATCACTTTTTCATTGTGACGTCACGTTATAAACAATGCTTTGACGTCACCGTTCACCTATGACGTCACAATCTAAACGGGCCGGCGGCGGCTAGTCCACCTATGCTGGGAAGTAGGTTTTGAGTATTTTCTTGAATTTTGGGACTACGGTAATAAACAGAATATTATATTCGTGCCCATGACATACTATGTTTACGACACTCGTGTCTGAATATCAGTATATCCCTCGCTCTTGCTCGGGATAATATTTTGCCACTCGTGTTGTAAACATAGTATGTCATGGACACTCATATAATATCCTCTATATATTTGTTCTAATCAGACAGTCAACCAATCAGAGGCTTCTCTTAAATAGCATACTAAGTTCACTAAAAATGTCATAATATTTCAGAAAACATGTTAGGCCGCTTTGTACTTATTGAGTAAAGTGACTTTTACATTTTAAATTGTAATCTACTCAAGGGAGATAACTCTTACAACTCTGTTGCTGCATGGTATTTGAGTAAAGATATAGATAAAATTTGAGAGTATCACGGATGCATGGAAATGACAACAACTAATGGCATGAAATGACGTCACTAATCGGATCCCCCTGGTTCCCGCCATCTTGTTGTGATTTTATCCTCAAGGCAACTTGCTTCTAAATGCTTCTTCCTGAAAAGAACAAACCAGAACAGTGTTCATCATTTAAGAATTTAATAGTCATGAAAAATAACTTTGAGTATAGTTAGCTTCCACAGTTACCATGATTGGCGTTGATCAAAGAACCATGTGTAAAGTTAAAGTTACACTTTATCAATTTAATGAAGTAATATAAACTTGTATAATCATTGCTTGGCTTGTCAATTTTGATGAATTACCTCAAAATATATAGGCCTAACTAGGACATGGTTATTTCTTGGTCTCCAAAAAAGCTTGGGTTATTGTCAAATCAGGTCACCATAAAACCAATAATAAAAAAATAAAATATTCAATACACTCTCAAAATTATTGCCATCAGTTCAAGATCACTGAAACCATTGATAAAAGAATTCCTATATATTTGCTCAAACTAGGATCTTGAAAACGAAAAGGAATCTAGATATTACTAACCATAAAACTGGGAACTTGTCCGAGATGTCTGACACACTGATGTTCTCTGTCTCCAGCTCGTGTACCGACCACTTCATGAACCTCACGCCCACCTCCTGAAATATATATACATATGATAGGGGTGAGATACTCTGTTCTATCAGTGAAATTAATCATCTTTCTGGCTACAGTGCCGATAACCTTTATCGTCACTCTACTGAGTGGTGATAAACTTTATCATCACACAAGTGACGTCATGTTCAAGAGTTTGACGTCATGTAACAATGGTCTGACGTCATGAATTCTAACATGACCTCACACTGTTACTGCGGTGACAGGCTCTTCCAAGCGGCCGCTCAACATGAAATTGGCCTTTTTTGACGTAATTAGAGGCATTTCATCATATAATAAATAGAATATCTGTCAATTCTTGACAAATACCATGTTTATCTCATTGAGTGAGGTAGAAAAGTTTGATATTTTCACTCGTGGCTCCGCCACTCATGATCAAGTGCCCCTGAACTTGGCGATTACTGTTCAAAAATCATAAGTCATGCAATTTCATTCTGTCAATTTAGTTGACCCCAGCGACAGTTTAACAACAATGACATAAAAGCATGACCCCTGGTATACATTTTCAATAAATAAATCTACATGACAAGTACATCTTTTACAAAGCATATCCCTAAAAGCAGAACACCTTATCTTTCTACTTATATGTCTTCCTGTTAGCTCCAACACATAACAACTGGTTACTGAGGTCATGCCATTTATAGCCCATTTTTTTCAGTCATTTATTTTTTCTAGCAATTCCACTCATGAAAATCCTATAGAATACTGCTTGTCAGGGTAACTGAAGTGTCATCGCAGTCTGAGATATATAATAGTACACCCTTTGGTTAACTTGAATAAGTGTATAGCAATACACGGTTTTTGGCCTGATGGATATCAGGGTATTTGTATAGACATATATGCTTATGTAGCAACTCTTTAATATTTAATAAAAGATCAGAAAGCCCTTTTAGCACTTAGTATTTAAGGTTAACAATTATTTTATAACTCACCCTCCACTTTTCCACACTCTCATCATCAAGACCGAGCCATGCTTGAATTTCTTTGAGCCTCCTCTCCAACTGTAATATAACAATATCTAAACTATAAGTTTCATGAATTGACCTTATTATTTAACCTTTAACAAAAATCAAAATAGATACACAAAAAAAATAGAGCCATTGGCTCTGCAGCTCATCAGGCTTTACATTTGATTTTGCTTTAGGGTGTGTCCAATGTGGTTCCCCCCTTAGTAGGGGCCACAGGGTCACAAAATCTACAATTTATAATTCTCACTAGCCAAGGAGTCTGTACACCAAGTTTCAGCTTACTAGGCCTTATGGTTCTTGAGAAAAAATTGAAATTCCACAAAGTTTACGGACGGATGGACGCCGGACACCATGCCATGCCATAAGCCCATCGGGCCTCACAGGCCAGATGAGCTTATGAATCATGTGTCACAGGGTCACCTATTTTAAAGTTGTTAGAACTAAAAAGATGAACAGAAACAAGTGTTTTTTTAAGTTTTATTTGAAAGCATAATTTGGAAAAATGACTTACTTTCATAATAGATTTTGATATCTGGAAGGTTGTTGTGAATTTCTTCGACAACTGACAGGCTACTCGCACCTTCTCCCGAATTGCTCGGCATATTATGTACCTTGAACAGATAACGTTAACTTAACAACTTATCACATGATAATTATGGAACTTCATTAAAATTAATGCTTCCAAGGAAAATAAACCATTAATCATTTGAATTTTTTATTGTTTTATTAACTTATCAATACATTCAAAGATTTCTACAAACATCTTTAAGAAATTTAAGATGACTTATGGAATTTACCTTGTGTATACCTAAATTCATGATAAAAAATAGACAAGATTTTAAGAAATTGAATAACATCAACCAATTACGATCATTTGTGTCTTAAATCCTAAGCTGTGTGCCTGTGTTGAGATAGTATATTTTCATTCTTATTTCAAAGATTTATGTACAGCCATCATTAAATTTTCAATACTTTTCTCCTCTGATTAAACAAGATAGAATATTTTATGTCTTAATGCATAATTGAATCAGAACAAATAGATTGGGCATTAATTATCAATTATTTCAAATAAATGCAATGTTTTCTAGCATTGACAGAGTCTTTTAAATCAGTATCAGATAGTTCTTAAATATCTAGCTAAAGAATCACTGAAAATAATGCACTGAATCTTTTTCAAGGATTATTTTTCTATAACAAAATTCTCACCATATTGTCTTTTTCTTGAGCAAGCCGATGACGCTGTTTGACGAGTTAAGAAAATACAACACTTCTCCCTCATATCCATACCCTTCTCGAATCTGCAAGTAAAATTTCACTTTTTCAAAAAGTTTTAAGGAAATTGACAAGTTGTTTTCATATAAAAAAACAAGATTTTCTGAAAAAAAATAATCTGAAAATCTTTCATATAAAGTTTCAACGTAAACTAAATTAATTTCCAGTAAATAAGATAAAATTTTAACAAACATTTTACCAATACTTCTTTTCCAAATTTAGTTTTTTAAAGAAAACTGATAGTAAAAAGAACTTTGCTTATAAACTGTTCATGATGATAGAAACCATAACCTGTAACCTAATGTATGGTTACCTCCCTTTGACCAGAACTTATGGTACTTCATGAACACTCCTACAGACTTTTTGAATATCCAAAAAATATACGACAAGATGAATTGTAATATATTCTCCAAGTTGAAACATTACAGATAAAAAAACAAAATCTTATTTATTGAAAATCTATTATTCATTTATTTTTTATTTAAGAGTTTTTCAAAAGAATGATATGTCAAATGTTGAAAGCTATAATCTATATGAATCTAACTCCATAGTCAGTTTATTATATTTTCCTGAAAAACTCAATAAAGATTGCATAAATTTTATCCTAAAACTTAATTTAATCCAAACTTGAGAAAATGTCATATTGTCCAAATCAGGAAATAATTTATTTTCACTTCACTTTCCAGGTTTCATTGCAACATTGACAGGCATCTTTTCAGGCTTTCCTCCAAACCTACCTGCACCATCCTCTTTTCCACATCTGTCGGAGGAATCACCTCATACTCCACTGTCTGCAGTCCTAGAGCTCGTGCAATCTGCAATAATAATCTCATGAATTATCCACAAATTTGAAAAAAGAAAAAATATTTTTTTTACATAACTAGGTCAAACAACAATCAGGTTACCTTGCTAAAAGGGTATAAATCAGGAAACAGAGGTATGCCCAATGAACTTAAATAACAACTCGAGTCTTCCAAAGTAAATATCGCATATCTATTTAGGAGATAAACCTAGTATGTTTGAAAATCAGAGTCATGGTATACTGGATTGACAGCGAGTTAATCTTAAATTGAAACCGAACGCGCAGCGTGAGGTTTCAATTTAGAACGAGAAAGTGTTTTTACCCGTAAAAACAGATGTCTCCCCCTTCCTCAAATGCTCCAAACCTCTAAACAATACTATCATAAAGCACCATTAATGTTTTCTGTATAATTCAACTTGAATAAATAACCTATCAACTCCACAATTGTAGCAAACAAAATATTCAAAATTGCATGGAAATAAACAAAATAATTTGTGTTAAATCTCAAACCTCCAAAAAGCACATCTACATGATATGGAGAGACAATATACCAAGTTTGGTGATGATCGGTCACATAGTTTTAGAGATATGCTCTGGAAACGAAATAGGAACGCTGACGCCAACACCCACGCCGACGGGAACTCAGCTAAAACCAATATGTCTCCCGACCCTTCAGGGGGAGACATAATCTACTCGCTATCAATCCAGTATAACATGTCTCTGATTTTCAAACACACTAGGTTTTTCTCCATTCTACCATGAGAATATTAATCGTGAACTCTTTGTATAAGCGAATTGCACTTTGTAAAATGTCCTCACTTCCGGCAACAAAAATGAACTCGTCTGTGCCAGGGGATTTGCTCCTTGTTATTTGAAATAAATTTAGCCGTGAGCAAAGTTATTAATCTATCATTGCGTGTCCTTTAAGTATATTTCTCACTTTCTTCAACACAGCTATTTACATCATATCTTTTAAAACGTGTGATTCAATTAATTGTTTACAATATAGACTGAGACATCCCTATCAATCAAATAGATGTTTCTAACAAAAAAACACTATGACGTTGTCAAGGATTATGACGTCATAAGCGCGCTTGCGCAAATGACGTCACTGTATTCTTGTCGTAATAGAAGGATGCCCTCTGTGTGTGGCGCTGATTGACCACTTAAACTTCTTATTTTAAATAAAATACTTTATCTGCCTCACACGATTTGGTCATTCCCCGTAAACACACAAAAATAAAACATGTTAAATAACTTTTTAAAAGATTTAATCTCAGTAAACAGCAGAATACAAGCTCTGCAATTGCCAGTCGACTGTATCAATGCGCGGTGAAGCGGCCTCAAAATCAGAGGACGTTCAATCCAAAATTGATCACGTTTGATTTTCCAGGAGAACCAATCAGAATCTAGTATTCATCACATTCATGGTAGAATGCCTAATATCTCACTGTTATCCAACTGATATTGAATAAATGATGATTACATTGCACAAAAGCTTTATCTCTCACAGTAATATAACCATAATTGAATAAATATTGACTGCATTGTACACAGGTCTACTCCCGAACAAAATCATTCTGAAAGAAATATGGAATTACTATCAGCAGCAAGTCCCAGAAACATGCAATACCAACTTTGGATTGTGATGAAATTTGAAAGCATTGACTGGAATTATAAACCAAACTGAGCTGAATTCAGTTTAGAGTGAAGCTAACAGGTTTCTACATCCTGTCTCAGGGTATGAACGTTACGCTAACTCCACTAATCTGTACCCTGGGCTCAGAAGCTAGATTTGCTCACGCGGCCCGACTTGGGATACACCCAATCAAATCATTTTCTCGCCACGTTCTCGATAAAATTTCAACGAGAAAATAATTTGATTGGCTTATACCCCAAGTCGGGTCACGCGAGCAAATCTAGCTTCCAAGCCCATGGTACAGATTAGTGGAGTTAGCGTAACGTTTGTACCCTGAGACAGGATGAGGTTTCTATGACTGTATTAACTGACAAATGCTGAACTTATGAAAGGAATATTATCTTGAAATGAAGAACAACACTAACCTGTATGCCAACATGTGGAGGTAGAGTACACAGTTTGCCGTCAGTCGGGGGTTCGAGATCAGTGCTGGTCCATGCAATAAACCGGAGCTGAGTTCTAGATAGAAGAAAAATAGCTTATAAATACACACATTGTAAGATTTTGAGGAAGGCCTATTAATGTCACAGTGTATAAGTTTCTGTTAAACTATCATGTGATCTTCATATACGTTCCTTATATCGTTTTAAGGCATGTGCTTGAAAACTGTATAAGGATCTATTCCAAAACATCGCTATTCTGTTAATAAAGAAGTTGGATATCCATGAAATCGTGTACTTTATTACCTTCCAACTTCTAGAATGACATTTAAACAGTTCAAAAAGAAGTTAGACTTGTAAAAATGGTTGTGAGCAGAATAAACTATCAAGCAACTGAACATAGCCCCCCGCCCCCCCCTTCTTATCAAGTTGATTCCTGTTATTTGGCCACTAAGAGTGACTTTCTCATTGCATTCATTAGCGATGGGAGATGAGTGACATTTGAGTCTTCTAGAGACAATATAAATGAAATCGATGTTATTACATCGGGAACCACTAACTGTTACTGAAAATAACAAGTTAAAGGTCAGTCAGTTCATTAGAGCGAAAATACGGCCATTCAAAGTCGGGATTTTGATCGAAAATCAGACAATGTGGCTCGAGTGTTGCGCGCAAATTCGCCAAACGTAATTTTGAAACCTTGTCATGAGCTGACAGGAAGATATATTCGATTCTATAGTGTTTATTAGGTATTGTAACTAATAGGTTGATTAATTTGATGCATAATTTCGAATATTAAACATATTTGAGATGTTTTCTTGATTTTTCCATAAAATCAAGCATTTTAGAGATATTATGCATAAATGGATATATTTGCAAGTCCAGTGATGAACCTAATAAAATTTTAGGAAAGATACTCTGTGTCACTTTAATATTGAGGCGTGTAAAAGAGTTGAGAAAGACGTACCCAGGTAGATGGGTGAGATCCTCCACATGTTGATGGTGAGGTGCGAGAATCTCAAACACAGCGGTGAACCTCGTCAGACACAGGAACGAAAGTAACCTGGAATTATATATTTGAAACAGAACATTCAGGAATTTAAGTTAGATCTTCAAGTAAATCAAGAGTTAACAAGAGTCATCAGTATATGACATATCCCACAAGTCCCCAATAATCAGGGATTTGCCAAAAGTTGAGCCTTAAATAGAGGTCCTTATAAGAGGCCACAGGATTTATAATCCTCACTAGTCATGGAATCTGTACACAAAGTTTCAGCTTTTAGGCCTTATGCTTCTGAAGAAGAAGATGAAAATAGGTTTTTAGGGTGTGGCCCCTGTAGCCCTTATTAGGGGCCACAGGGCCACCAAAGCTACAATTTATAATCTTCACTAGTCAAGGAGTCGGTACACAAAGTTTCAGCTTTCTGGGCTTCATGCTTCTGGAGAAGAAGATGAAAATAGGTTTTTAGGGTGTAGCCCCTGTGGCCCTTATTAAGGGTCACAGGGCCACCAAAGCTACAATTTATAATCCTCACTAGTCAAGGAGTCTGTAAACAAAGTTTCAGCTTTCCAGGCCTTATGCTTCTGGAGAAGAAGATGAAATATATTTTTAGGGTGTGGCCCCAGTGGTCCTTATTAGGGGTCACAGGGCCACCAAAGCTACAATTTCTAATCCTCACTAGTCAAGGAGTTCTTATGGTTCTGGAGAAGAAGTCGAAATTCCACAAAGTTTACGAACGGACGGACGGACGCCGGACTCAATGCCATGCCATAAGCCCATCCGATGAGCTAAAAAATAGGATTCTTCACTAAACAAAACAGCCTGAAATTTTTTCTAAAACTTCCATTTCAAAATAATTGATTGTTACCTTTGTCTGTCTGTGGAATCCATTTGTTCAAGAACATCCATGACAGTTGTACAGACTTCCCTGGCGATACGGAATCGGTCTTCTGGGTAGCGTTTGATGTCCACTGGTTTAAATGGAATAGAATCATAAGATTTAGAATTATGTTTGCAATTAAAAAATTCATAGTTTAAACAGTCATACTTAATTTTTTTTATCTCTAATCACTGATGAAATGCCTGTATGCTGAAATTGTTCAAGTTACACTCTTTATGGCATATCTAAAATTAACTATGAAATATAGAATATAAGAAATGGATGATTTTAAGCATGCAATATACAATACGGAAGACAAGATTAATTTTACAGATGAACAACTTCTTTATTTGACAGAAGTCACATTTTGGAATAGATCCTTATACCGTTTTCAAGTATTTATATATATATATACTCCTTTTTTCTTTAATGCCAAAAGATTGATTTCAGGTTTTGGTAAAGAATATACAAAAGGATATAGTGCCTCTTGATTAAAATCTAAATTAAATCTTAGATACTGACTGAAACATTGAAAAAACAGTTTCAGTAACAATGTGCCACGGCTTACATTTCCTCTGGAAGAGAAGATGGACGTTCTTGGACCCGCCACATAACACATACTTCCCATCAATCATAACACAACTGAGATGAGCTGCCTCCCCATTGGCCTTCCTTGTTGCTACGATACTGGACGTGCTTTCTATTGGCTGAAATAGAATCAATTATCTTTCATGTTATGATTATGTCAGACATAATAAAAATGTACTACTTTCATTACAACTATATAAACCTATTTTTATCATGATTTTTAATGTCATTATGAATTGGACTTCCAACAGGATGACTTTTGTGCCAGTTGATTACATGTGACAATTTTCTGACAGATATAAATTAACATCAGTTCACTTAATAGTTCAATAGATGTCCTGAAAACAAGTTTTGGTTTGGTAGGCCATTATTTTAAGGTTGTTTTTTTTCAAAGACAAACAAACAATTTTAAACATCCATCAGATAATCATCAATCATGACCAAATATGTTTTATACCGCATTGGTTCAACAAGGTACCTGAGTAAAATATTTCTTCCATGTGAAGTTATCTCCCTTTTCCCTGTCATCATCATCACCAAGACCTCCAGTGAACTTCTTTAAGGCATAGGTTATACAGGTTGTTCCTCTATGTGGACCATCTTCAATATGGAGGAAACAGTTGCCCCTAGCAACCTGAATAACAGATAAATTCAATAGTTTTTAATTAACAAATGAAATAAGATTGTATTTTTTTTAAATCTATATGAAAATAGCATAGGGATTATAATCATGATTAATCATAAACAACCAACCTGGTCTTAAGATTATTGAATTAGCATAGTGTGGATTAACATGATAGAAAAGATAAACAGAATATTGTTTTAAGCGCTATGATGGTATATAGGAGAAAAACAGTTGATGAGAAAATACTTAGAATATAATCAAAAGATTGAAAACATTTATAACTTAAAAAAAAAAAATCATGATAAAAAGGTTTAATCAGCACTGCAAAAATGATTTTTAAATGATGTAAAAACGCACTCTTTTCAGTAATCAACAATATTATTGCAAAATATGTACCACAGTCAATATTTTTGGATATTTATTGTCAAATTGATGGGAATTTTAAAGAATTTTAAAGAAAAACGACCTTAAAACTAACAGTAACTTTAAGAAGTATTAATCCTTTTTCACCCTTCAATACTCCATTGTTTTTTAGCTTAACAAAATCATTTTCTTGTTGGCTAAATCTATAACAAACTACAGCCATTACCATGGAAACAAAGGGTAATTAACAACAAATTATGGATCAATTATTAAAATCGTGGTGTTGCCTGATCAGACAACAAACAATGGTGATAATTGGAAATGTTCTATGACAGCATTTATTGCATTTTTATGCTGATAAAATCCATCAATGCAATTACTGAGTCACTCAGATTGACATATATCTGACACAAAAGAAAATCTAATTGGAATATTTAATGGAAATATCTTGTTTAGTCTCTGTGTATAAGGATAAATAATTGATGTTTTAAAGCAATGTAAAAGCCTAGGTATCTGGGGCTGAATTCACTTAACTTCCAAGCATTTTCTAAGCATTAAAGGGGGTCTGCAACCCGAATTTTTAACTTCCAGAGTTTTTTAACAGGGCCCCGAAAGAGTCGTAAATGCTCGGTAGGGACAAAAAAAATTTGGTTCCGAACCGCTTACAGCTGACAGCCAGTATTAAGTTTGTGTCACGTGACCCCCCCATACCTGTCTGGACGCTCTCATTAACAATGGTCAATTAGGTTTCATGAGCTAGGTTGTTGATTTCCTTTAGAATTCTTAAAACAGCTACTGGGTAAGAATTCTTAGTTTCTATAGCAACACACCAAATACTTAGAACTTTTCTCATGCATAATTTTAGTATGTATTTTACCTATGTATATTATTTTAATGTTTTCCTTTGTCTTACAACGATTTATTTATGTACATATGATTTTGTCTTAAAAAGTCTCTCATAACTCCAGAAGGAGTGGCTTATATATTTTATCAACATTTTATATGATATGTATAATAGATGTTCAAGGTGAGACTCAAATAAAATATTCTGTCTGTCTGTCTGCAACATAAAATTAAGGTTTTACCTTACAGATGGGCGGAATCATATTCTTTACGTGATGTTTTGTTTATAGTTCTACAATGTGAGCCATGTATGTATGAGGCCGTTTTGATGTAAAAGAATTTCCTCTTGGATAATAAAGTCTTATTTTATCTTATCTTATCTTATCTTATTTTTCTAATTTTTATTTTATTTTGGACCTTACCTCAGTTTGACAAAATGGTGATGTGGCAGAGGTTTTTTCAGTATTTAATGTTGCAAGAAAATCACTTCAACAAAAGGAAAGAATTTCAATAAATACTGTATACATGTTAAGTCTAAAAATAGGAACCACACCAATCTCAGCATCATATTTTTCTCTATCTGAATTATATACATGTATTATCACTTTTTTTAAATTACCTAAATCATTTTGTATTGTATACTAGGTTGCATAGATATGTTAAATTCTAGTTCAAGCATTAAATGTTTCTTGCACACAATTTTTTAAAAAGGTGATACAGCTTTTATTTAAATAAACTGTCTATCTTTTGAAAGAAAATCTTACTAAGACTGAGAAAAAAATGGAACTATGAGACTTATATTCGGATTGAATAAAGGAATTGACCTCTAAGCTTCCGTCTCATATATTAAACTTTGACCTTGTTCAATCTGCATATAGGACGGAAGGAAGTTCTTATAGCAAGGTGAAGGTTAATGGGTGTTCAAGCATTTGTTCCTAATATATAGACACTGATCTATCCAAAGTTTAAAATCATAAATATTACGTTATGTTATATCAGAAATGTTAAAATGCCATTGCCTTGTTTAAATTTAAGAGAGAATGTACAAATACTGACTATAATAATAAGGTACTTCAGATTATTTTTGACAAAATGAAATTGACAATCATAACCGTTCAGAAGTCTAGTATATATATCACAAGAGATAACAATGCTTACAGTAAGTAAGAACTTATTCACACAGATGAAAAGTAAAAAACATGAGTTAAGTAAAAAAAAACACCACCGGTACATAAGATATCACTTTTGAAGGTCTTCAGACCGGATATAGGTACTATTAATTATTCATAAGCCTTACGTTTTTGGATCTTAGAAAAAAAAGAGAAAATTTCATTACTTTGAGGACCTCAATTTTCAAATCACGAAACTAGGCTGATCTTATTTTCATCCATCCATATTGATTTGTTAACTACAATAACAAAGTATATGTTTATAAAAAACTCCGGACAAAAGTTATTAACAAAGTAAAAGTAAAATAACAAAATCAGTGTCAAAGTGAGAACATAAATAGAGATTATTACCCGATGGAGTCCGAGTGTGTCCTATGAATTTTTTTTATTTATTATCCGAGCGAGCAAGGGATATACACAAATTTGCATGAGTTTCGTGAATGTCACATGACACACTTTCGCAGGTAATAGTTTCATTATTACAGATTCTGTTCCATTTTATTCTCTTAAAGTTATCCGGATAACGGCCTACTTTCCTTGTGACAGTTACAGTGACGTCATGAACAATGGTATTATGACGTCGCAGATGTAATTATACCGGCAGTCGCGCTACATCAATCATTGCTAGGCAAAAGTGATATGTGCACATGTGCTCATATTGAAAATATGTGACTACTTTTTTTCAACCCTGTTGGTAATAAGCATAAATAACTCACCCGTTCTCTAATTAATGTGTTGTTGTCGTATATTTCATCATCAGGACCATGTCTTGCAAACACTTTGACATCAATTAGGTTTCCTTGGTAACCATTTGGTAGAATCCCTACAGGTACCGAGGACTTGATCACTTTGATAGATGGAACCCGAACTGCCCAGTCAAGCCAACTAGATAAAACAAATAACTTGTAAAAAAATTGAGAATAATACTGAATTTTAATCAATAATTTTAGATCCTTTTGACTTGACTAAGTCAAAATGACAATTATTTTCTAGCAAGAAAGGGTTGAATATTATCAAATGCTTTTAAATATTTTATTCCAAGAAACACTAGAATTTGAAGATATATAAATGAGTCTTTAGAATTCTCAATATTCATGTTTTTCTATTTTGTTAAAGAGATACTTCGGGACTTTGCTTAGATATGAATGTAAATGGCATAATTCAAATATTCATTCAAAATTAAGCTCATATATCTATTCTACAAACAAAATTTTTTTTATAAATACTTGTTTAATGACAACTTAACGGGGGCTATTTGACCCCAGGTTTTGTACTTTATCAATACTATTTTCAGGTACTGGTACATTGATTTATTTGATTGAACCAGACATCATCAAATGACATCATCATAAACTTACAAACTCCCTTGCCCAACATGGTTGGATTTGTGAGACCACAATGTTAAGAAGGTACAAATGGTAAATATTTCCTGACATATTTCAATATGTAAAGTCCTGACACTGTTCTATAAAGATTATTGAATAAATCAGATATATATACCAGTACCTCTGTGAAAAAAATACTGTTTGAATTACGCCGTAAACATTTAACAATGGAGTTGTTCAAAAGTAGGTACATTATGCAGTGTTTTTAAAATCATCCAAAATAAACCCAACATTGGGTGTGGAAACAGTGGTCTTTCAAGTACAACATAACACACTGATTTGAAATATATGGCTTCAAAGACACTCACTCTTAAAAACATGAGAATACTTTTTTCATTTTTTAAAAATATTTGTTGTTGAAATCATTTTACCATATTCAAATACTTGAAAACACACATTTAAGTTTTGATATTGGCATATTTCTCAATCAAATGATAAAGTTTTTGTGACCCCAAACAAGAATTAGTCCTGAATATTGTGAAACATTAAACAAATACTACTTATTGATTACCAATAAATAGAGAAAATGAAAATGTCTCAAATTATAATTTTTTAAAACGTTTGAAATATCATATTAAGGTGTTAAGGACATTCATAACACAACGAAATCCTTTGTAAACATCATAGTGGAGGTGGGCGTGGCAGTGTTTACATTAGGATCGCAAAATATGTCAAGACTTTACTTACTTCGCAGCCTTGGAATTCTCTTTTTCAACATCGTGTGTTTTGTCGAGACAACTCAGGTATTCGGATACATCTTTTGAAAGTGGATCGCCCTCTAGTTTTTGTAATATCCCCGATTTTACATCGTCTGCTGTTATTGTTTCCTGTTGCATGGGCGCGGCCATATTACAGTGCCGCAACAAATGTCACGTGATCTCTCAAACACAACAAACCAAAATAAAATTCAATTTTCTCGATCTCTTAGCACAATCAACCACTCTTGTTGTTTGACAATGAGTGGAACTTGTAAAAGTTTAGTGTATCACAATAAATATCCTGAGAGAGAAGTGTCTTTGAAGTTCGAATACACGGCAGTAAAAGCAAGACTCAAAGCTAAAGCGGCTTCCTTGGTAACAAGCCTTTAGTCACTAATGGCACTGTTGCATCGTACTGGAGTAAATGGCTTTGAGTCACATTGTAGCACGTGTGAAGTTTGTACGAGATGAGAGAAGTATTCCTCGTGAAACATCGGTTTCAACACGTGTTGCAATAATAAGCCGCTTCACTGAACACTTCCTGGTTTGACCAGCATTTCACTAAATGTCATCAGCAATGAAAAGCACGTCAAGATTTTTCTCCTCCTTGTATTATTTATAAGACATGTTAGTAATAATAATATTCAATTAATCTAGATTTATCCAAAAATAAAACAATAATTAGGCAAAGGGCCTATTTTCTATTTTTAGTAATTAATAAAATATTAATTTACAAATAATCAATATTTTAAATACTTTGTCTTTATTAGAGTGAGTTTGTTATTCCAATATATTTCAAATCAGTTCCTGATGTTATCAAATTAAAGTATTTTTCTCCTTTTAAGGTTAAGCGTGTATCATTGTATAAAGATATGGATTAATTCACACTCAAGTGACTATCAAAAGGTGTATCGAGTCTTTTCAAGCAGTGAAATGCATAATAGTGTTTCCAATGTTAAACGATAAATCTACAAACATTTCACCGATCTATATTATCTATTACGAGATGGAATTGATCGATGCTCGTCCCATCCCTGCAACATACTATGTTGCCAACGTAAACAAATGCGGCTCTCGTTAAAAATCGGTGTTGCTATGTACAAATTGCTAATTTATATCCAGCGTTCGTTTCGCCTACAGAAACCGCTTGGTTGCATTGTTTCTGTGGTGATGCGTTAACAGTCGTCATTTTCAATGAAACTTGCGGCTGTCAAATATTCATAAAGCAAGGTGATTGCATTCTTATTTAGTGCACTTGTCATTTGTGAACTGCCATTTGTTTTGCTCTGATTGTCTATTCATCGGCAGTTGTGATATACATATTATACAATTACTAGAATAATTGATTGTTTATTAGAATAAATATATTATCACAAAACAAAGGATGAACCAGTATGTATAGTCGTTGCTAGGCACAATCGTTGCCATGGTGACAACATAAACTTTTGGTAACCAAACCCGTTGTCATGCATCAGATTAATGGCAATTAGAAAACTATTAACCATTCTCCACAGTATTTCGATTGCCAACACAGATAACAATGGTGAAAGAACACAACCTTTTCTCATCCCCCTGAAAATACACGGAAATTATCTCAGGAAAATCTATCTTGATATTTAAATGAGCGTTTGTTACTTCTAAAGCTGGAAACGGGACACTCTAATATGACAAAGTTGGTTGTAAAAGTGTCCAGTCGATAATTTACCTGTAAATAAAGAGAGGAGATAAGGTGAACTTTCAACACGGCTCGGACATGCAGCCCCGTTATACTTATAGCTTGCCCCTTGGGACACTTGTATGCGGTCTTTCATTACTGTTGCCTAGACTCACACCAAGTCCTTATATTAGTTTATCACATATAGGAATGCAGCCTATTAATAAGAAGGTTATAAGAAATTATAGACATCGTTTTTTCAAGTATTTGGCTTAAACATAGATGTTACCAAAATAAGATCATTTTTAATTTTGAGCTACATAAATTTAGAAGGAACGCGTGTATTCTGTTTTATGTTCAGTGCCGTTAGTAACAATATTGATGAATATCTTTCGTTTTATTTCTGGCAAATCTGATATACCGGTCCTAAAATCACTGTATCACTTACATATTGTGATACCACCTAATGCATGTTATGTATGAATAATTAGAAACAGATTGGAATGGTTTTTGATAATCATTTTATAAGCGCAAATAAAGAACATATTACAAACTGTTAAAGTGTCACGGTTTATTCGATTCCCATCTATTACCTATCTAAAATTTTACACATTTACTGATATGACACTGTTTTCAATAACCTCTGATTTTCTTCATTCAATATCGTTTGTCATTCTACAATGAGTGAATTTGATTTTATCATTTCGAAACGTGCTGCATTTTACGATTTTATTGAAACAATGACATAACTTTATATTATCATCATTCGGTTTTTTTGTTAGCAATGGTCACGACTTGGTTTTTAAGGAAAGGCTATTCTATATTATAGAATAATTAAGATTTAAATTAATATGGTTGTGTGTATAGGAGAAAGGATACACGCCTACCAGTCAACTCCATTGCACGTGTCTATGTGGTATTCTCATGATAAATAACTTACTCACTTCTTAACAAGTATAAATTAACTTATTTGATTGGCATTAAGAAGTTGGAAGTCAAATAAGGACGAATATTTATGAGGACTTCTTTATTCTGAGAACACGACGTTTCGATACAGCTTCTTGTATCGTTTTCAAGCACAATAAACACGATACGTCGAAACGTCGTGTCCTCAGAATAAAGAAGTTGTTATCCATAAATATTCTTCCTAATAAGCACAAATTACTCACGAGGAACCAAAACTTTTGATCATAAAAACATTTAGGCTACAAAATATTTCACAGCAAATGTGTGATTTAGTTAGAATTTCATTTTTGAAGGCCTTCACATTTATTCTATTAAGACAAAAATATCCATATAAACTAGGTATTATTTAAAGGGGCAGTAGCACGTTTTTAGGGGGATTATAAGGTGATGTCAGGAAAATGAAAATAAATGGTTCAAATCTAAAGACAATGTATCTGAACTAAATTAAGCAGTTATAAATCAAAAATGTTATGTTAAGTTAAGTCATGCAATTCCTTTTCTTACACAATGAGAATTAAAGGCGTTCACACAAAAATGGCTGCCAATGGATTTTATGTGAATCTTAATAATTTGTTCTCTGATTATGGATAATTGGTTTGTGTAATGAGATTTTTGACACTATCAAAGTAATACATTTAGATTAACGTACAATTATCAGTGAAAAATTGAAAATATAAAATGGTAAAAAAACGTGCTACTGCCCCTTTAATGAGCATGAACGCTGATATGTGCATTCGTAACTTATAAATGATTGGACTTTTTTTATTTAACAGGGTTCGATTGAGCATTAGAGAGTCAAGAGGCTCACAGACATTATCCTATTAATACCAATGTCATTTTCAGTTCAGTTTTCAGTTGTCAATGTCAGTTTCTGACAGTATGTCATAAAAAAAACCTGTTGATCTAAATTCATTTATATGGCCATTTAAAAGTCAACACCTAAGTATGACTCCGTATCAATAAAATGATCCGTTCATTTTAAAAAATCATTACCCTAGGGTCGACGAAAAAAAATAGTACAGCTGACCTTGTTAAACTCTTCACGTCTTGAGACACAGACACATTCAGTACACAGACAAGGTCATTCGGCAGTGGGATGGTTAAAGTGAAGAAAAAAAAGAAACAGCTATATTTGATCCCGACTTTGCATTTCTATTTCTAATTTCTAAAAATGCTTTAATTACTCTTCCTTGAGGTATCACAAATTCAGGCTGAGATATGTTTACTTGCAAAATTGTCCAAAATTGCATGGACCAATTTCAATATGATAGCCTCAATTTATATTTGTAAGGGAAATGATTAACATCATTATTTGGTGTATAAATAAATGTCAGAATGAAATCATGAACTTCTTTTTCCAGACTGGTAACTTTATGGCTAAGTGTCATTTAAACAACACACTACTACAGGATACTTTTCAATATATTTTACACAGTCCATACAGAAGAAAGCAACTACTGGTATGCATATTTATAATAAGTATTTTATACATTGATGTGTTTGCCCTTAAAATCTCAATCCTCCATGATTCAAGTTAATTTCAAAAGGTTGTAAAATCTTAAATTTGACATTATTTTTTGAGAAATAACTGGATGATCAAGGATTATCAATATAATGGTTATTTTAACTATTATGTGGATATGACCTATGTGAATTATTTTATGATGGTAGATTCGCAGCTGTTTATGAAAGTGAAGTACAATGTGTTTATCTGAAGTTTAGAATACAGACTCTACTTTACCGGGTGAAAATGAACATATTAATTCGACACTTTGAGTTAAAAATTAATTCTTGACGAATCCTTGAAAGTTAGATACAGATGATGAAAACTGTCTTAACCCTCATACTACCATGGCCATATATAAGGTTTATGTTTAAAGAGACCTAAGCTTCTATGATTTAGATATGCCACAGCAGATCAAACACATTTATACTCATCAAAAATTCACAGAGTGATGTTTTTTAGTATGTCAAAATGTACAATTTAGTAATAGTCATCATGTATCTATTACTTATCTTTTGGAAGCAAAACAGAATGGCCAGGACCTTCTTTCACAAGTACTTAAATAATTGTAACAAAGGTATCCTTTGTAAATGCTAAGGTATTGGAGATAAGGTAATAATTTTATACCTAGAATAGACAAAATTGTGATAATGCACACTTGTTGACACAAAACTTTCAGTTGTTCAAATTCTTAACTCAAGAGTGTAGTCAAAGCTTAGAAATTAGTGAGTTATTGTTTAAAGGGGCAGTAGCACGTTTTTTGATAATTTTATATTTTAAATATTTCACTGATAATTGTAAGGTATTGCTAAATGTATTAATTTGACAGTGTAAAAAATCTCACTACATAATCCAATCATCCATAGTCAGAGGACAAAGTATGGAGATTCACATGAAATCCATTGGCGGCCATTTTTTTGTGAACACCTTTAATTCATTTTTTGTAAGAAAAAGGAATCGCATGGCTAAACCTTACGTTATATATTTAAATCAGTGCTGCTTCATTTAGTTTAAATACATTTTCATTCAATTGGAACCATTAATTTTCATTTTCCTGACATCACCTAATATTACCCATAAAAACGTGCTACTGCCCCTTTAAAGCTGCTTGGGCAATATTTCAGCCATAAAACTGCATGTTTAGAAAGAAGATCACATTTTAAATGTCAGAACACTCAATCAAAGTTGTGAACAATAAGAAGACAAAAGCGTTTTGAATATGGCAATTAACATTTTATTACTATGGAAGTAGTATTTACAATTCAGTATTGACAGTATTTCCCCCACAAACAAGGTGGGCTAGGAGGCAGTCTGTACATGTATCATTATAACTTCATCCATCTGTAAACAGCAGAATGAGATGCTGGAAATAAGAAAGCAAATATATAACAGAGACTATTTGTTGGCATATTGCATATGGTCTCAGCATCTCATTCCGCACACTGTAAACAATAAATCCGATGAAAATTTTATACAGATGAAAATGCTTTAACTTTGTCCCCAAACTTCAAAATTCCAAATCGATTCCTACATCTACTATCATCAAATGAACAGATTGGTCACTGAAGTCCAAAATCTGACGTGGACTGTAACAACTCCGTTGCCAAGACAGTTCTCTTCACCGCTGGTGAAAGATTGGCAGAGTGCAATTCACTGTAACACATTTCAACAATCCGTAAGTAACATTTTTTAAAAAAAGTAACGACATTGCCGGAACATGGCAAAGCCTGAAATATCCTTGTACATAGTAGTTCCATTTTGATCAGTTTGAGTAGTAACATTTAGATATTTACAATGATGAGTCAATTCCACATTTGGTAGGTTATTTCTTTTGTTGGACGGGGAGGTAAAGCTTGAATTCTGCTGGTAATTCATCTTCAGAGTACAATCTGTCGGAGAAGTACACACGGCGAATACGGCAGTTGGCATGAATCTGAAAAATTAGAATGAAATTGGTTAGAAAATGCACACAAATTTCAAAACATGGAATTTTAGTTTTCACCAAGCTTGCATGGGTTTCTTTGCTCAGTGAAAATGTAAAGTGACACCTATCTCACCAATGTAGATTCAAATACTGTAGAATGCATAAATGAAGATATTTTGACTCGAAAATCCAGCTATGACTTTATGGACTTGGCATATTTAATGGTGAAACCTTTCACACCTTCAAGCTAGAAATCAGGCTCAAAAAGGTATTTGTTACAGTTCTCGTGAAAGATTTAAGTCTCTTCTCTTTTGGGTTTATAAATGGCAAATGAAACTTACTTGAACTCTAAGGGTTTCAATGTAGTTGGTTCCATAGGCCCTCCTGGTGAAATCTGACAAGTTGAATTGGATCTGGTTCCATCCGTCGTCCAACCTCATAGGCATCGTGCAGATAAAGGGTTTCACTCTTGTTGTACTTTGATAATTGCTAGCCCTGAATCGCCTCCTTACATTCTTATCATCTAATACCTGTAAAGGAAAAACATTATTTTGAATATATAATTTCACTCATAATCATAATGTTTTCAAGAGTGTCATTTTGTATTAAGTGATTTTCTTTATCCACTGTCAGTGGTTGTTTTGATATTAAAAAGGCTGAATAGAATTATATGGTGAATTCACTCTAGTTTTAGCTAATAATTCCATTTAATGTTAATCATTGAATTCTATTAAGAGGGTCAACGAATGGTTTTAACTGATAAACAAACATTGAATTTAACACACCTGAACTTCAAATGTAAAATATTTCTTCATGTTCTTGATGATCATGACCAAGAAAGGCAGTTTGATACCCAGTGTCTTCTTGGGGTCAGCCGGACATGTGATGTACGTTGTACTGTAAATATAGAAATAGAAATATAAAAACAGTGAATACTGAAATAGTTATAACAAGCATTTATTGAAATTAATTTTATATCAATAAATTTGATGAAAAATATTTCGATATCTTTATATCAGATATTTTTCTAAATTATCTTCGAACGAAATGAAAGTGATTTTATGACACTTGTTTTAACTTCGATTTACTGTTGGTTGAAAGAGTAACTTCCCTTGGCCATGTGTACCGGTACAAAGAAAGTAAATTTTTGCATTTAAAGACGTTAATTTTGCATACCTGACATTTGTCCCG
The DNA here is from genome assembly GCA_916613615.1 of Steromphala cineraria. NCBI lineage: Eukaryota > Metazoa > Mollusca > Gastropoda > Trochida > Trochidae > Steromphala > Steromphala cineraria. Next base: position 20,588,299 of record OU744730.1, on the reverse strand, counting down.
ATAATTTCTAAGACTAGTGACTGGATGTCGTTGTCTGTGATTCGCTTGATGTGACCATTTCGAACCTGTAAACAAAAACGTGTCTCATAAAATATAGGTCATCAACTCGAAAATGGCGGACATGATAATGCGTGTTGGGAAGTATATTTTCAAAAACACATAGCAACCGGGTTTATTTTATAAATTTTGATAACTTTTAATACTTAATTGTATTAATCTCATATCAAGGAACTCTAATAAACTAAAATAAACGACTTCAAGTGAAAGTTAATCGCCTGGTACAGCTGTGAATGTGGAACATCAGGATGGAATTACAAACATGTGATGGAATCTTTGACCAAAAGAAATAATGCAAAACAAATGGTTGCAAATTTGTAATGTAGACGGATGTAATACAATATAGACATAATAGAACAAGCCAGAAATGTATTTGACAACAATATCATTGTTAATAAAACTGTCAATAACATCAACAAGTAGAGTCATAGACACATTAGAAATAGGTTGAAAAAGATATTTTCTTACTGAATATTCAGAAAAACATAATTTCAGAATATAACCATTGTCATAGACACACTATTACAACCAATGTATACTTTAAATGAAGTTTGCATTGGTTTATAATCAACTTCCCTTTAGCCAGTCAGCTGTATCCAAGGAAAAATCGCTCAACACATGACATACGAAATCTCACCTTTTTGTCCCAAATTTGTAGCGGTTTGCTACCGATACTATACAGTATCGATAAAAATCCACTTTGAAATGTGTTCTTGAACATTTCGACTTCTTCTAAGAGATCTCACAGGAGAATAATTAGAAACCTTCTTGCTCCAAACCCTTATATGCTACCACTCTTATGATCACCTAGTTGTCAAGTGAAGGATCCGTTGTGTGGTGTGTGTCTAAGTGTAGTTGTCAAGGGACTAATCGCCGAGGCGGATGACTACGGTTGCTAAGGAAGCTTGTAAACTAACGGTGGATTATTGAAGCAAATGATTACTGTTTTCTTTATGATGCAACTTTCTCCTTAAATGTGTTTTGATATTCGTAACTTTACCGAAGAGGATTATTATGATAATACTATTCTAATTGCCGTTTATCATACGAACTATTTTCATAGGTCGCCACATTGGATCGTACCGGAACATGGTGACGCGTGACGTTTGTTTTCATTTACAAGTTGACCTCTGACCCTCGTTGCTGCGGTAATAGTTCTTTACGGCTTCTCGGCTGGGTTTCATTCATTAGATTTACTACAAAACGTAGAGATGGCACGACATGTGTGAAACGTGAAGTTGACAAATAGTTCTCATTATTCCGAAGCATTAAATAGCTGAAATTCCATACGCCCCTTGCATAATGATGAACCATACGGGATTTATATTTTGCACGTGCGTTTATAGTCATACGGTTATTTTATAATAGCTCAACTAACTAACTCAATCACCATTGAAAATTTGAATGTTAGCCCGTTAGTGTTAGTGTAAACGCGTAGACATGCAAGTAAGACGAAAAGGAAAATGTTTATTTCACATTATTTCTTTGAAATAAAGGTGGAATATCTGGTATTGCATTGCAATTCAAGAATAGGGATATTTTAAAAAAATATTAATATGCTAGGCCTATTTCAAAACTATTAACAATGAATATTTCAAAAAAATAATTATATTGTAAGGCCTAAGCTGTTGACAATCATCATTAATTGCAAGTGGATAACATGTACATGTACATGTACATGTGGAGTTGAGCCTTCTATCTATCCAAAAGAGTTTTAAAATTTTCAAAACAGATAAAACTATTTGAAAGAGTTTCTGATATCACGGTATTTCACTACACTTAATTGGGCAATGTGTTGGAAAACATTTCTGTCTAAGGATATTCTGATTACCTAATGTGGAATTAACGTTGCAATTTATTTCAAAATGAAATGAATAATTTGACTTTCATAGATTTTGAAGAAATGTTTGATCGCCAAGTAAATCCTGAAAATCGACTACTTCTAAGTGCCGATAAAAGATCCTAAATTCTAACGTGTTACCAAGAAAACGGCACGCGACCACGATCACTATAACAACTGTTTAGCTAGCGACCTAATCTCTTCAACGCCGACGATTAGTGTAATGTTTACTTGTCATATTAAGCTTTTAACTTAATCCATCGGATTAATGAGTAATCGGTCCACATGGTAACGAATCGTCGAGCGGAAAGTTACTTCCGCTTCTATGAGAAACTAAGGATTAGGGGTATACCCTTTATAAGCATCGAGCGGTCCACCCTTGCATATTGGTCGTGCATGTGGAGCTTTTAAGGTATATGCAGACAGACAGATTGTTTACTAAAGTGACACATAGTATCTTTCTTCAAATTTGATTTGGTTTTGATAAGCTACAAAATATCTAATATGCTGATTGAAGTTCATATCTCATCACTGGACTTGCTCTAATGTACTTATTGACCTTTAACTTGTTATTTTCAGTAACAGTTAGTGGTTCCCGATGTAATAACATCGATTTAAAAATTTTACATATGTGATCCTATCAACATACTCTGTGTCTCTTAAGTCTCACCTCACATAAAATACACAGGAATAAACATTGTAAAAGGAGAAAAAATGAGCCAGCCTTTAAGGGTTATGAGAGACTATATTAATAATAAACATAAAGACACACAGAGACTTTGTATACCTTAAAAATGTACATATGTACATACACAAGAGAACTAACCATGAATGACACGCTTCCTTTTTTTGTAAAATTTAAAAGCAGGTTCAATCTCATTAAAATGATATCTTAATTGCTTCACTACGTTACGCAGATTAAAGCGTAGCGTAGTGTAGCAAATAGATCGTATTTTAATAAGATTGAAGCAGGTTATGACAATAGCATAAACATTGTGTTTAAGTTGTGATAGCTTAAACAGACAGTTTCATACAACCTTCCACGCAGCCCCTCATGCACAGGGCAATGCAAAAGTACATGTCTTTCATCCTCAACTTTCTCACTACACTGAAAACATACGCTGTCGCTGCACTCACATCCTTATTTGTATATCTGCCGGTTTCCAAATGCAGAGGAACAGTACCTGATCTGAACTTGACTATTATCCATTGGCCGCCATTATGTGTGAACAACTTTAATTCATTTTGTGTAAGAAAAACGAATCGCATGGCTAAACCTTACGTTATATATTTGAATTATTACTGCTCCATTTAGTTTAAATACATTGACTTTCAATTGGAACCATTAATTTTCATTTTCCTGACATTCCCCTTTATTTCCCCTAAAAACGTGCTACTGCCCCTTTAAAGAGTAATACCTCCAGTTTAAGGCTTTTATATAAAACTTGATTGTCACATTTCTTATCGGTACGGCTTTATCACACGCCGCAGGATATATTTTATAGTGCTCATGATACAGCTCAGAATACTAATAATATTTTATTACTTTAGTTGCAATACATCCTGATATTACATGTCAGAGAACCAAACAAGGTAGTGCATAATTCTATATATATATATTACTCATCGTAAAGTGAAGGACTTCCAATACGTGGATGTTTAGATTAACGATAGAATGATGCTTCATATCAGCTTTTGTTTATTTTATTGTGTCATATCTGGTATATGCAATGTCCATATATTAATGTATATAATATATATAATATTTGATTCTAAAATCGTGTCCAAGAGTATATTGTAAATGTCCTAATGCGAACAACGTACTGTATTGCAAATTTCATCATGAACCAGCTGCAGTATATCGATATAAACATAGCGTTACAAAATCGTTTCGCTTTAATTGCTCAACAGGATTACCTCCCCTATCTAACTCTCATAAAACCTGTTAGACTATTAATAGCGAACAGGAAATTCCAACAGTTCGTTTCCCTTCACTATTTTGTGTGGTTAAACAGTGATAGAGAAACACTGTTTTCTTCAACAACTTCAAGGTGTATATACACATATAAAAGACAAGAAAATGGCCCTAGAATCTGCAAACAATCCTTTCTCTCAACCAACCACAACCTCTGAAGTTGTTCTCGTTGTGGAAGGTCGGCAACTACATGTGAGTAGGGCAATTCTTGCTGATGCGTCTCCTGTATTTGAGAAAATGTTCTACGGAAGGTTCAGGGAGAGAAACAGCCCAGAAATTTCCCTGCCACACAAGAAGTATGACCAAATGGTTGAATTTCTTTTGTGTATTTACCCGTCAAAGTTGAAGAGACTTAATAAAAGTAGCGTTGCATCTGTCTTGATACTTGCTGACGAGTATCAAGTTCAAAACCTGTTCAATAGATGTGTGAGCTACCTAACGAAAAATGGCCATACTTTTCGTATGGCTGAGATGGTCCACGTTCTGCATATATCCGAGGATAAAGATCAACTACAAATGGTGTATGATTACTTTATTGATAAAGTAGCAAGGGGATTACATTTTAAAAACAGAGATGGAGAGGATGAATTCGATGAACTTTCCACCGGTACAAAGGAAAACATACTGATGAAGAGAGTCTGTTACCTCGAAAATATGGTTTATGATTATTCATGACTGCTTGAAATGGTTACAATTTAAAACGGGTTATTGTTAAATTTTGGACACAATAGCAAGGCACAATATTGTAGACAGAGCCGAGGAGAGCGAGTTTTATGATGATCAATTCAGACCAGATAATGGTACTCAGGAACAAGTAGATCTTTTTGAAACTGATTATTTTTTTGTGGACCAAACATGCCAACTGGACAGATCCTTCGAGCGTTTCTGAATCACGAATCAGCGTTTTAATCCTTAGCGTTCATGATTTACAACCCAGTGTTTGGAAACACTTGATCTCGGAAACTCTTCAAATAAACATCGTAGAGAAACTTGCTCCTGATCCAAGTTAATGAATGTAGTAAATTAATTCAAACACTTATGATTTTAGCTTATGATAGTACAAGACGAGAGAAAGTGTGAGCATATTTCAATTATTTGCTCAAGCATACTAAAATAACCTTTCCTAGCTGTGCAAATTATTAACAATTCAGTCGTAAGACGTGTAACCTTTATAGTCTTTTCCCTCAGTGGGAACGAATTTATTTTGATTCTGAAACCCAATTCACCATTTTGTATGGCTCTCCTACAATATCGATGTTCAAAAACATAATGATTCATCAATGTTTAACTGTGCTTTGTGATCAATAAAACTTATTATCATCAAATCATATATATTTGAAGCGAACGGTCATGGGAAACCATTACATATATTTTAACTCGTTTATATGAATAATATAAGTAATATTATTCATAGAAGATTAAAAGTATTCTAGGCAAACGGCAAACGCTTTTCGTTTTTTCCTTGGAATTTAAAAAAAATCTTCACATCAGAAAAAAAAATGTAGCAAATGCTTTAGAGTGTTCGCGGTTTTATCATGATTTTTCTTTGAAAGCATTTTCAGTTCAGACTTTTCAAAATAAATAAATTCAAACGTAAAATCTTTCAAAATACATCTCAGAATTGTTATTGCATTTCTAATGCAAATGCAGCTGCGTAGCCAAAATACACAAAAATACGATCGGCCCACCTGTTTTAACTTGTCATTCCTTAAACAAACCCAGACAAATTAGAATATTTCTTAAGGTGATCTGCTAACGCTAAAGGATAAACATAGAAAATATGAAAAATATATTTGTTGATCATTTTTACAGTACATTCGTATGGCACAGCATGACTTTATTCTATTTTTAGAAACACGTAACTCTGGTATGCCAGTAAAATATTTGAAAAATATGTAGTATTAAGTAGGCCTATACTAAGTAAGGCAGGAAGAAATGAATGCAGTTAACATTTGCTAATTGAATATTTGCGATATGTCGGCCTACATGAACTCCCATGCTGGTGTAGAAGTAGCATGCGATTTCATTGTATCTTTATTTGTACTTTTTGAAATATCATTTGTCAATAAAATGAAACATTTCCTACTTTTTTTTCTAATCGAATTTTGTTTTAAGAGCAACTATGGTCATCTATTGTATCACAGTACTCGCTATTAGGATTTAGGAATAAAGATTGCTTTTTAAAAAAAACAATTCACTTTGTTTTATCAGTATTCTGTTAGTGATTCTATTATGAAACATATGTAGTATTATTCGCACATAAGTATCTGAAGGTTGCAGTACACAGATATTTAAGAAATAAAGTTCGCTCTACCCCAATGTGTTTTGTAATAAAGTATAGTTTTGCCCTGAACTATTATAGTTAAAGCACGAGGCTCTGAAATCTGCGCCCTTTGATTGGTCATATCTTTGTTATCAGAGGACTGATACAAACGGTTGTTATTTTGGTGAATTTAAAGTTGACAGTGTTTTCTGTACAAATTAACAATTTACTTGGAAACCAATGAGATTTCCTGTTGTGTAATGAAACAAGTCTCATTGAAATCATAGTCGAAGCGTTCTTTCTTTCGTTTAATTAGAAACTTCTAAGTATCTATCAACAATCATTATCTTTAGCATGTTGTAAATGTTCGTGGATCTTGCATTGTAAGATTTACCTCCCTTGACGTTTTATTGCCAAGAAGTTATATAGCTTACGGGTAAATCCAACATTTCGTTTTCTTTACAATTTTGAGGTGAAACAGTCTTCAGGGTTCAAGAAACAACCAAAAAATAAGTTTCCATATAAGTGTAGAGAAGTTTTAAAGTTTTAAATTTTAATTTTTTCATTTATAACTGTACGTTAATGAAAAATGCATTATTTTGATAGTGTAAACAATCTCATACACAATACTCAGCGAACAAATTATAAAGATTCACAAAAAGTCCATTGGCGGCTATTTTTTGTGTTAACACTTTTAATTCATTCTGCATAAGAAAAAGGAATCGCGTAGCTGAACTTGACATTATATACTTGATTTATTACAGCTTAATTAAGTTTAAATACATTGTCTTGCAATTGGAATCATTGACTTTAATTTTCCTGACATCACCTCACTTCCCGCTGAAAACGTGCTACTGCCTCTTTAAAAGGCGAAGTTTGGCGAAGCGTGTAAGAAGTGTTTGGTTGAATTGACATGAAGAACACAGAGGTAAAAATAATTTTGCAAAAACAATTTGCATATTTAATGCAACTGAGTGATTGTATTAAATGAAAGGCAAATCTTGACAATACAAATTGAATTCGAACTAATGTGCAAGCATATTCAAATGTGTCTTCTTTCTAAAATCATGATTGTTTCCTTTACCATAAATAATGATAGAAACCGTTAACCAAACAATAATTACTGAGTAGAATTTACTTGACTTTAATTTCAATATATGCAGTTAACATTAAGGCATTATCAACATAACTTTGATCTGAACAAAACCTATGTACACATTGGGAAATATTCATTTGATTTTATAAACTCGTGTCCAAAAGAAACGATACCATACAAATCCCAAAATAACTCAATCCACTGCACATTAATAAGACTTAAATATAGTAATATCATTTCTTCAGTAGTCAACTTACGTCTATGCAAAATTTGGAAACATTATCTTTTCATGTTTGCGAGTAACATGCATTTGAAAAAATCATCGATCTGGAATCTCCTTTACTAGGCGAGATAGCAGAGAGAAATTGGACACTTTCGCTTGTTTTAAAACGTTCTAGTGCAGTGACGCGTCAAAGAATTTATGTCAAATAAATTGTATTATATCAACAACATTTTTTCTGACATAACTTCAATACTTTATCAATTTTAAAGTGAAATGACAAAATTTCTGTTCATAAAACAATTTGAAATTTCGATTTATGCACTCCATGTACATTTGAAAAGACACAAAATCAAAAGTATCTTTTCCTTAAGAATGAAGATGTGCATACTTCTTCACAAGACATATGCCTGTTAGATACACTCAAATTCGTCTCTGTCAGGTTATAGAATTTTGTTTCGGACGACTTTGAAAACTTGGTATCGTTTCTTTTGGACATGAGTTTATTTAACGATGCTTTCCAGAAAGTATTTCACATACAGATTTATATTGCTGAATTTAATCTATGATGTTGAAGAAAGTAAAGTATGCATAGTGTCAGTGGAAATGTAACACATCAGGCTGGAGTCATCACCTCGTCTGATTAGAAGATTAAGAGGGAAAAGGGTTCCCATGAAATGTTTGTCAGTTGTGGAGATTGTTGTTTCACGCGACAGATCACTGCTGTAATTGTGCATGATGAAATGAGATTGATTGCAATGTCCCTCATGGTTTGTAAGTTCCAACCCTTGCTTCCTGGTCTCCTTGTTATTCATTCTCCCTTTCCTTATTTAAGTAACCATGCTCTGAGCCAAACACTGAAGAAAAACCACTTCACCACTCAATTCAAAGGTGGTTAGTTCTGATTGCAGTATATTCCAGTCCATAAAGCAATCCTCATCGTAACATTTTAAAGGTTAAAATTGTTGAAAAAATGCATGACATCACATCACAATTATAAACATGTTTATCTAAAAAAAAAATGCTGGATTCCATGACAAGTCATTAATTTCATATTTTTCTCAACAAATGTGAGGTCTGCAATATTTTCGTGAAGACAGTCACTTTTAAGTAAGGGGCATCTTAAGTCGTCCTTAGATGGAGAGGTGTGACAGGTTGAGTATACCTCCTAGTTTTAACTGATAAACCAAGAGATCAAAATCTGAGATTAGCTTGATATTTTCTTTGATACTGTGGAATATTTTACAAAATACAAGTTTAAGGAAGGCAATCTCATCAGCTTCTCATTGTATCATGGCTTCAAGTTCAATCTTACTTTCCGATTAGCTCTTACCTCAGGTTATATGAAACCTCAATCGTAACCGTGCTTTTGTTTTCTATCATTAAAGAGCCCCTTTGTGGTTTTGCTTTAAAACGAACATAAATGGTATTATTTCCGCTTTTTTTACATACTTTTCTTTAAATCTCGCATATTTATCCCTAACAGCAATTATATGATAAATTCTTGTTTTCAACGAATACCTTCTATAAGTCATATAATTTATGTTCGTGGAAACCAAATTCACACGTCAAATTTACACGAATACTAGGCTAGTTATATAACACATTAATTATGATCAACTCGTACTGTCATTCTGACTGCTTTAGATAAGTTACCAGTATATATTTGACTAATTGAAGCGCGTTATTGTCTGGTTTTGATCATAAACCTGGTTACCATACAAGAGAGATTGGCTCATTAATGACTTTTTTTTCTGCAACACATACTACATAATGGGATATTAGGCATATGCGATCCCCAACAACTTATTTGATAGCTCTCTGTACAGGTCATTATAGATATTGTACTGTGATTAACTACAATCAAACTTGAAACATCAATTGAATGTTCTGGTGTTCCTTTCTTCACTTTCGTTGAATTTCAGTCGTTTCAATACCACTTTGTATCTCGTTTCCAAGGAAATCTGACTGAACTCGCCCTCTTCTGTTTTTCTGTCAAAACCACAGTTCTTTGCTACTAGATCAATGTAATGTTCATAAACTTTTTTCAGTCTGTAGTTGCTTTCAGATATATGAAGAAAATGAATCATCTCAGTAACACTCGGACAGAAATCAGTATTGCTTGAATAATGTGTCGCTGTCGTAGTAGTGGTCAGATACTTGATACAGTTATCAAGAAGGCGTTCAACTTGATACTCGTCAGCAAGCATCATGACAGCTTCTACATTCTTCTTATCAACTGGCTTTGATGTTGATGGGTAAAAACAGACAAGAAACTATAATATGTCCTCATATTTCTTGCCTGGCAACGGAACTTCTTGACTGTCTTTCTCCTTGAATTCTCCGTAGAACATTTTCTCAAACACAGGAGACATCGCGGCAAGGATAGCTTTACTCACGTGTAGTTTCCGGCCTTCCACCTCGAAAACAACATCTGAGGTTGTGGTTTGTGAAAAAAAGGGGTTTTTTTCAGCTGTTTTTTCTAGTTGTTCAGCCATATCGTGGTGATATTTCCCTTGTTTGAGAATTTGAAGACTTTATAATTTTGCACTGTCACGTTGTTTGTTTGATAAGAGAAACTAGAAGTAGGTTTTGCCAAGCAGCACTAAAAATAGCAAAAAAAATACAAGAGCTTGGGGAGAGTCATTATAAAATTGACAATAATCGTTCCTTAAAACCTTTAAAGAGGGGGTAATTATTGCAAAGATTAAATAATAATGTCAGAAATATTGTTATCTTTAAGAAGTTTAGGATTTTAACTTGGAAATATAACACTGTCCTAAGAACTGTAAGTATTTAAGAGTTCCATTCCATTCTCATAGAGAAGCAGATCCACTGATTTGATAGCTTTTCGGTTACAGGAAGTTAATAGATTGAAGTATTTTGTTATGTTTTCTGTATATTGATAAAATTAAGATACATTCTAAACTCCAATATGGAATCATGTAGTTAGGAAAATAGTAAAACTAATAGCATTTTATTGTTTTGTACTTGGTTTTTACATATATTTTAACAAAGACGTATTTTAAACAATTCTTATGAATAAGATACGATATGAATATCAAATAAGATTCAATGTTTATATTTGAAATATAGGGAACATGTGCTGTTTTAAAACAACAGTCAACATATCTGTACATCCGTACATACATTACTTCAGCATAACATTTAAAAAATGCACTCAAATGAGGAGGGACGCCAAAAGAATTACATGTAGGTCGTTTTCCATTCTCTCCCCACAGAGGCAAATCAGGTGCTGTAGCAACATTCCATGACTTGATCTGCCTCTGTGGGGAGAGAATGGTCGAGTCGGGGAGGGTCACATTTTAATTAACTAACCCAAGTGAGAAAAGTCCAAACAATTAAATGTTGAAAATTACCAATGAAAATGTGCACGCTCACTCTGACTTGGAAATTTGTGATGACGCCGTAAATTGACCTGTTTATTTCGTGCATCGAATGCTGGTTGAAAAGCCTTTATATATATAGTATATGAGCAGTACCATGTTCCAAGTGCTTGTGAATAGAGTATGCTTCTATGCCATGATGTGAAGAGTCTAATTCTCCTTATATGAATTAGATTTAGATTTGTTTTGGGTGTGGTAGCTACATTCCGATCCGCTTGAAGCACACGGTAAATCACAATTTCAGACGGCCATTGTTTTTCATGATCCGTACCCGAGGTATTTCCTCTTACTTCCTGTATCAAGGTCTTTCTTTTGTGGAAAACATAAATCAAGGGGAATTGAAGTGAAAGGTTAATAAAAAATGATCATTTCGACAATCAAATAATGAAGTTAATTAATAAATATCACTTGAAAAGTTTTATTCTTCACTAAAAGTGAGTATATCTTTTTTCAAAAGGCATGTACGACACTAAGTTGGCTTTATATATCGACAGCATGCCATTTCTGAATTGAAGTTTAACCCCATTTACACACATTGAATATTGACTAACGAAGGCCCCTGAAGTACTTTTTAGAATTATGTTCAGTCTAAGCAAACCTAGCCTCAATATTATCCGTTTTACTTCTATACTGAATGAAACGGATATATTGAGGCTAGGTTTTCTTAGACTGGAATTATTTTACGCACTTATGCAGAGGAATATGTGGATGACAACTTCTTTGTTCATTGTATCAAGCAGAGAACGACACAAGAATCTGTGTCGAAACGTCGCATACAATGAACAAAGAAGTTGTCTCATATAAATCTTTCTGCATTATTGTCACTCCAAATTCTGAAATTACTCTCAAAGAAGTTTTTTTACGCATGTCTTCCAACATTATACATAGTGAACACCAAACCGTGAGCGAAATGTTAAAATATATTTTATATAATGGAAAATGGTTGTTTAAACGATTGACGATTATTCTTCTATTGTAATGTGTTTGGATTGTGTCAATATATCCCTATGGAAATGAGGGCAGATAACTTTTTACCTACGGCGCTCAAACGCACAAACATTGACGTCAGTCTTGGACTTGGTATTGTACGGGCTGTTTCAGACCCAAAAACTATTGGGGAAGATATTGTCAATAGAAACAACGAAAGGTTTTCTGATAATCATTCAGTCATGATCCTCAGTAAAGACCTCAAGTTGGACCGATTTTTTGCAAGGTAGTACCAATGCGAATTTCAACAGGATGAGTCTCGCCCGCACTCCAACAGAACTACTCACCCCCTGCTCTGTCCTGATCTCACCCCTTTTGAACACTTGTGAGATGAAGTGCAGTGACGTTTGGTTCTTAAGACTTATCCTCATAAACACTGACAACCATCTTATTCGCTTCACAGCACAGTTGGTGTGTCGTTATCGAGTGTCTGGGTTACCCCATACTTGACGTCAAAATCTTTGTTATTTTTTATCAATATTAATGTGTCCATATTTTCTTGTTAAAAAAACATCATTTTACCTTTTTGATTAAGTGTGCCATATATATTGTGACTTTGTGCGTATTTGTAATTTCTCAAACATGTATCTGCAAAGCAAATTAATGGATACTAAGGGATACAATAAAGAGTACGTCAGTCAAATCAGCTTTTAAATTCTAAAATTTTGAAATCTATTCTTCTGATCACGTTACAATCTTAATCAGAGGTGGGGGAGTGAGTAAAAGGGGTGGTGAAACACTTAAAGTAAATGTGTTATACCGTTTGACAACACAATAATGTGGGAATTTTACCGTTTTCCTGCCCTGTCAATAAAAAATCATCAACAATTTAGTTCCAGATAAACATTGAAACAAGAGCAGACGTTCTTATGTCAGGTGTATAGTTGAAACATTTGCGATTTTAGAAGTTTCACATTCCTATCAACCTTAAAGACATACCTTAGTCAAACTTATATCATCAAAGTCTGATGCACGATTTAAAACTATTCCTATCCTCCTTGCTGCCCTAACTGCGAAAACATAATATTTCATCACGTTTCAATCATACATGTGTATCACGGAATTTAACGTCAACTCTTATTGAGCTCAATTGTAATTTGTGTATTACGCATCGCCGTGATTAGATTAATAAGATATATCAGTTAAAGGAGGTTTCTCACGGTTTATCGTGGTCACTAGGTCACCAGACATCTTCTCAATATCCAATTAAGAGAGCAGGTTTGTGTTTTTCATAGATCGGCGGATGTATGGAGGGTGCGGGGGTGCGTGCCGCTCCTTTTAGAGTTCAAACTTTAGTAAATGTCTTAAGTTCTATGTACCTAATAAAATGTAATGAATGTAACTAAAGAATATAGTCGCAATGCGACAATTAAAAGATTCAGCCCAACAAATGAGTGCTTTGCATATATGAACGAGTTGATTAACAGTAATTCGACGTACGATTTGAATTCTATAATCGAAAAATGCATTCCATTTTTTTATGAACCAAGAATTCATGAATGAGTTCTAAAAAGAAAAGACCCTAAAGATAAGCTCGGTGGAACCCGGTTATGTTTATCACTGTATACAGACAGGAAATAGGGGATATAGGGACTGTTACTTGAATAAATCTTTCCAATCTGAGACGCATGTTCTTTGGACTTTGTTTTGATAGTTATTCATAGCATATTTGTTGTAGAACATCAGTGGAAATTCCACCTAACTACAGATATAACTCCCATCTTAATCATGATATAAAGTTTTAAAACATTAAATACATCCCAATGTATTTTTTTTTCATCGGTCTTTAAACGATAACTGTCGTTGAGTTTAAAACTAGTGTGACTGATACACATAAAGAGTTCAGATTGATCAGTATATAATTAACAAAGGTTAAGCATAATTATACATTAGCAAATCTGAATTCAATTTATCGATTTTATTTTTATTTGACATTGACATTATCAATTTAACATCTAACATCTAAATAGGAATGCATTTTAAAATTTGATGATAAATTCTGTATATTATTTTCAAAAAAGATCTTTTTTTTAAAGCATTAATTTTTACCTTAAAATCTTACAATAGGGTTGACAGTTACAGATCACCTGTTTGAAATATTGACTTTGTAAACGACTTGAGAGAAAAGGTGTTGAAGATAACTTTTACCTGAGAAACTAAAGCCTTTTTACATGTACACGTTTACTCCTATAAGTATATATTTACTCCTAGGAGTAAACGTGCCATGTAAACAGTCCAAAACTAATTTACTTACAGGAGTATCTAAATAAATACTCCACCCCAAGAGGTAAAGTAAAAGTATATTTACTTTTACTTCTGTAAGTATCCGTGTCATTTTCTATATTATTAGCATAGTTGAATGATTAGGTTAAGGTAATTGATCATTAATGGATTTATATACATTAGTTTCGAAACAATACTACTGTTTTTTCATCAAAAATAACTTACATTCAACATTATCCTTTTTCAACTTGTCGAGAGCATGTTTCCTAACGAAGGAGAGTTGGCGCTTTTGTGTTAAGTGTCATTCTTTTAAAACAGAAAACCTGCTTTTACCCCTTTACACTAGTAGTTGATTGATCAAACAAAATCTATGGTTAAATTGTCGTAATTTCTTCTCTGGCTCAGGATATGCATTTCACGCATTGAGTTTTCTAAGAAAAAATATATTTTTACTGTAGGCAAATCATGATATACTTAAGGGTCCTTAAATTCCAATGGAACGTAAAGTTGATATATTTTACTCATAAGAGCAAAATACTTCTAGGCGTAATTATACTCTCAGGAGTAAAGTGCGCATGTAAAATGAGCATTAGTCTTATTAATAAAGAAACAAAACACAAGATTAAAAGTTCTCTATATTTCTGAAAAATCTAAATCTGTTTAAATATTCTCACAAAATTCAAAAAAAGAAATTTCGATTTCTTGACCTTTGAATTATCAACTGTAAAAGGTCAGTTGAGGTACAAGGCCAACGGCTATCCTTTTTCTATTTTACTCATTCGGAAGATTCATATTTATATGTTTTTCCTTGCCTACCAAGTTTATCATTCACGTTTTTCATATGAAAAAATCCCGTTATAAGGATATATAGAGGTTATCATGAGAGTGTGTTTTGGGATCGTAAATATCCTGCATTAGGAATAAACATTGTATTTTGCGAGCCTTGGCGAGCTAAATACATAGTGTTTATTCCTAATGCAGGATATTTACGATCCCAAAACACACGAGCATGATAACTTCTTTATCATACAATGTCATTTTAAAATTTAATTACAAAAAAAGCCTGATAATACTATTTTAATAGTTGAAATTGTTTTAAGATTCGCGCATTGATATATGCAAATGAATAGAGCAATGACTCTGACGGTGAATTGACAAAATATAATTCCTCATTATAAATGCCTTTCATTGCCGTTTGAGCCATTTTATCACGACTCCAAAGTTTTGAAATTTAAAAAATCTATAAAATACGACGATTTGAAAAATTAGTCACATTTTAAATGGGCTTGGCCGGGATCGAACTGACGTTCTTTATCCGACGTCATCGAGAGGACGAGTCAATCTCACCAAGGGGCAAGAGTTGCTTCCCTTCGCCTACGTGACAATGGCAGCTTGCGTTGAGACAGCGATTGAACGAACATTGATAGCCTGAGAGCTAAACTAGATGATAGTCTGTGGATTTCCGAATACAAACTAAACAATATTAAAGTAAAGAACACCGAAGATGGGTAAATGACGTGTTTGAACATGAGACTTGAACTGCCTTTGTTACCTGTGAGTAAAATTGTTCGGTCGGTTTCATTCAAATCGTGATGACAGTGTTTTAGCACTGCTAAGTCATACATATGGCTAAAGACCCATGCAGTTTTGTTGTTATTTCTTAGATTAATATTTATGCAATGTATCATTCATATTGTAATGCCTCTCTCCGTTACTAAAGGCTTTCAAAATGTTAACGCTTGTGACGTCATCGGAATTTTCGAAAGAAGTTCCGACCTTGACCTTTGAAATTTGCATCGGTATCCGTATATGACCCTTCCACGCCCAATGGATATCGAAAATATCCGTTGGCTTTATTATGCCGAGAACACTATCCATTGTATGATAAATATAGATATTGAAGAGTAACTGTAAGAAAGGACCGATAGATTTAAGAATTAATATTCGACAACAGCTGTCGATGTCGACAGAAAATGATTGAGTTGTTATCTTTGAGATAACTGAACAAAACATGTCTGTCTGTCTGTCTATCTGTGTTAGATCTACTAGAGTCCTATACAGCATGAGCAATTACAGCGATGTGTGAAAGACATGGCTAGACATGATCCACGTCATGTTCGTCATGATGTCTTTTAGAATAATGTTTGTGACCTGGTGACCTCAAATGTATTAAACATGTCTCTTAATAGGTCATTCAAATCTCACTGGAATCAAATCATTGGTTCTCTTCAAATAATATCATCCAAAAGATATTTGTGTAAATCTTAGCTATATACAAGTTGTAAAATTAATAATCATATTATACATTCTAGACAAATATATGAATCAAAGGATACGAGGTTGAGAAACTTTCATGAAAATCCAATACATGCATGTGTCTCTGTAATGTAGAACCTTTATCCTAAACTGATTTTCTATTATATTGTTTTCTTTAAACACTCTAGGCACTTTAGTTTTGCGCGGAGAATTACAGCATACGAAGTTCAAATTATTTTTTTTTTGCACCATACCCAATTATTGATAGCTTGGACTTGACTTTAAACAGTTTTGCGACGATTTCGTCATCGAAGTTAATGTTAATAGTTTGACTTATATCCTTGAAAGGGTCGAACGTGATTTTGTATTTGATAATATATCAATGTTCCGTTACCAACAGATAACACGAGTATTTTTCATATACGGAATATTGTCATGGAAATGAAATGGAAAAGCCTCTTCTCCATCTGCTACGCTATGCAATGATACTGTATTTTTCTCTCAATTCTTGCATTTGCTGTCAATATAAAGGCCTCGGGTTCGCTTAATTTTGATTATCTTGAGTATTGTTGGCGACATGGTTTGGAAGCTTTATTTCAGTCTCTGCAGAGGATGCCTTAATTAAGGTAGATGCGAGCTATTTTGAGTCTCTTGGATTTTCAATGAAAACAAACGTGATTAAAAGTTGGATGGGTAGTTTTGACAACTACAAAAGCTGAAGAGGGTCGTGGAAAACTGAAGTTCAGTATGTGTAATTAAAACCAAACAGCTTTGACATATATACTGTAACGATTTCGGAACACTTTATTACTTTACTAGGCACACTGCAAGAAACCATATAGGGGTTGAATTTGGGCCCGCAATCGAATCGATGGGCTTTGAGATTTAACATTGTCCATTTGCATGGCATTTGATCTGAAGGCGGCTTTAGCTTTGAAAGAAGGCCAAGAGTTGAATTTGGGCTTTGAGTTGAGGACTTTGAGGGTAATATTGAGGATCATGGCCTGAATGCCGCAGGGCCAGGCATTGATAATTGTCATATGGGCCATGAGAAAAGGGCCGATGGGCCATGATATGAGGGCCGATGGGCCATGATATGAGGGCCGATGGGCCATGTCATAAAGACTGCTGGGTCAAGAGATGAGGGCCGCTCGACTTTGATGAAGGCAGCTGGACCGTGAGCTGAGGGCCGATGGTCCATGAACCGAGGGCCTATTGGCCAGCTGCAGACGTTGGACATGGGCTGAGGGCCGCTGGGTCATGAGCTGAGGACTCATGCCAAATCGAAAGAATTGTCAGAAGTTACCCTTAAAGAGTCAGTCGTGACTTTCATCACATACAACTCTGCTTTGATGCGACTGATAAAGATTCAAATATCTCACATATTTATTCACCAAATTTCAATAAAAGGATACATACTTGTTTTCCGTCAAAGTCTCAAATAAGTCATGTATATTCGCGACAGTCAGATTCACTAGTTATATAACCTATCAAACATTTGCAATTCGTAACTGACATTCTGAGGACTTTAGAAAAGTTTCCAAAATTACGTTTGACTGATTGACGTTTTCGATCATAATCGTGACTTCAAAACTTCCCGTTCTCACTATATGACGTGGATGTGTTAGCTCTACAAGGATACTTTCATGCAAGCATGGAAACCTCTCGATCAGATGACACAATTTGTAAAGTTCGGCATATATGCTACGCGACAATAGTTTAGACTCACCATCAAATGATGCTATGAAATTGTGGTATTGGTGGGTATAGTAAAATTGATTTATGATTTACAAACCTCAACTCATTAGCAAAGTGTCATGCATTTGTCATTAGTGGATCTTGATTAACACGTCCATCATGAAAGTTAAGTGACAAATGCTCAGGTGAAACCCATGGACTTTGTTGAAAAGTCAAATGTTTTTACGTCGTTAGGACCACATTGTAACGTAACGAGAACAGTTTTTCATTTTGGGGGTGGATTTAAATAGAGTCACTTGTTTTTAAGATATAAGCGATAGCAAATAGGACATTACACTTTTCACTGAGTCTCAACTTTTGTCTTGTAGTATATGATCCCTGACAACTCACGGAGAGACTTTTTAAGAGACACCCCGTGAGTTGTTGGAATTCTATCTACGGTGTGATCAAGAGGTAACGACTGCGATCCTATTTTCGAGATATATTATTAGTGAAATCACTCTTTTAATTTTGTTATACTCATACCACGTCGAATATGAAGAAATATTTTGTCAGATCAAGCAGATTACAGTTTTGGTGAGAAAAACAAAAAGCAAACGTGACTCACAAGTAGAGCAAAACAATAATACTTCTGGGCACTTCGTGGTCAGGGCACTCCCGAAGTGTAAAAAACATGTATTTTAAAACAACTCGACCTATATAAAGGTTCACAACTGAAGTTGAGAGCAACATCTCGATATTGCTACTGCAAACATGTCACGAAAATTCACACTGCCGGCCGAAGTGCCTTCACCTGTTCACAGAAAAAGAAAGAGTCCTTCAAAATCGCGGTGCTTGGAGACTCGGGCGTTGGCAAATCAACAGTGACCTGCAGACTCCTCAAGCACTGGAGTGAACTCGCCACCAAGTCACGGAGTAAGAAGAACAAGAAAATGGGAAGGTTGGGTGTTGTCGGGAGAGACCTGGACTTTCATCTCATGGATACGTCAACACCCAGAAGCATGAGGGGCCTCGAACGATGTGATGTGTATGTGCTGGTGTACTCTCTGGTGGATGATGGATCGTTCAGGTCATCCTGTGTAGCTCGAGAACACATCCTTGCAACAATCAGTGCAGATGCTCACATCGTCTTCGTGGCCAACAAGACAGATGTTTCTGGGTCTGTGGACGCCATGGCTAGATGCTCTCGTCATTTCAGCATTACTGGACGATGGAAGCACAGTCAATTAGAAATTTCAGCGGAAACAGACCCTTCAGCTCAGGGCGTTCTTGATGCCATCTTAACCAAGGATCGACACTGTAAACCCTTACCGTAAAAAATACATTGGGTTTACAGTAAACTACTGTGTAATGTATACGGTAGCGATCTGTTTCAGACAAAACGGTATAATTCTGTACAAGTTACGGCCAGGTACTGTTAAATGTAAGTGTTAGCAGTCATACTTAGTCACCTGTAATTCTGTATTTAAAGATACGGTAATTTACTGTAACATTAGTATATTACAGTTGTTTACCGTAGTATTATGATGCATCATGGGAATTGCTTTCGTCGTCCGCCATTTTAGACACAGAAAGTTTCTCAGATCGAAATTTGAAGAATCCAACACCATCCATCTATGATATTGAGGTATATTCGTTTAACATGTTTCCCAATTTGTCCACATGTGTTATTTAACCATGAAAATACTTGTATTTGTTTGTAGTTTGCTTTTGATCGAAAATAATCGGGAATTTGTTCCATGTAAAAATTCAAGCATGTATGAGTGTAGAATTTGCCCTTTCATAACTCAGTATTTGACGCATTATGTCATTCATTATGGAATTCACAGAAATATTCCAAATGTCCAATTTCCATGCTGTCGGCAAGAATGTGTTAGAAAATTTCGGACTTATGCTGCATTCAAAGCTCATATGCATAGAGATCACCAAGGTCAAGGTCAAGGTCACATTGATGCCAAACCGAGTTTGTCATTATCATTGCAATGTCGTAGGGATAATTGTGATTCATGGTTCAGAAGTATTGACGATCTTTTGGTTCATTTGAGACACCACATACGGAGAGGTGATTGTATTGTTTGTCCATTTAAAAACTGTGAAATGAGTTGTAGCAAAGTTTCAACATTTTCTTCACATCTCTCACGAAAACATCAACATAGAAATTTGAATTGTGTTTCACCTGATTATATTCACAGATTTTGATTGCTTTAAAGAATTTGAATAGGGGTATATTATTTAGTAAAGATCTACGTGTGAAGAATTGTTGTATGATTTCAGTAGAGGCTTTTACGGAGCCCAATGTCAACTTATAATACAGTACAGTAGCATAAGAAGGCTTTTTTTTGTTAATATGAATTACGTCAATGTCAAATCACTTATGGCACATTGTTGTAGCTACTAGAGTTTGGAAAGGTGCTTAGTTAACTTAGTTATTTAAAATTTATACGCTAAATAGTCATTAAAATAGTGTACTTCTAACTAAGATGATTTAAAATTTATTTACAAAGTTTGCGTAGGAATATTAAGAGAATTCATTATAATTCATGTCAACCCGGACATTTGTTTTCTATTCACAGATTCAATTACCGTGAACTACCCATACCTACTTTGCTTCTATTCATTTGTCACGTAAAACCTTATTTAAGTTATATCATTTACTGTTATGTTGCCGACTTCACCTAAAGTACTAGTAGAAGAAACGGCCAGCAGCTGTAATAGTTTCAATCACTTAGATGTTCATGTATTTTCTGACCCTTTCTCTTTCTTTGATTTGACTCATTTTGACCGATGCGTTTTTCCACATTTACCATCAGTTTCATTTCCATTGAGTTTGTCTAGAATTCAATCGGAACCGGATTTAAGGAGGCCTTTTTATTCCCTTGATTGCCCTACTCCCGTTCCCCATGTCAGTTTATCAAGAAGTTTCAGTCATCATTCATTCTCAGATCCATGTTTCAAAAAGTGTTTGATAGATAAAAGCACAATACCAAGATTAGAACCAGAAGCCGAAAAGGAAACCATATGTTCCTTATGTCAGACACCAATTAGTGAGCACTATGCCCAACACTTTGAATGGGAATATTTTGATGTAAGCTCAAGTAAAAGTTCAGAAGACAAAAAAAAAATTGTTGTCCCTTGCAGGTGCATTTCAAATTTTTTCAGTTCAACTACATCGTCAATTTCCAGATCAGTACAAAATTCAAGTTTGACCCATGTATCAGAATCGATCTAATTGAAGGAAATAAAAGTCAATTCTTCGTTCTTTTTAGTTCGTTAAACCTTTTGTTTGTGTTTGATATTGGAATGACGGATAGACTGGCTCGTGGGCGGTCATTCAAGCTGTAAAAGAAATATCTGGTATGTGCTTACGGATGTTTTTTTTTTGGTTTATATATATAATTATATATTGGGGATTGGGGTTTGTTAGAGTTGTTCTTATCCAATATGCTAAATGGACTTTCCCAATCCCAGCCAACTGGCAAGTATTCCAAAAGTATTGCCATGTTTAATTATGTTATTTTTACGGTATTCCTGTAGACACATCTAAATTGGTGTAGCACAAACAGTCGTTTTCTTTTGTCTGCTGCCAGTTTGAAATAATAATAATAATAATAATAATAATAATAATAATAATATTAATAATAATATATGCGCCATAATAAATAAATAAATAAATAATATGTGCACAATAAAAAAAACAATTATCGAAACTCGCAAAGTTTTACAATGATTCAACACGAACTTTTGTAATTAAAATTATTTAAGCTACAGTTTTAATTTAAATCATCTCAGCTTGAAGTACATAATTTAAATTTTATTATCCAATTATTACTTATGTAACGTCACCAGATTTACCGATTTGTATTACCCTTAAGATAAATTTCTCGAATTTATTATTTCCCTCAATAGAATCAATACATGTGCTGAAAATAATTTTCAAGAGCTTTCACAAGCCACGAAATAGGCCAATGGTATTTGAATGTATGAATGTTTGTTCTTTTCAAATTATCAAGTACCACCCCCTTTGTGCTCAAATGATTGTATACATACTTTTGTTATTATCATAAACTTAACTATTTTCTCTTCTTTTCTGTTATTAAAGACTGATAAAGTTACTTAAAGTAATTGTGTTATCTTTACGCAAACTTTAATTAATTCTGTTGTTGTAACTGTTGCAGGAGATTCTGTCCTGTCAGGAAGATCCTTCACGGTCATGTGCGACCATGTCATCCTGTGCCCTCGAAGTGACAGCTTCATTGACACATTCTCGGCCTTCTTCGCCTGCTTCTACATATTCAACCTGGAATACCCCCATGGAGCAGCCTCAACACTTGAATTTATTCAGAGGTATTAACAATCACAACCGTTTACAAGAATTTTCAAAGATACTTTTCCAATTAAATTTACATTTAGATGCGTCACTAAATTATATATATCTTATTATATATCTTATTATATATATTGTATTCTTTATTTAGCTGGACAACATAATGTTTCTTTCTAATGCTATCAGTTAACTAAAGAGGAATTGATGTAAACAGTAGTTTAATGTTCCTTTCAAAAGATTGTAACCACTGCTTAAATTGGGTTGAAACCTGCAAGCAATGGCTGAAATTAGAGAACAATGGGAGAAACCTAATGTATCAAGTGAACTAAGTAGCAAAATTTAAAACCATGTTCACTGTTTCAGGTGTTTCGTTGGGATCAACCCTGATAGAGGTTCGAAGGGGAATAAAGGAAGAAAGAAGAAGACGTCAATGAGTCCAAAAGTGCTTAAACTCATAAACGACCTGTCCGACTTTGAATGGCTGCAGTCATAAGTTTCACGCATCTCAAGAACTGAACAGGCCTAGAACTAAATGAGTGAAGCTATGATTTCTCAGGAAGCAGGGATTTTGACTGGGAATTTAATTCCTTTATTGTTTTATTTTTAAAGAATGAGTTGTGAATTGTTGAAAGTTGAGTCTTAAAGGGAAGCTCTACAAACATATTTACACCCACCTAAAGTAGTGACTTTTGATATTTTAAGATTTCTTAATAGTAAATTCATGTTATATGGACATAAATATGCATAAATATTCCCACATCAAAGCTAGATGGGACTGGTGATTATTTAGGAAGCAGGGATCTTGACTAAGAAAATAATTTCTTTATTGTTTTTTATTTGTAAAGAATTAGCTGTGCATTGTTGAAAGTTTTGTCTTTGTGAAGCTCTACAGACATATATAGTTCCCACCTTTTTTTAAAAGTTGTGACTTTTGATATTTAAAGATTTCTCATATAATTACTTCTAAAAGGGGACTGTTGAATTCTCAGGTAGCAGGAATAATAATTCATGATTTTGTTTTCAATATAAAGTATTAAAGTTGTATTACTGACTCAGATATTGGTGCTTTTAATGTTTCATGAGTGACATTTGTGTCTTTTGAAACTCTGCAGACAAGTGTACTTCCAACATGAAGTAGTAATTATTGATATATCAAGATTTATTAAATATTTGTGCTTTCAGTAATCTAATATATCCCTAAAGCTTATAAAGAAGGTTTGTGCTTCATCGACATTGTTGCATATATATTTTACACTTTCCAATGGCTAGGATACAGCATACTCAGCATGTTTGAATTTCATGATTTGGCTGAAGGGATTGGGTAGGCCTATAATTGAAATTGTTCCAAAGTTTGTTTCTCAAACTTAGTTCAAAAAGTTTATATGGTGTAGAATGTTTTAAGACTTTATATATAAAATGTTTATTATGAGAATTATGAGTTATAATATTATATTATGAGTTAGGAGAACTTTTTAATCAATTTATTTGAAGGAAGACTGGACAATCATTTTTATTTCCACATTCCATTTCTTTCTTAATCATACTCATCGATCGGGAATCCAAATTTCCATTTGTTCCAAAGTGTATTAGAAATAACTATTTCTGTCTTTGAAAGTTATCTAACATTCAGTCATGAATATTTTGCTTACAGTTAAGATTTATGTATATGTATCCTATAATATAAACATGATCGACATGATGTTGAGAAAAGTTTGGCAAACAAAGATTGACATAAAAAAAATGTTTGCAATGAATGTTACTATCGCTAATTATATGATCATAATTACCGGGTACTCTTTTGCTGGAAATGTTCAGATTTTGTTACTTCAATTTTGGTAATAAATGTTTTTAAATTGCAAAGTTGATTTGTCTTTAATTATTACATTCCAGGTGTCTGATGCAACAGTATTTCACTGTGATACTGTATTAACATATTACAGTATAGAATGTAACTGGACGGTAAAAAGTTGGCAACACTGCTGCCATTCATTTACTGTAAATTTTACAGTATATCATTTTACGGTGTATACTGTATCTTTACGGTAAAATTATGGCAGCAGTGTTGCCAACTTTTTACTGTAAAAAAATACGGTGAAGTTTTACAGTGGAGTTGATCAGGAGTCCCGAAATAGACCGAACAGATAGAATAGTACATGGGTGTTCAGGACAGCAGAAAGACGTCCACTCATCGACTGTCAGCGACAATAGAGAGAGAAACTGTAGACGGAGAAATGGACTCGATTTTACAAGCTTTTGCTCGTATTAAAGGTAAACGAAGGAAGCGCATTTTGGTCTTGATCATGATTCCCTAAATATTGGTTTTAGTTGTTGTTTGAGTTCGAACAGTTTATGTATAAAGTGAGTGCTTAGTGCAATACAGTTTTAGTGCCAATTTCATGACCGAACTTTTCCTGTTATGTTTTTATTTGGTGTCCAAATTAGCATCCATTCCTGAAAAACAACCGGAGCCTTGTATACTCGTTGGAATAGGATCTCGCTTCGGGAAAACTTACATTCATTCACTACTTTGTAATGGCCAGCCATAACAATTTTTCCAGTAATTTCTATTTAATTTCAGATCTGTTTTGACTTGTATATAATTTTCCCCAGAAGCGACTTTATGTGTAACCCTGGTAACTGGCATGTCTTGAATGTGTCACGTTTTCATTAAATCATAGGTTATTGTATATTTCAAGGTTGTCAAATTCACTAGTAATAATATTTGTTCATAATTCACGTTTGGTATAAATCGTAATGAAGATCTTATCGTAATTTTCTTGCATCTTCCCTATATTCCTCTAACGTTTATTTTATCGTAAATTTATCATTCAAGAATAAATCGTTTATCACTTTTCACATGTAAACATCCTCGGTCAGCATTCATTGTAAGATTGTTTTTGTATTCGTGAATAACTGACAGTATGACATCTATCCTATCATCATCTCACATACCTTAGTTTCACTTTGGCCGTAATCGAATAACTTTTAGATCAGTATCCATCCATTTATTTGCTAATTTCATCCCGTATTTAGCAGACTGTAAAGCACCGCCATTTTACTTTGCTGTTGATGTCAGACACTCACGATGCAGATAACATGTGCCTGTCATATCATTCTTGAAGTATTTCGTAGTCATATTTGGAATTCCAGTAGCTCATTGATGTCAATTCTTGTAATTAAAATACTTTGTAGTGCCAGGAATATTGTTTGTTAGGATTTTGTCATGAACTACGTACTATGCGCTGTGTACACTGTTTTGTATTCATGCGCCGAAGAATTACATCATCGCCTCAAGAATTATTATGTTATTATAATAATATTCATATTTTTATCATGCATTTCAAAGTCAGGGTTTCATTCCTTGTTGATGAGAGTTTATGTCTATATAAAATTGACTCCTTGATTATCACTATAAAAATTGTTCCTCTCATGTATACCTCGTACTGACCTTGGCGACCAGCATTGCTGCCTTATGGAGGCCGCATACCAGCCTTATGGAACCAGCACGGCGGCCTCAGTGACCCGCATCATCGAATAATATATTCTGCTATGTAAAGTTAACTTCTTTTGATGTGAACTGTTCACAAATAGTGATTTGTGAAATATCCACTTTGAATGGTTCCTGGAATATTGTTTCATGTGTTGTTTTTATGAAATATTGTGATGTAAAAGTAGATCCCTTCTCAACCTGTAGAAGTAGCGACCCGTTAGCGGCCTCTCGTTGATTGGTTGAAATCAATCACGTGACCCCTTTTGACGTCTATATAAACAGCGGCCGTCGTAACGTCAGGATTCGTTTTTGGCTTGCCATTGGTAAGGATAGTAAGGGAGATAACTCTTTCGGCCATAACCTTAGAAATTTCATAAGAGCTGTTGACTTGCAGTTGCTTATAGCTAGACTTGATTGGTGTTTTGGAATTGAAACTAAATTGATATTTTAAAGGATTATTCTCCGAATCTGGTAGAAATAAGAAAATTTAAAAGAATTTAGATAAGAATTAATTATTTATAATTAATTCACCACTTTGCCCGTGTTAAGACATATAGTATCTCTGTGAAACTCATAAGCCCATTTAGTGTAGTTTTGAGAAGGGATTTGCTCACAAATAAATTATTGTACAAATAAATCATATATTTGTGCTTAAGAATAAACTTCTATTTATTCTTACATCTCTAGTTGGATCTTCTTTGACATTACTTATATATCTACATATAAGGCAAGAGTGAGCCGTTAATTAAGTGGGCTAGGGCTGCTACAACTTACTTTTTGAGTGCTTTACTGAACATGGTCTCGTAAATCATAGAACAAACCTAGGTGACGACAGGCAAGATTTCCATGCAAGGAAAGTTTTCATTGGCTTAATTCTCCGTATTGTGGGGGACTATTTTGCCGCTTGGCGAATATACCGGAACCCCGGGAAGACAAAAAGGCCCGTATTACAACAGAGGTTTGGTAACGAGCCTTGACTTGAACTTATCTTTGGGTCGGGAATGGCAACCCTGAGGGGCAACATTTGTTTGAACTTTTTCTCTTATGTCGAGAAGCACTGATTGACGTTCTTGCTTTAACAAGTCGGGGACATCGTCACGTGTCCCTCCTGTCAAATCATGAAAGGCTTCTATGGATTCTTAGCTTCATAGGCCAAAGACATTAAATTCATGAGTCAAAGCCGGTGTTTGTATCTACAGCGAAACGTCTTGCAAATTGAATAAAGAATTACTTCTCAAATGGTTGTATGCTTATTGACTTTTCAATTTGTGACAAGCAGCTGACATGGTCGAGCTGTATCCCCCGCAAATAACACAACATGCAAAGATTTAATTTATCTTTTTAGCTTTTTTCTATCTCTGTTTTGATGTAGAAGAAGATTTCATTTTATCGTATTGCATATTCATACAGACCCTTGCAGAATTAGTTACCTGAAAACCGCTGCATTCAGATTGCAGTCTGATCGCGGTAGGTACCGGTAAAGTGTCACACAAAAATGGCTATGTAAATTGGATGAAAATGTAATGATAAGTTAAGAAGTTTTGAGCCTGACAGTTTTCTAACAGAGACCTAACATTTTGCTGAAATACGTAATAATTTCACTCAAATCTTTGCAATATTGTTAATCATGACACACTTCATATGATTATGTATCTTCATATCAAATTTGATCAAAATGTTATGATGAGTTTACAAATTGTGAACCGAACAGGACTTCTAACAGTTTTCTTCAAATTTAACCACTTTTTCTCCAAAATTCATCTATTTTATGTAGATAATCTAAACATTTTTACTCATGACAGATTATTACATGTTTCTTCATTTCCACTTTGAATTTGAATTGAAATGGTTGATGAGTTACAAAGTTATGAGCTGGACGCCAAAGTGTAACGGACGGACTGAGCCCATCTTAATACCCCCCCGCTATTTCGTAGCGGGTAATAAAAACAGAACATGACCATAAACAGTGTTTGAAATAAGCGTAGGCCCGACACCGACAGATATTCACAAGGGCCCACACTTTTTAATATCTTCAGGTCCTTATTGGCTCACAGTTCTTTTTAATATGATACTGTTCCTTTCTAACAATACTTGCTGTAAGACAATCACATATTTCCCTGCCAGACTTTCATAACTATCACTCTAAACTGACAACAAAGTTGTGAATCTATAACACACTGATACCCATTCTCTCCCCACAGAGGCAGCTCAGTCATACCCGAGTTAGCCTCTGTTTTAATACGCCAAGATCCTGGGGTTCCGGCGGATCGCCCTAGCGGCAAAAAGTTGTAATTTTAGATAGCTCCCTTATTTAAAAACACCTTTTGGATATCCACGACTTGGGGAATTCTCAACGGTCGCATAGTGACTTGCAAAAGCATCATGCCTTAAGGTTTATTTTTCATTAACAGTGTGAGATGGAAACTATTTGAAAATCAGATATGGATAGGGTTTTCTGTAGAAACATTCTGTTTTATAATTGTGTAAATTGTTATTTGTTTTATGATAAATTTTATTTTAATAAATTACCGAATAAAAACTAATGAGAAGGTAAAAAGCGATCTTTTGAAGGAAGAGTTATCTCCCCCTGGGTGTTAAAGTTCAACGAAATCTTTGCCGAACCAAACGGGAATAACCGAGCTTTTGCGAATGACCCCTTTTGAAACGGCGTCGCAGATTGCACAACTAACTTCGATTGCCTCCAATCAGATTTCTACCTTTCTGTCCCATGTATTAGCCGTAATAGAACAGAGGCTAACTCAAGTATGACTGAGCTGCCTCTGTGGGGAGAGAATGACTGATACCAAGAATATTATTATTTTAGAATAAATCAAATCAGTACTGATAATGAATGCCGACAGTTTCGGAGTTGGGCCCACAGTTTTTCTTATCTGTGGGTCCTTATTGACCAGCAGTTTTTGAAAGCTTATTTAAACGACTGATCATTATATGTTTTTGTTGTTTCAATATGTGTGAGTGACGGAATGAGGTGCAGTAATGTGTCAGTTCTTCACAGTAGCGTTTTTTTATTGTTCGAGTATTCGTTTTCATTACTAACTCATATTGGTATAGTTTGGTATAGTCATGATCATCAATCTGAAACGATGGAATTATGTTCTCTGAAATTATTCTAACTTTAAAGTATGCTTTGCAAATCAAATTGAAGGCGCTCATCAAAATTGCAGGTTTCTTTTCACACTACATAACAAATGAAACATGAGATTGAACCTTTAACCTGTTAGTTTCGGGACAAGTGAGCAAACAATTTAAACCACGAAGGCAAGTTGGAAATATCTCTTTCAAGACCTGATTATTAATGTTAATGTTTGCCTTAGTAGACCATAAATTATACCTATTATATAGTTATATATTTTCTTTTAAATCGTTGAAATCAAATGTCTTTAAAAATTGCATTGTTAAACAAATTAATTTCTGTAAAATGTCATAGTAATAACTGTCGTGCAAGCTTTTATGATGACTTGTACTGTCCCGCATGTACATTTCATCGGGGTGCACGTGCAGCACGAGAGATTCATGCCTATATGTCAGCTTCATGAAGTACACATTGATTCTCGATTCAGCCAAAGGTCAAGTTTAGAGTTTGCGCACTTAAATAAGGTAACCAGTGTTCCCTTAGTGAGCAAACGTTGCAACAACTTTCTCTCGCCTGAAATCAAAATAATGTTGGTGTGTCAAAACTTATTTCTCCAAAGACATATATGTCTTTAAAATGTTTTACTCTCTTAGTAACCACATCAGAAATTTCATGAATTCAGGTAAAATATAATTAAATTGAGCATCTTAAATTGCTCAACACTGCCTCTCAAATCGTTCTTCGGGTCCATTGCCTCATACACGTTCTGTAGTTTCGGCACCGAGTCGGCAAGCAAGAAATCTATAACTTTTCAAGAGTCAAGATTTCTAATATTATCGACAATATAAGTCCCTGAATACTCATCGTATATAAATACACAATTGATAACGTTCAGCCTATTTGACTCCACATCAATCTCTTATCACTTTAATTTGGGTGACAGATACTTGCAATAGCAGGTGACAGATATTTGCAATAGCAGGTGACAGATACTTTCAATAGCAGGTGACAGAAATTCCTATAGCAGGCTAGAGGTCAGTCCGTTCAAAGGTGGGTACCGATATTATATCGAGATCTACGAACTTATTGACTTGTGTGGGCCAGTGAATGATATTATTGCAATTATGAATGTGTTTCCTAACGTTTCTAGAAAATTTGGTCTGGACTGTCATAACCTGTATCTTGAATGATATTCAAATCATGTAACCGTGCTATAAGTAAGGTTTGGTAACGACACAATATAATCGGAGGCTGAAGTAAATCAATAATGGTGTGCAAATACAGTATTGCAGTTTTAGAAATCTTCAACGTGTCAATTTCCGTTTTGGAGAATTCGAATTATTGAAACACAGCAAAACAAAACAAGAATATAAAACTTTATTAAACAATTTTATGAGCATAGAACAGATATAAAAAATATTTGGCTAAAATATCAGTTTAACAATGGTTTTGACCTTTTAACATTTGGGAAATGTCCTTCCTTTTCTTATATTACCTTACTAAAAGATGTTAACGTCAGGCTACCATTGTGGTTAGATATAGAGGCAGGTTAGACCTAATATTACAAATATATATGTCACTATGAAAGGTCCTCAAAAGGAACATGATCACTGCTTCTTTTTATATATTTTCATAAAGCGAAGAACAAAAAATAAAAATATTTTATGAAAAATTTTCCCATGAATAAAATAACATCATTGAATCGATTCAAATTACTTGTATTTAACAACAGTTTTCTGTTATGTTTAACTGTTGATGAATATCTTAACCAAGCGCTATTTACAAAGGATAATCTTTAGAATACAATCAAAAGTGCAGTGCAAAAAACATAAAGGATAATAATGATAAAGGAAATAGAAACATTATAAAATCCTGTAACATTTCGAGATCACTACTATTTGCCTTAAGTTGACATACTTTAGTAACTGATTTACGTTAGATAAATGTTTTTCCAACCAGTAACGAAACAGTTAATTAGCAAGCTTTTCATTGACCGTCTAGGATTTAAGCATGCATGAATTGAGATTCAAAATAAGATTCTTGTTGTAAGATTCCTATGATTCCAAATATCTCTGTTACATAATATCTTGTCTACCGGCAAAATTCATAAATGGATGAAACTTAATGTAAAGTTCAAGAATTATATCCATGATAATGATGACGTTAATACCAGCTAAATCTATCGATGCAAAGAAATTTATTGAAATTTCAAGAAAAATGTCCATGATACTAATGGCAGTATGAAACGTTATTTTTAGAATTATTTTCATTAATCTAATAACAGATCCAAAGTCTTCTGTTTCCTTCCTGGATATCTTAACTGAGTGAACTAGCTGAAGTAATAAACGTTATTTATTTAATTGATGGCGGATCCAAGAACTTCTGTTTCACTATCTTAAGTTTACTCGCTAAAAACAATGTTTCGAACTTAA
This sequence comes from Steromphala cineraria, assembly GCA_916613615.1. NCBI lineage: Eukaryota > Metazoa > Mollusca > Gastropoda > Trochida > Trochidae > Steromphala > Steromphala cineraria. The sequence continues at coordinate 20,556,937 of OU744730.1, read as the reverse complement.
AGGGGCAGTGGCACGTTTTAAGGGGAATAAAAGCGGATGTCAGGAAAATCAAAATAAATGGTTACAATTGAGATACAATGTATTTTAACGTAATGAAGCAATAATAAATCAAATATATAATGTAAACTTCATCCATGAAATTCCTTTTTTTTTCGAACAAAAATGGCCTCAAATAGACTTTAAGTGAATCTTCATAATGTGTTCTCTGACTATGGATGATTGGTTCGTGTAATGAGATTTTTTACATTATGAAAATAATACAATCAACATTAACAAACAATCAGCGAACAAAATAAAATATGATTTTTCCAAAAAATGTGCTACTGCCCCTTTAATAGAAATGAAAATTGTAGAAATATGGTCCTTGTACTGATGAGGATCCACGAGCGCGTCCCAAAACACCTTAGCGAACAGACAGCTCGATATCCCGCTGATTGGCGGCGCGTTGGGCACTCCTTGCATAGGAGCTGGAAAGAAGATAGAATAGTGGTCAGGCTAGATGAGCTTGCGTCAGAACATGCGGGTAATAGGGATGCCTTCAGACTGTGAATGAGAGGAAAGCCGGGCTGGTTGAAGTTCAAACCCCACTAGAGACAATATTTTTACACTTTTTCCCTCGAGTCACAGTCGATTTTAATCAGACTGCAATGTGAATATGCGAGTAAGTTGTTGTTTAGCGCCGTATTTGAGTCATTAGCGGCATCTAACTAATCAGATAAGATAAGATAAGCTAAAATAAGACTTTATTATCCACAAGGGAAATTTTATTTACATTTATGTGAGCTCTTGAACATTAATCGGAGGGTCTCTTTAAAGTCACAAGACTCCGCTAATGACTGAAATATTGCCCAAGCGGCGTAAAACATTAAAATCATTATAAGGAAGCTACACTACTTAACACATTGAAACTTACCTTCGTATCTGTTTAAAATTGGGGAGATGAAATGGTAATATATGCTCTGTTTTCGCCTACACATTCAGCTTCATTTTAGAACATTTGCATTTTCAAGCTTTACATGTAATCCAAGATTTCTGGACGTTGTTGAGAAAAACCCTTTAAGTTTGAATACCACACAAATCAACTTGTCCTCCTTCTCCCGGCCCTTAGTATTCCGATACTCTACAATATACCCCTGGGACCTTTCATCTGGAAAAATTGAATTTACTCTAAAGTTACTTCCCCTGTATCCTGTTATGAAACAAATAGTACATGCTAATGTAAATTAAGGGCGGTTTTCCAGATGAAAGGTCCAAGGGGTTATATAGTGTCGAGCAGTGTAACCTTCGGTCAAATGTAACAAAATATGCAATTTAACTCGAATAAGTTATTACAATAGAAAACTATCATGCAATGAAAATGAGTAAGTCTTAGAGTAAAATCAGCTAATCTGCCTAAAAATCTTAATGGTCAAACTCTTTGAAAAGTTAGGAAATCCATGAGATTTGATTACAGCTGATTTGCGCATAGTAACACAATTTTGACCTTAATTTATGAAAATTGCTAGCTTCGCGTCAAAACACTCTAAGGAGTTCGGTAGAACCTGTGACCCACCTGACCGCCTCAGCGTTCTCGTAGGTCTCCTCGTCACTGCTGTTCTCCTGTGGGGGGGGGGGGAGGAGGGGGAGGCAAGCGCTTCGACTTCCGGCGGTTCTTCTGAAAGCTCTGGGTGAAGGTTCGCTCACTCCGCATCTTGGGCGCAGGCATGTCGATCTGAAGAGATATTATGCATTCTTATAAAGACTTCTATTCATGTGGATGGTCTGTAATTGTTGATTATTGATATCGCCATACCGTGTTGCACAAAGATCTTCTTCTATAAACCGTTATGTCTTTGGTAGTCACTGTGACTTTCAGATAATCAAAACATCGAACATTCGCCAAAAACATGAAAGATAGTTACTACAATGTATATAAAGAACTGACAACTTGGTCACTTGCTTCCCGTCAGTTGCAGTTTCATAGGAGAGAAAGAGGGGAGTGTCCTGGGCCTTCTTATCCAGGGCCCTCTTTCACAAAGCTCTAAGGTGACCATAATTCCTTAAGGTAACCTTAGAGCAATGTTAAAGTATGGGAGTTAAGGTTAACCTTAGTAAAGGTTGCTTTGTGAAAGGGGGCCCTGGCCTTTCCCCTCCTTCTCATCTTTGAGGATAATCCCGCATCCAACGTTCAAACTTTCCGTTAGATAACGAAATAGATGAGTAATGTCAAGATATAGACTCACTGGATCCTCTAGATCCGACAGTACCCTTTGACGCATCCTGACTCTCAGGGTACGAACATTACGCTCACTCAACTAATCTGTACCTTGGAATGAGAAGCTAGATTCGCTCGCTCTGCCCGACTTTGGATGTAGCCAATCAAATCATTTTCTCGTTCAAATTTTATCGAGAAGGTGGCGAGAAAATGATATGATTGGCTAACTCCCAAGTCGGAAGCTTCTGAACTACGACAGACCAGTATGAATCGTGCATACTCACGTATAACTGTCACACTCATAGTCACCCTTAAACATTCGGTACATTCTTTATTCACATAGGCGCGGAGGAAATTTGGCAGGGAGGCAGATGTTTACATGCTGGATTTTTTTAAGCAAGAAAACCGGTATTATCACCGGCATATTCAAAATAAAGCTCATGTTAATAGAGACGGGTGGGTGTTCCATTTCATGCACGCCGACAACGAGGTTGGTAACTGACTTACAATTCAAAAATGAAAATTGAATTCAAACAGCGGGAAATAAGCACATGATAACAAAACATTGCCCTTGATTGTTAATATTATTTTCATATGATATCAATCGCGCTTCCAGAGAAACAGTGTCTAAATTTAACAGAAGCCTGTGCAATTCGTGCCGCACGTGCAACAAGCTGAAATGTACATGCTAACTTAAACAGAGAATATTAACAGTTTGATGAACTCAGGAAACACAATATGAAGCTCAATTCGAAATGTTGATTATGCAATGTATATTCAATCGCAGATATTTAAGATGTTACTAGGTAACTATTTATAAATAAAACAATCACTTAAAATGAATCATTTAAATGTCCTCATTTCAGCTGATTGTATTGTCGTAGTGGTAACCGTAGTCCTGCTTCAAGACTGTGTATTATATATGAGCCTATATACAGTCTGGGTCTTACTTAATTAATGCAAGTCTAGATTGATTGAATACACATGAAATGAAAGGCATAAGAAATAAAATAATATAATGAGGTACATTAAATCATTTTGAATATTTCATAGAAGAAATATATGTCTATGGTTACCTTACTTGGTGAGAATCAGCAGCTAGGTTACGGGTTCGATTCCCAGTTTTACGAATAATCTTCACTATGGTAAAGAAAATGACCAAAATTTGTACTCGCTTACAGGTGAGTCAGTTAGTTGAAGGCTTGTGCTCATGAAGGTCACTACCTAAGCATGCATGCACGTGCAAAAAAATCGGTGATCAACTTGGTTATTGATACTTACCTCGACAGAACAATAGACTTGAATGGTAAAACTATGTTATATCAACTATCTTCGCTGTCTGTATGATATATTAATATGGTTAACTATTTCACGTGTAATCTTTTAAACGATCGTTTGAACGTGTGTCAATTGACGACCAAGTACATATATATATCAGTTAAAATCCTCAACAAAATGAATTGTATTGTTTTTTTCTTGGACGCTAACTGTCAAATTTATGGATGAAGTAACTACTACTTATTGCAATGCAAGATGTCATTAGTAGATGCACGAAGCGAATGATTCCAATCGAAATGTTTACGCAACTCTTACTTTACAACCAAGACAACGTTGGTATAATCGTATGGCACAGCTCGTACCATTTCGTATCGTATCGTAACGTATGATGCTTTATATAATATTCACATTATAGGGAAATCGCATTACGTTCGATGTGCGGCCAGTATCGATTCGTCATGAAGCCAACTGCAATGTGATAAATAGAGATGCTGCACCTATTACATATATATACTTCATGACATTTTGTACGAGTCACATGTGATCGGGTGTTATATCAGGTTTTAGCCAAAGTTCTTTTGTTATAAGGTTTTACTATTGAGCAGCTATATCATTAGTTACAAGTGACTAAGTCTCAAAAACCTATACATGTTTATTTTGAATAAACTGATAATGGTCCGTTTGCTGTGAACAACTTGGGAATCATTTCAGCTATTTGTACATAATGTATCCTCTGTCTATCGTCGTATGTACACCATGTATTAATAAGTTTAAACGTTCTATGTCTACAGCTGTCTTTTTGTATAATATGGTGTTAAAATAGGTCGGACATGGATGCCAAATAAGATGTCAATTCAACTGTGTGCTAGCTTTAAAAGGCCAAAACTTTTTTGGATATATATCGAAAAACAAATAAAATTAAATCATAAGTAAAAATGATTCTACAAGCAATAGTTAATAAAATGCATCGAAATTTTATTTTGATGAACTTTAAAAGTTTCATGTTTACAAAAAAAAAAAAAAAATGAAAAGTAATAAAATCGAAAGTCGTTTTATTTTCATTAAGCAACGTTTTTATAATATCTTGCGTCGTCTATGACGTCACAAACAAGGGTAGCGCCTAGAAGGCAAGCTGGTTGAAGTTGGTGAAAACCATAAGGATGACGTGAAAAGATCATTTCATTGCCGACCAAAGAATGGCAGCCCCTGACACGGGGATTTATCTGCATGAAGATGCATTCAAACGTTTTTCAGCTGGAAACCAGTAAGTTTGAAAGTGGGGTTTTTTTTACACAAAAGAAGTAAAAGTTACTGCCCATAAGACGTATTCAACGCTTTTCTTGAGTGATTTGTGACTTTGGTGTATTTATAGTAATACTTTTCGCTAATAATCTTAATCTTCATCATTAAGTCGACGTTGATTTCATGAGAACTTAATACATTGCAAATAATGCTAAACAAATAACAGAAAATATGATATACATTGAAACGAATATGATATCCTTTGCAATAAATATTGTATATTGTAACAAATACACACTATAACTAATAATATCATCTATTAAGGGAAATGATTGATAATTTAGTAATTATTGCATTCAGAACAATACAATATCCAGAATAGAAAATTCTTTGAAAGGGTAGTGGAAGTGTTTTTGAAATTTTGATTTCTTCAAATTTTCTCATATTATTATTAAGATATTAGTTTATAACAAACAAGATGTAAGGAGGGTCAAACATCTGTAACTCCAACCGATTATCAAGTATCAGATGTCATTATCTTGTAATTGGTAATATTTAATTTAGTTTTTGCGATATCCAAATGTTAAACATAGAAACGCAATACTTCAATTTTAAGTTCAGAAAGGTAGATCGAATTTGGTATGTTTAAAGAGTCAATACGACAGAGTTAAACAACATATACGAAAGGATAATACCTTATGCGTTTTTTCTATAAACCTCATCAAAATAGGTTCTAGCAACTGAAATTTTATATAACCCGGATCGTACTGTGCCTTTAAAGGGGCAGTAGCACTTTTTTGGGGGGAAATAAGGTGATGTCAGGAAAATAAAAATTTATGGTTCCAATTGAAAGACAATGCATTTAAACTAAATGGAGCAGTTATAATTCAAATATATAATGTAAAGTTTAGCCATGTAATTCCTTTTTCTTACCCAAAATGAATAAAAGGTGTTCACAAAAATGGCCGCCCATAGATTTTAAGTGAATTTTCATACTTTATCCGCTGACTAAGGATAATTGGTTTGTGTTATGAGACTTTTGACACTATCACAATAATACATTTAGCATTAACGTACAATTATCAATGAAAAATTTAAAATATAAAATTATCCAAAAACGTGCTACTGCCCCTTTAACTCGTTTAGCTCCCTGAAGTGCCTGTCGGAGTACCTTGAAGAGCGGGCCCGAGTGGAGATGGAGTACTCTGTCAGTCTGGAACATCTCGCCGCTAGGTGGAGCAGGAAACTCGCAGAAACATTCGGTACTTGAATCTGATTGGATAATATACTACAAGTCACATTTCAACTACCATTTACTTTTCTTAAGTGTTCTCAGGAAGGAAGTATTCAAAACGTTCTTAAGTATTGTGCACATGTGAACCAAATCTGTAACGTTGGAAAGAGTTTTGAATTCGTTTGAAGTTTTGCCAATACTTGGCACCCAAACACGACAAGGCCCGACAATCCAGATCGTTTTTAGCAGTCATCTGACACTGGGTATTCGTGCTATTCAACCTTATAACGAACGATTGCAGTGCCTTCCTCCAGTCTTAGTAAACCTAGCTTCAATAATACTCGCTCCACTCCCGATATTGTTCCTTCCTCCTGCTTTGTGGAGAATATATCTTGTGATTAAAACAGTTATTCTGAATCAACTGTAGAGGGATCGGGAAAGGAAGGAACCATAGGTCATTTGGCTCATTGGCCTGATGAACAAACGGCCCATTTCAAACTACGAAAATTATAAAAAACCTGAAAATGGTCCATTGTCAAAGATGTTTCTTAATCCCAGCATATTATAGTCGTTTAGCAGTAGCAGTAATAGTATATCAGTGGTAAGTTTATTGCATGACATTTGTCAAACCCTCCACTAGTGAGCACGTGATTTCAGTAATGTCAGTCGGGAAATCAAAATCTATTGATTGTGAATGGAATTTTAAGAATTGATAATTTTATGTGAAACATTTTATTATTTTGAACTTCTCATTTACGGGAGAGATATCTTCATCTTCGGTTATGTTTGGGGTTATAAGGAAAGCTTCTGTCAGGTTAGACCAAGCTTTGCCTTCAGTTTTGCTCCCCGCACAGCTTGAACAATCTTAAGAATAACCTCTTTATCTTGTCTTATCTTATACTCAGAGAAAAGCGAAAGTAAATTCTGTTCCTTTAAGCAAACCGTTGTAGAATGATATTTATTTCTCTTGCTGTTAAACATTTTCTAAAAACAAGTTCATTTATTACTGTAAATTTACAAAATAACATTCAGGTGAGGGTTATAATACTTTCAATTTTCCCCCTAATTTTGAGCTTTATAAATGCTATGATTTAGAGATATTAGGCATAAAGAAAATAAGAAGAAATAAACAAGGTTTAAAAAAGGGAAATTAAGAACAAGTTATAAAACTCAGTGTTATGATTTTGTTTAGAAGTATATGTAGTTCAGTAGAGGGAGTGGACAACAGCTATCGTCTTTAAGACCAAATCTTTCAACACGGATTTACCGTTCAGCAAACGATAGGCGTATGTAAATATAGATAGACATAGGTGTGACATAGTTCCAGTCAGCGCTGTAGATACAGTACACTGTAGGTATACAAACCCTGTATTGACTGACAGCTGACGGAGAGTCTATCTATTTCAGATTTGGAGTACCGTGACTTCCGCACTGTGTTGCGGGGTGTGTTCAGTGAACCGTCAGAAAAAGCCCCGTTATACAACAAGGTGGCTAACAAAATACTCAGCGAGGCTAACATGTTGAAGAAGTAGGTATAGAGCTTTGAATGGGTTGACATTATTGCGGAAGGAAAGCCTGCAACGCCATGTAAGATGTACATAGCAGTGAAACTGACGTTCTTAGACTTGAGGAGGTTGAGTAGGCGTTTTGCACGAGAAGTGTTGTAGTTGTATTTAGCGGGTTTCTTCTTTAATTTTCAATACATTTTAACGTTCTTTATTCAAAGGAGTTATTTGATGGTATTTAAACATCATCTACAGGAATTATAGTTAAGAACGGCGTTACTGACTGAATAACAATCGTAAACCCGATAAGTCCATTAAAACCAGTAACTTGTTTTTCTCCGATCTCTGATCCATATAACAATTTCAGAATCACGTATTTACGCTCACATTTTAAGGCATTTTAGGACGTTTGCATTACTTTAACTTTCTGTCAATGCAATGACATTCTTCTCATTATTCAAAACTAATCTGCAATCACGAAAAATGTATGACGGACCAGGTTACTTAGGTAAAGAATAAACACTTCGGAGTCTGTTGTGCCCAAAATGAAAAAAAAAATGAATGCAAAATCAAATTCGTACCCAGACTAGGTATACGTTTTATTACATTAAATGTTTCTGGTAGAATACCTGAGTGCGGATCCATAAAGATATCGTAAGAATTGCATATTCTGTGCATTCACTACCAGTTTGTCTCAGACAGTACAAGGACCACTTCAAACGGGAGGCACAACACGCAGTTATCAACAAGTATAACGAAGCACTGGACAAACAGAACAAATTGGAGGAGAAAAGTAAGAAGGCTAGAAAGGTAAGTAATGACGGTCTATACCATTCATACAGCCATCGATGAATTGTCTATGAGACTTTGTAAACTCCAATGCATTATGCCTGCTTTCATGTTAGAGATACTGCCCCATTTTTACTTATTTTCCTTAAATTAATCAAAAGAATCCAAGGAACAACGGTTAAAGGTCATCTGCGGGAATAGTGATACAAATTAGAGGGTTATTTTTGACATCTTTTGATCGACGATTGGTAATGGTTTAAAATCACGTTATGTCAGGACAATGCAGCATATTAAAAAATAGAGCCATGGGCTCTGTAGCTCATCAGACATTTGATTAAAATATGTTTTGACCCTTGTGACATTCTGGAACTGGAGAAGAAGATGAAAATAGGCTTTTAAGGTTTTGACCCCTGTGACCCCATTTGGGGTCATGGGGTCACAAAATCTACAATTTAGAATCCCCATTGGCCAAGGAGTCTACACACAACTTTTCAGCTCTCTAGACCTTTTGGAACTGGAGAAGAAGATGAAAATAGGTTTTTAAGGTTTTGACCCCTGTGACCCCATTTGGGGTCATGGGGTCACGAAATCTACAATTTAGAATCCCCATTTGCCAAGGAGTCTGCACATCAAATTTCAGCTCTCTAGAGTCATTGGTTTAGTAGAAGAAGATGAAAATGTGAAAAGTTTACGGACGGATGGACGGACGGACGCCGGACGCCATGCCATGCAATAAGCCCATCGGGTCTTTAAAGACCTGATGAGCTAAAAACTGAAGGGTTTTTTAAATGAATAGGCTTGCACAGGACACATTCTCTCAAATATATAACCAACCCTGCCAGTGCTTGGGGAAGTGCAAATATCCTCTAGAATCATGCACAAATGTCCTTTATTAGGAATGTTTGGAACACAGATCAATCACATGATCCATCGTCAACGTCAGAGCATTGAAGACAGAGGGAGAGCCATGGCATGGATCCAGGACGGTATTGCCGTATGTAAAATGGTCAGAACAGTTAATGTGTTACCCTCGGTTGTTCATAGAACATAGGTTCGTTTCCATAGAACTGGAGAAGCACGTGAAACATCGCCGCTCTAAGGTCATTGATATAGTCGCCATTTTGCAGGACTATAACGGTAGACCACACCATGGGGGAGTTGTCATTGACCTCCTGCCAAAAAAAACAAACCCCAACTCAATGTTGATATTGCAATGCCTATTCACCCGATATATCACCTATTGAACACATTTGGGATGTTTAGGACAACGTGTAAGGATAAACACTGCACAGATGTTGCATTCCTGAACCAAGAGTGTTTAGCCATTCTCCAAGAGACTGTGGGGAACGTTGTTGCTCTGAGACGATGGTGCCTTGACTGCATTGAGAGCAGAGGGGCACACGCCGTACTAATAGAACTCTTGTTGCTGTGACCAGAGACCCTATATAATGTTATATAATGTCCCTGTTGTGACAGAAGACGGGACAATGTTTCACTGCTTGTGTTTGATGTGACGTCATGTAATTTTGTTTATGCAATAAATTGATTTCAACCAATAAAACCTGCTTACATTTTTTTGGGTTAAAAACTAGTTTTTCCTTGGATTCTATTGAGTATGTAACAACTTTTGGACGTGAAAGTACTACTTTATTTATAAGTTACATATGTATCTTTCAATAAATTAATCATAAATCTTAATAAATTTTATACTACCTCAAATTTCAGTGCTTGGTTAATGGTTCAAAACTTACTTTTGCATTGCATATGTAGTTCCAAACCCCAACCTTAGACTTATGTTCGCGTAAGCCGCTTAGTACGCTAAACATCTTTATAATTGAAAACCTAGGACAGACACTTTTATTTCGGATATAAGATACTAGAATAAATTGACGACCAAGTACATTTTCAGAGATACTACCGCAAGAAGCAAAGCCTTGAGACCTTACAGAGCTCAATGGACGAGTTTCCTTACCGAAGTGAGAGTTCCACTAAGTTCCAGGAACTTCTGCAGAAGAGGAACGAATTGTCCAATCAGGCCACGGATACATACCTTCGTTTTGAAACGAGGCTCAAAGTCGAGTCAATGAACAGAACAGGCTTTTTGAAGGTGAGGCCCCGGAAAGTTACCATTTCGCAAAAGTCGAAACTCATACAGGCGTGCCTTGGAACAACGTTCCTACTGGGCTTCATTCACGCCTTCTAGTATACAATTCTTTTGAAATATAGCCTTGTAGCATTTTGATGGAAGTACAGTGATAGATTTACCTCCGCTTCCTGCTTCAAATACTCATTTTTTTTAGAAAGGACCCTTTACAAATATAAGGTGTCCTGGGAAGCAACATTTTAATGTGGTACTTTTTGCTTAGTTATTGGGGGACTAAAAAAACTGCTTGGGCTGACAAGAATTCGTGGTAGTGAGTTCCTGGACTAACCGAGTCTAATCTGTAGTTTGATCACAGTAGTAGCAACCTTGAGGAGATTTCCAACTTTGCTATCAGCTTCAGGTGCAGTGCACTGTCGAGCTTGCACAGAAGAGTTTACGAAATGTAATTGTATTTCTTGATACCTGATATCAATAAGCCTGTCTACAAATATCAAAACTATATGTAGAAATGATGCCACTATATTAATTTGATTATCTAATACATTCCAGGAGATGCGAGATTGTCAGGAGGCGTATGACGAGCGAGAGATGTACCGTCTTCAGTCAGTCCGGGATAGGTTGGGCGCCATGTTGAGACATGTTGAGTTGCTTCTACCTGCGAGCTGGTTAGCTGATTTTCACAATATCTTAAAGTCATAGAGTCAGTTTTGCAAGGTGTACATTTGGTTAAAAATCATCACTTACGTAAAATTTTTCGCCTACAATGTCATGTCGTTTTAAGATTCTGTCCGTTGTTTTAAAAATCATGTGGTATTTCAAATGGCGTTCTCTGAAGTTACAGTTGCAGATGCATGGAATGTGACGATTGACTGCATCTAGTTTCTTTAACATTCATAAACGGAAATGTACTAAATTGATCGTTAAATGTTTGTTTTCAGTGAACAAGCGCACGAACGTCTTCTCAAGTTACAGAAGCAAGTCAAAGAGTTCCCAGTTATGGACGCTATCAGGGCATATACGGCGCTTTTCATGAAAGAACACATTTTCCCAAAGTTTGAGGCAAGTGTTTCTGTCATTGCTGACGTATTTAATAAAACGACGGCGGGGTTGAAGTTTGCTTACCCCAGTTTCTTGAGTCTTGCATTTTCACCAACCAAGTGTTTTTCTTCTTACCAGATCTGGTTTCGAATAAAATGGTATGAGTCCTAATGAAATTTTCTATTCATCAAAGATCTTCAAATATTTTAAAATACTTCTCAGGGAAAATCCAAGAGGACAAATCTGTAACGTCCATGTCACATTGTTTTAGGACTACCAGAATCACGGGATCATGAAGACTGACCCTAGTCAAGGAACTCTACACAGCACGTGCGAATCTCGATTAGCTGTGGCGGACAGTAGTCACGGGTGCAAGGACGGGTAAGTGCACGAGATTTTCGTTAAGTTCGTGTAATTAATTGATATCGTAACTCATTGCACGATTTCCACGAATTAGCGAAATGACACATTCTAGGTAACATTTCAAATCTGCTCAAGTCAATTGCAGCAACATATTCCAGAATACGTTCTCGATTTTGGATATTGAACATACAAAGTGAAAAGTCAAAAATGATTTGATATTTCTTTTTTATATTAAAGTTTATATTTAAATTTGACTTTTTATTGATGTATTATATATATGCTTTGTTAATAAATCATGTTTACAAACTTGAAATAAGTCTTTTAATTTTATATATTTTAAAAACACTTTTCACTCTTACTAAAAACAAATGATCGCTAATGACCTATAATGACACCAGAGTTAATAGAAATTTTTGTAAACAAACCAAAAAAAATATTATAAAGGCAAGAAAAATTTAATGAGAAAGTAAGTATTCAAAAATAGAACACTATCGTGACTAGTGAAACGAAATGGTTCATACTTGTCTTAAGTCAATTTTTGCATTTAATGAAAGTTATCCTTAAGTGTGAAAATCTTTGTTTGTGTGTGTAGCAAGGACATACAATATATAATTAAAGTATGCATATTAACCTCTTGTAACATTTCATTGTTTTGTAGTGAAGCAGGTATGTCCCCGCAAGCAAGAGGTGGGTGTTTTTTATGACATTGCATTGAATTATTTTTTTCATTAATGTTTAAAGAGCCACTACGTGAGTTGTCATGGGTGATATTTACCCAACCTAACCAATAGCGTCATCTGATCGAGAGGTTTCTCATTAAATTGCCGTTTGGGGATTTATTTTGAATTTATATCATGAATCATGTCATTTACGTTCGTAAAATATTGTGACGAGAATCACGGAGTGGCCCTTAACTGTAGAAGATACCGTCTTGTATTTAAAATACGCCAACGGTGGTAATGATGTTTGTCAAGACTAGTTTGAGGTATTATACAGGCGCTTCAAAAGGTGAACACTGCTATCACCGCTAATAATTCGAACACGTTTTGTCCAAATGTTACGAAATATTTATACGCTACATTTTTTATTAATTATCATCCCCTCTTGTATTTTTCGAACATTAATCCAGTAACTGTGATATCATTTTCTGTGTTTTTCAATACATAAGACGGACTAAATAATGTTTCAAGTGAAGGTGATCTTGTCGTTTTGAAAAGAGCATATTTTCCACAAAAACTGTGGTGTCCGTTTCACAATATTTGTCGACAAAGTTTTTTCTTTTGGAGAGGAATAAGTTATTTTTATGTGTGTTGGAAATACAACTCTTGTAAAAGGCTATTCTTGCTTCCATGATCCCTTAAATTGTTTTCTTGTGCGGTTACTTTTAAATAGTTAGACCTTTCCTCACTTATAAAAGTCTCTACATGATTATATACTTTGTGAATCATATACATGTTTTAATCATGTATATATCGTTGGTATGATGGTTGGGTTGTGCTCGCCAGCTCTAATGCTCTATTGCGGTTTATCGAATGAGGAATGAAGTTTATGCGTTATATATATATAATTAGGCGAGTGCGAATTGGGGTTTAACGGATTGTCAGCAATATTTCAGCTATTTAACGCGTTATATAATTAGGCTATTTAAAGACAGTATTAATGACTTCATGTAACTTAATTATATCAAAAATATTGTTTTAGTTTGCATAATTGATAACTAGACTTTTAAACAACCTGAACAATCAAACTCATTACGTTTATTTCTCAGGTCCATCTACCCAGCCCGGATTCAGCTCCCCGACCCAGAGTCCCGTCACAGCGTGGGAACCGCCTGGGTCAGACGAAGAGTCGGAGAAAAAGCCTGACCCCCGGAGCAGGACACCGCGACCTTTGACCCCGCCACACCCACTTCGAGAACAAGACAGACACTTCCGGGTTGACCCGGCCACCAGCAAAGAAGGGTCGGAAGAGAGTGAGAGGGAAATGACCCCCGTTCTTCGATCCTCCAGCCCAAATAATGTCACAAACCTTACCAATGTTAGAGTTATAGCGACCCGGGACTACAGGGGGAAACGCAGCTGTGAACTCTCGTTTGAAGTTGGTAAGATGTTGAATGGTTATTAGCTTTCTAATGCTTCGTCTTCTTTACCTTTGGGTATTTTTATGAAGCGCTCATAAAATATATCATTTAGATAATAACTCGTGGTATATATTGATATTTTGTAATGATTTTGATTATATACCATGATTTGTAATTCATGTTTGGAAGCGGAGACTTTCTTTTTAAAATGAGTCACGCTAAAGGACCAATAATGTGCCAATAAATCATAAAACTAACTTGCACTGTAATCACTTCAGACAGCGAGCACTCATATAATGTTTAATGGGAGACCAAACACAAGTTATCTTTCCCTGATCTAAATATCGGAGTGCGTCCTCTGGGACCAAGGCGCGCCTGTCAAACTCTCCGCCATAGCTACATCATTTGACAGATCTTTGAAATTTTCGGGCATGTCTTCAAACAGACAGTTACCTTTATCAAGACACTCAACTCATCAACATTTTGAAGCACTGATTAAATATCCAAAATATTTTGAAGCGCTCATAAAATATCATTTTTTAAAACAAAGTATTTGATAATTGCAGGACAATTAATCAAACAGAAATTGCCAGCAAACAAAGAGGGGTGGGCTTATGGTTGGATCAGACCAAACAACTTCAGCAAGAGACGGTATGGAATCTACCCGGCACATTACGTAAGGCTCAAATCCAGCAATGAAGAAGCTCAGTGATACAATGGGAAAAATTATCTATTCTTGTTGTCTTGTCATAGAAAAGGGGAGACCTAACGGGCATATTTGGTTAATTTTTGAATTCACCTAGATGAATAGTAAAGTGCATTTGTCTTTTAGAGAAATTATTATTATCTAATTTCTTAGTGAATGTTATTGTGTAAATGTTATGTAAGAACTTACAAACTTTGGATATGATAAAATATCATTTTGTTGATGATGGTTTTAAGGGACCTCAAGTGTTTAATTTCTCCACATCAATGATGAATGTATGTTTTCAAACTTGTTGGAGTTAAATTTTCAAATTCATAGTTATTCTTAATATGCTTATGCAGTTGTTTAAATCATTTTATTACATCTTTTTTTTTCAATTTCTTTCATTTTTGTTTTCAATTTATTACATTGCATTGATTAAATGTATAAGGTTTTCATGAAGTTAATGTAACATGCATGTATCAAATGTTGGTTTGAACTAAGAAGTATTGTTACAATTGATATGTTTATGTCCTGGGTGTTGTTGTTTGTTTTTCAAATACATGTATATAATTTGTATTATTTTCTCGTGTCATGGATATTGCAAAATTTGATGTAAACTTGATACAGATAGTTGTGCATTTTTGAAATAAATACTGCAACATTAACAACAACTTTGTTTTGTACATCTTTCTATCAAAAACCTTTGTTGAAACCTGGGCCAAAGACACAATAAGATTTCGAGTTTAATTTATATAGAGAGCATAACTCAAACACATGTTGTCCCTTAAAACTCAACATATATAATAAACCTTCACATCAAAAAAAAGTTTACAAGCCATGTCATTATTTTATAAAAAAAATATATATAAAGTCATAAAGTTTTGAGAAACTCATTTCGTCTTGGAAGTATTATTTTTGGATATTTTTAAACAATTCATGAAGGTATTTTATAACAAGGAGCCCAGGAGATGATTTCAGTCTTCTGATCTGAGTAATCTAGACTTGCTATGCTTTTCTAGACTGGGTTGATCATCAATTCAATATTTAGGAGATAAACCTACTGTGTTTTTTAATTTTCGTGGTCTAACGTAGATTCGATACCTGTTGATGTAATTCTGAGCCGAACATCAACGGTATCGAATCTACGTTAGACCACAAAAATTAAAAAACACAGTATAGGTTTATCTCCATTCTACCATGACAAGTTCTTTAGCGTTTTTTATGTAATTTCTCTTCTACCGCGTAACTTCAGTTGTGCTCTGGTCAACACTGTGACGTCATAATGTCTTGCGCTTATGATGTCACTGTTGACATCACCGAACCAAAACTGGTTGCGGTAGCTCCTTAAACTACATTCAGCCTTTTGCTTGAAAATACACTTTTTCATGGACATAAACCTGCGTGATATCGATGCGAATCAAACTCTACTTCTATAAAAGTACGGGTAGTACAATGATAAAAGACTTATTGTTAGTATTCAGACGAAGCAACTCCCGAAGCGTACAGTCACTGTATGCATGTGGACTCGCGTGATGAAGTTCGTTTCTATGGCAGCGTGTATCAAACCGCGGTGAATCGGCCGTCATAAAAATTGTGTTCAAACGTAGGTTCGACCATAGAAATGAAATTTGAGGATTTTAAAATGTCATGGTAGAATTTCGCTTTAAGGTCTGAAAAACAGGCTATCAAACTATGGACAGGGGCATGTAAGCCATGTTTGCCATGTTTCAGGACATTTGGCTTTCATGAAAAGAACAACACTAAAAGAAAAACAAATGTATTCATTATCAGACAAAATATACAGATAGAGTATGTACAGATGAGCAAAATAAATTACTGTACATTATTACCATTAAGATGGTTTCTATATATATGACCTCAATACATTATACAAGCACCATGATGTCCCTATGAGGGCAATATATACTGAACAAAAAGTTAAGGACCGTCCCAGTTTTCTATAATGAAGTAATTCATTGTCCATAATATGATCGATGTTAGATGAGGTGGTCCTTTAATTTTCTGTTGAGTATATATTACAGTACTTACACATAAACGGCATGCAAAACGTACAATGGAATTTCTTCATCCCTTATGTCACTAGATTTTCAAGCGATTATTAAGTGTATACATTCAGTTCAAAACTTTTTTTTTTCTAAATACCTTAGACTTCAATCTTCAAGAAAAAAATATTCCAAGACTGTAAAAAACTGTTTAAAATTGAAGAAAATAATACATTTGTCATGTGCATGTAGAATCAAATCGTGGATAGTCTAATTAAGTCCTTTCTGTTAATTAGTATCCAAAATGCATTAAATTTTTCTCACAACAAAAAACTACACTGAATTTAGTACCTGCTTTCCAGGAACAGAGTTATAATTACATGAATTTATATCAAAAACAGATTAAAAGATGTACATCATAATGAGCTAATGAAAATCCTGAGAATGAAAGTGAAAAAAGGAAATAACTAAAACTATTTCAAATAAAAACAACATATATCCATGTCAGTTTTTCATTGGAAATAAAAACATTATTTACTCAAAAGAATAATACTTTGAATCAAAATTTAAAAAGTTTAAGTTTGGCAAAATAAATGTGTCAAAACATAAAGATTGAAATTATTATGCACATCTTTCTCACAAGCGTATACACACAAACACTCCATGATATCTCAACACAACAGCACAGCCAAACTGATTAACATTTTAGATTGAAATGTTTAATTTGAAATGTATATGCAAACTAAAAATCTTTTGGAATGTTTCAACTTTGTCATTATACTCCACAAGGGCACTATTAATTTGGTTTCATTGTGAAAATAATAAGTATCGTATTTTGACTTGGACGTTTAAAGGTTTTAAAACAATAATTTGTTATGCAAATTATGGATTTATTTTGAAGAACTCATTAAATTATCTAACAAAAGTTTAAAATATAATAAATTAATGGAATGTTTCAACTGAGTCATTATACTCCACAAGGGCACTTGTATATATTTGGTTTCATTGTGAAAATAAAAAGTATCGAATTATGATTTGGACTTTTAAAGGTTTTAAAGCAATAATTTTTTATGCAAATTATGGACTCATTTTAAAGAACTTATCTAACAAAAGTTAAAAATATAATAAATTTTTTCAACCTTATTGAAAAATTACCAGGATGTCTGATTCCACCTTTCTTATTGCACATAATCATTCATTTCAAATTTTCATTATTACCTGTCATAACAGATCTCACAGTCAAACAAACACACAGATCAAGTCTCCAGACATAAAACTAAAGATGATTTGTTTCTGATGTGGCTCAGCGTTAATCTTCAGTTATTTAGTATTTTAACCAATTTAATCAATAATTTTGAAGAGGAATATGTTAGAAGTGAAAATGTTGAATATTGAGTCTTTTTGGAGATTTTTGCCTACATGTTAATCTTCAGTTATTATTTCAACCAATTTAATCAATAATTTTCAAGAGGTATATGTTAGAAGTGAACAAGATGTGTTTGTGAAACACGAATGCCCCAGGATGCATATGTCAAGTATCAAAGACCTAGCTCGGACCAATCAAAAGTTATGACCAAGGTTAAAGTTTTTGTGGACAAACGGACAGACAGACGGACGGACAGACAGACGGACGGACAGACGGACAGGTGAAAAACAATATACCCCCAGAATCCCCGATTTCGGGGGCATAAAAAGTTGAATGTTTCAGAATATGTTCTTCTTAGAGATTTTTCCTACATGGCGTCAAAGTGGAATTTATGGGCCTCCTGTAGTTTTTCTTTCTTATCTTCCACCTGAAACAAAGTAATGTATTATATAGAGACTCAACAATAACAATCGGGATAGTAGATAAATAAAGTGCCGACTTTGATAACTTTAATGTAAGAGCAAAATTTAGACAAATACTATAAAAATCTTGAAGTAGAGCCAATCCAACCATCAAGCTTTGAAAGTACATGTATATACAGAGTGTATATAGCATATATCCCTGGGGACAAATTTAACATTTGTGTGTGATTTTATTAATGTAATTGAATATAAAAATAAAGAATGTTGCAAACACAACTTAAGTGACGTAATCCCAAGAAAAATCAAAATGTACACCAGCTTTCATCACTTGTATATTTTCAAGTGAAAATTAAATGATGTAAACAAATATCAAAAAATGTTAACAAGTTGAATACTTTATATTCATGTGATTCTACCCACTACCAATGTTACAACCATAGAATCACTCACAAAAAAACACAGAGTTTGTTCTATCTCTTCATTAGAGCTGTTCCTATCATATGACACCAGATATTACGGTAAACAAAGCAAAAGCAGCAAAATTGTCCCTATCATAACTTCAAGAGTTACCTACCCTTTCCCTCCAGTGGAGAATACCGATGATTCCAGCGATGAATCCGCAGGTCCCGAGAAGAGCCGCCCCGGTGAGGAGAACTAGCCGACTTGGCGTCACAAACAACTTGTTCATCCAGCTGTGGATATACGTAAATAATCTATCAGGTTTAAATCATATCAGACACACAGATTACAATCTGGTTAGTTGTCCTTGGTAAGATGGCAAATTGATTACAGAATGTGCTTTCAAATTAATCCTATCTAATAATGCGGATAGAATCATATCAGACACACAGATTACAATCTGGTTAGTTGTCCTTGGTAAGATGGCAACTTGATTACAGAATGTGCATTTGAATTAATCCTATCTAATAATGCGGATAATTGTTTTTATATTTTTTCTTGATTGCAAGATATTTATTCGATTGCCAGTTGTTATTTAGAATATACTTTTAGAACTTAAAAGGCTTTTCATATCAATGTCAGACGTAACAGTAAAAATATCATATAATCCTTTAACCCTTTCAAGCCAGAAATCAGACCGCAAAATGTATTGGTTCTTAAAATTAAAAGAGATAAGCTGTTGTGAATTTTAAATTTATATAATATTTGAATCCGATAAAAGATCAATCTGTGTAGGTCTACTCACGATGACAGTTCATTATATATCAAACATCAGTTGATTCTATCCGTTTTTCACCCTTTACAAACCAGAAACCAAGCTCAAAAAAAGATATTGATTCTTAGGGGTGAAAGACATAAGCTGTTGTGAAAATATGTCTCTGATACAAGATTATAGAGCAATCGGTGTAAGTCTACTCACGATGACGGATCATCTGGAGGATTAGGAATAATGACTAGTTGTGAGTTAGGTATGATTTGGGTCCACTCCCGGAATCTTGGAATCTGGAACATAAATATGAAGCAAAACTTTATTTGTTTGTCAATATTCGCAATATATGTTTGAAACTCGATTATGAATAGCAATGTTTTCTTCCATAGAGGATGAATTTGTAATAAGCAAAGGTTAGGTGTTGTTCTCTGTCTTGAAGGTTGCGTTCTTCATCACAGTACTGAGACATGTTTAACATCATTCAATCGTGTAATAGTGATGTTATACTACAGGGTATCTGAAGTAACAAAAGTGACGTCAAACCTTTTTAAAGATGACACTTTTTCATTTTTGCAACTAAGATAATAACCGATATCAACGGCAACACCAAAAGTCTTGCAACTCATGTCTAGGTGTTGGATAGTGAAACAAGCTGTGCTTGTGAAACACTGATACACCCGATGCCAAGGTCAAGGTCACGGGGTCCAAAGTTGTGACCTCATCTGAAAGGTCTTATCATGATAGATGCACATGTGAAATATCAAAGGTCTATCTCTATCCAATCACAAAAGATATGGCCAAGTTTTCAAAAAGTTATGTTGCGCCAAGGTCAAGGTCATCAGGTAAAAGATTATGACCTTATCTGAAAGGTCTTATCATGATAGATGCACATGTGAAATATCAAAAGTCTACCCCCACGCAATCAAAAGTTATGAGCAAGGTTTAAGTTTTTTGGTACAAACAGACTGACAGACAGACAGACTGACAGGGTAAAAACAATATACCCCCAGAATCTCCAATTCAAGGGCATTAAAATAAAACTTAAATCATCAAGCATATCAACAATGCATTGTACAGTACAATGAGCTACCGGTAGCTTTTAGACAGGTTTCTCTTGATAAAGGATATAAACTATACATAAACTCTTTTGAAACCGTTCATAACATGCTAAAGAGTACAAACCTTGCCTGGAGGATGTTGTATACCAACTTCCAGCTTATCAACAAAGTTTGGCATTTGTCCCAGTCCAAAATGGATAAATGGAAGTTGAAGCGAGAAGTAGGAAGACTGGGTCAGCTGAGATGCTGAAAAGAAAGATGACACATTTGTAAGTAAGTTGAACAATTGAATCTGATAAATAAAGACGAACTAAAAACTTCATGTCAAATTCATCAAAAACAGATTGAGGTACATCAAAGTTAATATTAAGCTGTTTTTGGATCACATCTTTTAATAAAATGAACTAGAATATGATTATGATGAACCTTTTACAATTCATAATTTTAGAGGATGTCACTCAACCTTTGGAGTGTAATATAACATTGGCTATGTATGCTTTTTTGCATAATGAATAATTTGCATTTTCATTCTTCCTTTCAGTCTCACGTTAAAATCATTTAAGCCAAACCTTAAAGCATTGAATTTGTTTAAAAGACACCAAATTTAAGGTTTTGAGTGAAATGGTTCATGAGATATTCGCATTTACAAGAATCTGAACAGATGCTGAATACATAGTCTTGTTTAGTGCTTCTGGGGACAATTAGCCAAGTCATAAAGCATGGAATTAGTTAATAAGACAGTTCACAGAGAGAGAAGAACACTCACCAACACCTATCTGTGTAGATCCGTCAGCTGTTGTTGTCTCGAAACGAACAACCGGACCAACTTGGTTCACCCCATATGGCTTGAAGACAAAAATAATAGAGATATAGGCATAAATACTCACTTTCTCATTTGTCATAAGTGTACATTCCTGGAAAGAATATCTCATTCAACGGCTGCCAGGAATACAAATTGTTAAAGCTCTTACAGATAGGTATGCCCTTTCTTTTGAACTTTTATCAAATATATTACAATAAATAATGACACAGGCTCTATCTTCGCTAATTGAAACAAAAGTTCCTATACAAATGCCTTTTCCTTGATAAAATGTACTTATGTGTTGAAGAGAGACTTTATAGTTGAATTACAAAAGGAACACAAAGAAGGGCTTGCTATGTATGTCGATTAGGGTATTTGAAGTGAAAATCAAAACATCAAGAGTGACCTCCCTTTTCATGAACCAGTAAGACCATTCTGACTATCAATAACTCGCCACATATATCATAGTACAATTAAAATAACATTTTGTTAGAAATATAGATTCATAAAGTCAACATTTAACCATTTTGGCGAAAACTTCAGTTATAAAGGGAAATTTACAAATCTTTTTTCAAATACTTACTGCATGTGCCTCTGGGCAATCTTCATTGCAGAGTCCACTGACAACTGGAAACAATATTGATATATATCAGTTTAAAAAATAGATTGGAAACCTAGCCTGTCCTTAAAATTAATTGGTCAATTCCTTAGGGGAAATAAAGAAAAATTTGGTAAAGTTACCAGTCCTCACCAAAAGTAACCAGTCCTGACAAAAAGTAGCCAGTTTAAGGACTGGCGGACGGGCTATATTCTAAACACTGTACATATACATGTACATCATAAATATTCATTGAATGCATACACATACTCTGATGTCCATTTGGGGAAAAGCTTTGTATTGATGTTGTTTTAACTTGTTGCTATTTATGGAAGGTACTGATTCAAAGAGCCAAGGAGAGAAAAAAATATTTTACTGTGTCGCCTTTTGTGCAAACCTATAAGAAGTCTTTTGGCAGGGGCAACTAAGTGGATTGGTTGTAATTGGGTTTAATCATTTTTCTGATGATGACAAGACATTGCGATCGTAATGGCAGGTTCACAACATTCCGTAACGTAAACAAGATTGGCATAGCAGACTTGTTGGAAGGATTGATTTCAGATTCTACTCTAGCTTCAAATCGCTTTTAGATACAGAGAAATATGTTTTAGAAATATTTTGTCAAAAGGACCTCCTACGAATATTTTGTAAATTCAGATTCCAGTCACACAAACTGAAGATTAGTAAATTGAGGTACGACAATTTTATTGATCAAGATCAGCTTTTAAGCACTAATTGTAAAATGAATGTAACAGAAGATGAGTATCATTTTTTATTAGTCTGCCCCTATTATAGGCATTCACGGGAAAAAGTTATTCCTCCATACTATTTCATATTCCCTTCAAGGGAAAAATTGTATCAGTTATTATCATCTAGAAATCCTTAGCATATTAAAAATCTGGCCATTTATTTGAAAGAAAACTGCCAATATAATGCTTGTAAACTTAACATGCGTTGATTTTGAGCTGTATTTTCATGTGCTTTTGGCCACGAGGCCTTTTCACAGGATAAACTTGTCACTTGTCAATTGTAACATAAACAGCTTAGACAGAGCCAGGGGAGGTTACTCTAACATTGACTATGTAGGTAGTGTGGTTGTGTTCTTGATCAACAATTTAACAAATCTCTTACCCATAACCTTCATAAAACAGGCGTCTTCTGCAAATGTTTGCTTGAGGGCTGTCACTTTGGCTTTGTCCTTGTTGATTGTGTTAACAATGATGTCCAGAATACCCTGGAATATTTAAATTAATCTTTATTACCCATATGGTTTAAAATAAGTAGTGACATATTTTCAATATGAGCACATGTGCACATATCACTTTTGCCTAGCAATGATCGTTGTAGCGCGAGTTCCCGTATTTTTTCGCCTGTGACGTCATGAAACAATTGTTCGTGACGTCACTGTTGCTGGTCGTCACAAGGGAAGCGGTCTGTTTCTTTGATATTTTTAAGAGATTAAATTGGAACAGAATCGGTAATAAAAAAATTATCACCCTCGTGCAAATTTGTGTATAACCCTCGCTTTCGCTCGGGCAATACAAAAATTCACACTCGTTTCGTAAAAGTCATATGACACACTTGCTCGGGTAATAATCTCTATTTATTATCAAGATAATAACAGGATATTCAGAACACATGAGATTGAGAAGTTTTGATAAATGTGAATGTGTTATCCCTGACAGCATGATACCAAAAGCTTAAAGAGCCATGCCATGAGTTGTTGGGGTCACATTGGCCATATCTTATCAATAGTTTCATTTGACCGAAAAGTATCAACTGTTGCAGGAAAGTGTCATTTTAGAGCCATTTGACATTGTATAACTACATTAGAAAGGTTTTAAAGTTGTGATAATGATTGAACGCCCGACAATGATGCATGTCAATAAATCAAACCTTATTTTGGAAACTCATCTAAAGCAGTCACAATGACAGTTATCGGTTGAGAATGTTTGATACGTTAAATAACCAGTATTCATATAAATTGGACGTGTGATTTGCTTCCAAAAACATATATGACTATAACAATCTTTTCATTAAAAACAAGAATTTCATTTGCACTTTGGGGATGTATATGTAAGATATTTTGAATTTATATCATTAATTATACCATCTACGTTCGTTTCAAAGAAAAAAAATATGTGTTGCAGTCTAAGAAAATTTAGGCCATTTTTAAAGCTTTAAAGATGACGACAGGATTTCAAAGGTTCCAAGGCTTTTCAACTCACGTTATCATTAAGGTCGAAGAATGCAGGTTGTTGGGGGTCAAGGGTCAAGGGTATGAAGGGTGATGAGAGTGAGGCTGAGAACGTCTGTTCGAACCCCTCACAGTGAGATCCACAGGGAACATTCTCCAAGAAGAAGGAACCGTACGTCTTGTTCCTGAAATATTCAAAATTATTTTAAAAACAACTACCACATTGTGACATGTTATTTGTGTCATATATATCAATATATAAATATTAATGGTTTTGATATTGACTTTCAAATACTGAAACAGAAGTTTGTTACCAATATAAATTGTATTCTAATTCTTCTAGGTATGGATCAGTATTTACTCACTATTTAAGCTTTAACCTGGGTAGAGAGGTTGTTTTCCATATAAATATCTCTCAATTTCAAGTAAAGATGTTAACTCACCCATCAATGTTTGCAGTGAGAAGCGTGACAACGTCAGGGTAAGAGTTAAGGTTGAAATCTCCCGCTCTGAAGATGGGCGGGATTTGTAACCAGGGAATACGTCCATCGGCCATTGGCACAAAGTTCCACTGTGTGTCTCCAGACTTGAGGTTCAGATTCAGCTTATACCACTGGTAGGAAAATAGAAGTTTGTAAAATTATGAACCAATTTAAGGGACATAAAGTGACATATTTTTTTAACATACGGTTGATAGAGTAGAATGAGGCAGCAGGTTAATAAGAATAGTGCAAAAAGGACAGTGGCAATATCTGGTCTTTTTTCAATTGACTGATATCAGTTCAGCAACAATTTGTTTATCACCAGGTGGGTGACCTACCCCATGTTAGAATAATCTGAGTATATATTAGGAGCTTAATGAATATAACCTTAAAACAGCAGCATGGGTTAATCCAAGGTAAAACCATAGGTACCTGTGTGTGGAAAGTGAACATTAAATGCCAAAATTAGGAGTAAGACACAAAGCTAACAATGCTTCAAGAATGTGCAAGAGTTACCTACCTTGTCGTCTGACCAAACATGGACGAGGCTAGAGCTACATGCCTCATCAGAGCAGGACGGCAAGACAATATTGATGTGATGATTACCATCTGAAAAGAATTATTTTCTAATTCATAAACTTCTTAAATATCAGGAGATTTTCCTTTTCTAAATAATTGACCTCAATGTTGGCCTGCGTTTTGATATAGATATGCCCTCCATTACAGGATGATAGAGGTTACTTTCACTGCGAGGTTAAAAAGAGTATATGTAATTGATCGACCAAACGTACTCGACCATGTACAGTCGAACCTCTCTTACCAGGACCTTGGATAACTGAAAACCTCGCTTTCCTGACGATTTCATAGTGAAACTAATTGACTCATTGATATTGAAGGTGACGATATGTCCTAGTGTTTATTAAAGTTTCACTTTATATATACCAAACACATAACTGTTTTAACAAAGATAACCGGACAACTCGCTATCCAGACGATTTTCAGTTGTAAGCAAATCAACTGGATAAACGAGGCGCGAATGTACATTCAAGTAATAATTTAAAGTATAAACAAGTAGTTACCCATATCCATGAAGGTTGGGTGCCCTGGAACAGCAGCCTCTGCAGGAACCGATATCGTCTGGTTCCACACAAACTCTCCTCCCTGTCAACACAACATGTAATGATTAAAATAGAGCCATGGGCTCTGTAGCTCATCAGGCTTTACATTTGATTTTGCTCTAGAGTGTGGCCAATGTGGTTCCCCCCATAGTTGGGGCCTCAAGGTCACAAAATCTACAATTTTAATCCAAACTAGGCAAGGAGTCTGTCATCTTGTCTCAGCTAACTCCACTAATCTGAACCCTGGGCTCAGAAGCTAGATTCGGTTGCGCGGCCCAACTTGGGATACAGCCAATCAAATTAGTTTCTCGTCACCTTCTCGATAAAATTTCAAAGAGAAAATTATTTGATTGGCTAGATCTAGCTTCTGAGCCCAAACAGACAAACAGACAGACAGATATACTATATTCCCCCACATTATACGCCGGGGGATAAGAACTACAAGAAAACATAGTCATCAACATCACCCCACCAAATTTTTTAATCAATTGCATGCTTATGATACCAACAGTACATTTGTTTAACCTATCCATAAGGCAGACAGACGCACCGCACCCACTCATGAAAACGTACACGGACACTTCAAGCCAAAACCGATATCCACCTACCACTTTGTGGCGGGGTATCCCCCAGGATTTGAGCCCATGTCTCTGGCGTGATAGCCAGCAAGATAACCTGAACCACTGTATTTGTATCGTCTTAACACTTCTCGACAAACTCCTCAGCAAGACTTGACTCATCAATTTGTAGTATGACAAGTAGCAATCATGAATTCTAGTTTTTCTTTGTTTGTCATTATGACTATGTGTAAACCATTTATTGGCATACAATTAAATTACTGTATAAGAAAATGCATGTTTGCATTTTATCACACTTCGATAAGTCAGATACGTCATGGATTTGGAATGGTCAAAATGGGTACTCACAATATTCAGCCAAACTTCAAACTGGGCTTTTTTGTTGTCATCTTCAGACATAACAACCAAATCTGAGGAAACAAATTTCTTATCATTTCAGACAAATTTTATCATTGTAAATGTATATCATTTTCATCATTTACACATAAAAAGACATACAATTTCATTTGCTCAACTAGACAACATGATATTTAGAACACTGGTTATGTCTAAAAAATACAAACAATTGATAGGTTGATTGTGATTAACAAAGATTTACCATTCATATGAATTCTCTGACCTGTCATAACATAGTCAATAATTTTGTTTACTTGTCTATATCATTTGGAACATTATTCTAGTTTCCATGGTAACTAACCTGGTGTGAGATCGTGGTTTATATCTAGAAAGGCTGTAGAATGTGGAACTTTGAGTGCTGGAAGATCCTTGGAGGTATGATTCGTGACTGGGGAGATCGTGTAGTTTCGATGTTCACTAAAAACCAATCATAAATCATTATTTATCTAGATTTTGCTAAACTCATAACATAATAATCACAAAAAACAAAAGATTTTTAATATATCAATATCAATATATCAATTGTAAAATCCAATGATAAGGTACAAATGGTTCACTTAACAACAATGCTGCAATGATTAATCATCAACTTGAAAATATATTTCAATTCCAACCACTTGTCATTCAATAATTTTTGAACATTGTTATTAATCTCCTTAATTAGATTAGAGATTACATCAAAAAGTTACTTGTTTAAAAACCACAATTCATAATAATATCATACTTACGAGAATAACCAGAATGCTCTATTTTTCGAAGTTCCATTTTCTCCAAGAAGATCAGGAATCATATCCCCATTGGCACTGAAACGGGAAAAGATAATTAATTCATTAACTCAATGTGGTCTAACACCTTAAAGAACTTAAGTCATAAAGAACAAGTATCGGTAATAAATTTTCAATTGTAAACTTTGTTGAGCCAAAACATACAGCAAGAGGATACTAATTCAGACACCACATTGTAATGAGCGTAAATAAATAATATAAAAATAGAGCCATTGGCTCTGTAGCTCATCAGGCTGTATATTTGATTTTGCTATAGGGTGTGGCCAATGTGTTTCCCCCCTTAGTAGGGGATACAGGGTTACAAAATCTACAATTATTAATCTTCACTAGTCAAGGAGTCTGTACACTATGTTTAAGTTTTCTAGGCCTTATTGTTCTGGAGAAGAAGATGAAAATAGGTTTTTAGGGTGTGGCCCCTGTGGCCCTTATTAGGGGTCACAGGGCCACCAAAGCTACAATTTCTAATCCTCACTAGTCAAGGAGTCTGTACACCAAGTTTAAGCTTTCTAGGCCTATGGTTCTGGAGAAGAAGATGAAAATATGTTTCAAGGGCTTGGTCCCTGTGGCCCTTATTAGGGGCCACAGGGCCACCAAAGCTACAATTTTTAATCCTCACTAGTCAAGGAGTCTGTACACCAAATTTAAGTTTTCTAGGCGTCATGGTTCTGGAGAAGAAGTCGAAATTCCACAAAGTTTACGGACGGACGGATGGATGGACGGACGGACGGACGGACGGATGGACGGACGGACGCCGGACACCATGCCATGCCATAAGCCCATCGGGCCTTACAGGCCAGATGAGCTAAAAAGGGAAATAACTATGACATGATAAGCATGTTGTAAGCAAGTGATAATTGAATAAAGTGGCTATAATGTACACTTAAAAGCATTCCTTCGTGTAGTTTCAGTGTAACGAAATACATGTAAGTTGATATTGAAATCATGCCCTTCATCAAACTGTAGAATACTTACTCTACAATGACTGGTTGATCATAAAATGTCTCTGCAATATTCAGTTGTTTTTCTGAAACAGATAGGAAAGATTCAAAACTAATGACAACAAACTGAACCTCAAATAATTAATAAAATTTAAATCACTAGCTAAAATTTCAAACAGCTATTTAGTAAAATAGTTTCGGAAAATATACATCTGTTATTGATTGTATAGTTATTAGTCAATGTCATAAATCTGACCATACCCTTAAAAGACTTAATCCTAACAGCTCATGTATAGATAGACTGAATATTTTAATGCATTAACTCAAGGACATATATATTTCTTCATACATCTTTGAAATCTCATTCATTGTTTGTCTCATATGTCATTATTTATCATTTTTAAAGGAAAAAAGGAATCGGAATAGATTATATATAATATTAACAATGTTTTATGAGGCGCTTGACGTCCTGTCTAAAACAAGTTCTGGTAGGGATGACAGCATGAGGATCCACTTAAAGTGACACAGAGTATCTTTCTTAAACTTTTATTTGGTTTTCATAAGCTACAAAATATCTGATATGCTGATTGAAGTTCATATCTCATCACTGGACTTGCAAGTATATCCCTTTATGCATAATATCTCGAAAATGCTTGATTTTATGGACAAACCAAGAAAACATCTCAAATATGTTTATTATTCGAAATTATGCATCCAATTCATCTACCTATTAGTTTCAATACCTAATAAACACTATCGAATCGAATATATCTTCCTGTCAGCTTATGACAAGGTTTCAAAATTACGTTCGGCGAATTTGCGCGTGCCACTCGAGCCACAGTGTCCGGTTTTCGATCAAAATCCCGACTTTGAATGACCGTACTTTCGCTCTAATGTACTGATTGACCTTTAACTTGTTATTTTCCGTAACAGTTAGTGGTTCTCGATGTAATAACATCGATTTCAAAATTTGACATATGTGATCCTATCAACATACTCTGTGTCTCTTTAAGGATGCAGAGATGGGACCAACAAAAGTTGGTAGTTATTAAACAAGAGTCATCAGAAGATGACATATCCCACCGGTTCCACATGATCGTAAGATGTAAACCTTTGAAAGATGATTGTAAATTTTTCAAGCAAGGTTCATAATAGTATAAGCTAATATATATGAAATGAAACCTTTCATGAACAGAGTCCAAATAAGAGCCGTTTCCATGGAAATAATAAAAAATAAAATTTTCAGAAATGTGAAAATATCAAAAGGCACCACTTCAGTAGGTGGGCAATACACATGTGAAGTTTCAGAAAGATATGTGGACCGTTTTTTGAGTTCTGCTCCGGAAACGAAATGATTACGGACAGACGGACAGACGGACGGACGGACATACAGACGGACAGGGCGATGACTATATCCCACGGTATTCTATACCGGTGGGATAAAAAAGAGGGGGATAACCATCATCAACCCATGAAGTCAGCCGCTGAAGGAACAGGAGGGGATGAGTCTGATGAAGGGGGGGGGTTAACCCCCGAAACAAGTAACTGCAAAATTCAGCCCCTCCTGTTCCTTTGGCTGCTGACTTCATGGGTTGATGATGGTTATCTCCCTCTTTTTTTAAATATATAATATTACATACAGAAAATCACTTACGACTATCAAGGTGAAGACCGTTTCCCCAATAAATTCTGACATTGACATTTGACTCTGCTTGACCTGACTTCTTCAAGGTAAGTAACACATCCATCATTGAGTCTCCATCGAAATCCCCAGGCACAACACTTGTGATTGTGTTGTCTCCGATATCGGACTTATCTAAAATGACCAACTCTTTGAAAGGAGTCTCTGTCACTGTGGGTGTTGTGTCTGTGTGTCCCAGCAAAAGTGTCAATGTCTTCCCTGCAAAATATAATCTTAATGATTAACAACATAACCAAAAAAATAGAGCCATTGGCTCTGTAGCTCATCAGGCTTCATCATCAATTATGCTGTAGAGTGTGGCCAATGTGATTCCCCCTTTGTAGAGGCTTCAGGGTCACCAATCATCAAATTAAGTATATAGGCGACAAGTTTCAGTATTCTAGGCCTTATACTTTAGGAGAAGAAGATGAAAATAGATTTGAAGGACTTTCTTGTGCCTTTATTAGGGGCAACAGGGTCACCAAAGCTACAATTCATAATCATCACTAGTCAAGGAGTCTGTACACAAAGTTTCAGCTTTCTAGGCCTCATGGTTCTGGAGAAGAAGATGAAAAAAGGTTTTTAGGGCGTGGCACCTGTGGCCCTTATGAGGGGTCACAGGGCCACTAAAGCTACAATTTATAATCCTCACTAGTCAAGGAGTCTGTACACAATGTTTCAGCTTTCTAGACCTTATGCTTCTGGAGAAGAAGATGAAAATAGGTTTTTAGGGTGTGGCCCCTGTGGCCCTTTTTAGGGGTCACAGGGCCACCAAAGCTACAATTTATAATCTTCACTAGCCAAGGAGTCTGTACACAAAGTTTCAGCTTTCTAGGCCTTATGCTTCTGGAGAAGAAGATGAAAATAGGTTTTTAGGGTGTGGCGCCTGTGGCCCTTTTTAGGGGTCACAGGGCCACCAAAGCTACAATTTATAATCCTCACTAGCCAAGGAGTCTGTACACAAAGTTTAAGCTTTCTAGACCTTATGCTTCTGGAGAAGATGATGAAAATAGGTTTTTAGTGCTTGGCCCCTGTGGCCCTTATTAGGGGTCACAGGGCCACTAAAGCTACAATTTATAATCCTCACTAGCCAATGAGTCTGTACACAAAGTTTCAGCTTTCTAGGCCTTTTGCTTCTTGAGAAGAAGATGAAAATAGGTTTTTAGGGCGTGGCCCCTGTGGCCCTTATTAGGGGTCACAGGGCCACTAAAGCTACAATTTATAATCCTCACTAGCCAAGGAGTCTGTACACAAAGTTTCAGCTTTTTAGGCCTTATGGTTCTGGAGAAGAAGATGAAAATAGGTTTTTAGGGCGTGGCCCCTGTTGCCCTTATTAGGGGTCACAGAGCCACCAAAGCTACAATTTATAATCCTCACTAGCCAAGGAGTCTGTACACAAAGTTTAAGCTTTCTAGGCCTTCTGGAGAAGAAGTCGAAATTCCACAAAGTTTACGGACGCCGGACACCATGCCATGCCATAAGCACATCGGGCCTTACAGGCCAGATGAGCTTAAAACCAGTCTAAGTAAACCTAGCCTCAATATGATCCGTTTCACTCCTATACTGAGTCTAGAAAGGCCTAGTAGAGGGTCTTGTCAGCCCACATTTCGAATTGATCAATCAGAACTCATCTTACTTTGCCGCAATAGTCTGCCTTCGCACGTATAAAGAATAAAGGTCGATTCTACCAGGCCTTTCTAGACTCAGTATAGGAGTGAAACGGATAATATTAATTGAGGTTAGGTTTACTTAGACTGCCAAAAAACTGACTTACTGAGATCTACTTTGCAATTGTTCTCATGCTAAATATACATTACATCACTACTGTTCAGAGATTGTTAGTAACCCCTAAGTCTATTATTATATAAGGAGTAAAAATTTCACAATTTCAGTAAATATACCTCCTGGTTTTGGTTAATTTATATGTATTTTGTGTTATTGTAATATTGTGTGATTTGTCTCTTGTATATATATATGATATTTGAAAACTTTTCTTACTACAATAGTATATAATATCCATTGAACTATTGTTTTGCAAATATTTTAGTATGACTTAATTCTTTGAGAGGCATTTAGAAGTTGTAGGATGAATAAGGAAGAATTCTAGAATCATCACTTGCTTGAAAACGGTGTTAGCATCTACACTGAAATCGCACTCTTGTAATATAGAAGTTATAAAATCCATAGAATTCTTCCTCATAATTATTTTAGTAGGTGAGAATGAGATGGGTATGCAATGAACACATGGTCTTGATCCAAGATTTTGACTGGGTAACAAACCTTATGGTTCAACAACTTTAGTCCAATGTTTACTCCCTACATTATAAAAATATAAAGCAGTTTTCATATTGCAGATGTATTATGTTTAAACAACTCATCAAGAAATATACATTTAACAATTTGACATATTGTTTTATAGTGTTAGCTGTTTGTCAGTGTTAATCAAGGCTTGTTCTTGTTCAGTTTTTGTATCACTCACATGCAGAGAAATATGATCGATACAAATGTAACACATGGATACTGGAAAAAGTGGAAATAAAAACACAATATTTATAAGAACTACATTTTAATTAATAAAAGATAATAACAGTAGCTGTTTTCAAATTAAAACCTGCCAAAATGGTATAAAAAGTTGTAAATCACATAATCAACATATACATGCAATTCATTAGTCATGATCATCTACAATGATGATGTCGTAAAATAATGAGTAAACACATCAGCTTACCATTTTCGCCAAGGATAAAAATATCAGTCGATTTATCCGCGTCAAAATCGCCAAAAGCAGCAACGATTCCATCGACAGGTGATTCAAACACCTTGAATGTCACGTCCGATAACGATCCATCACAGACATATAAAAGACTTTGAAGAATACAAGTTATTAATACCGACTTTAAAAACATATCTGCATTTTCGACTGTCAACTCCAATTTCCTTGCCGTAAACAAGTGCTCTTCCGGTCAATATTGATACTATTTACCTAAAGACATTTGATACGTTATTTATCATAATTTTCGAAACATAACACGAACTCATATATAAAAATATATAACGATTCTTGATAATAATATAAACAATCTAATACATGGGCTTATGCAAAATACTGGGACCATAAGAATAATTTTCAATTTTATTTATAGAAATAGAAATATCTTACCTAATCACCAGAGACTTAATTTGTCCTATATGAAGATCTATGCCAAGTTTTCAGTTTTGTTTGGTGAGGTTCTAACAAAATAAAAGCAATTTTGCGACAATAACGAATTTCAATTGATTAGAACCCTAGGAATCGATGAGAAAGTTTTTGCATCGGCGTAACCAAGTGATTCCAATCAATTCCAAAACTAATCCTTGGCTTTTGCTTTGTTTTTTTTTAAGTGATTGGATTTATGATTTTATAGCTAAGTAAGTATGTTTCCTTGTTAATTATCGGAATTCAATGTGATGACAACAGAAATGAATAAAAATCAGAATAGTTCAACTATATCATGGTGTAAATGTACATGGTGTTACATAACCATGGAGTTGACTCTACAACAATACGTAATTAGTTAAGAAAACATTTAATCAATCATCTACTGCAATACCTTGTTCTTCAAGAAAACAATTAATTGGATTGTGACAACTACTCTAAAAGTACAATGAGTAATTTATTAAGAAAACAAACCAATTAATACGAAATCGAAAATTCAAGAGGGTAGTAGTTATAATGCTGTTCAACACAGAGCACAACGCTTCTTCTTGGGTCTGGGAAAATATACCCCGAATATCGCTGTCAACGGTGAAATGGGATGGATACCACCAGAAGTACGAAATTGGTTATCTGTTTTAAAGCATTGGACACGAGCCGTTAACACATCAAGTAAACGAATTAATAAGAGGATATTTCTCTGGGCGAATGATTGTAAGAAGAGGAATTGAATTGTAAAATAAAAGTGTTTTTAAAAGATCATGGATTCGAACACCTGACATATGCTGGTGTCATTGAGAAAAAAACTTTCCTTACATCTATACAAGATATCCTACTCAATAAATATCACCTTACATGGAAAGAAAATTTTTCACAGGTTGAAGGAAGGCGAGGGAAGAATAAGCTCCGAAATTACAGACTTTTTACAGAAAATTATGAAGCATAATACTATATGTCCGATGTCCACTTCCCCGAAACCATAGGAGTGCTTTGGCAAAATTTCGCTGTGGAGTGGCGCCGGTTTAGAGTTGAGACGGGAAGATACGAGAGCATACCACACAGCGAGAGATACTGTTTTAACTGTCCTGATCAAGTGGAAGACGAAATGCACGTTTTATTTTACTGCCCCGCTTACACCTCTATTAGGGAAGTGCTTTTTAACTCATGCCGGAGAAATTTACTTCATTTTAGTTCACTTTCTTATGAAGAAATGTTTATTTATATTTTTAGTTCCCATGACCTAATTTTTATCGTTTCCAAAACCTGCAAGAAGATTTTAACTAAACGCCGTAGTATTTTATATGGTTAATGTTTTAGAACTTCCATGTTGTTTATATGTGTTTATATCTTCTTACCTATGTGTACATTTTTAGCTCTTTCATTTATTTCTGTATTTTTAATGATATATTGTCTCTCATAAGTCGCTGAGCGACTGGTCGTAGCTTACTTTATTATTTTATTATTATATATAATAATTTTATGACTTGTATCTACGAGTGAGACATAAATAAAATATTCTGTCTGTCTGTCTGTCCGTCTATAAGTCAAGGCAAGACAAGTTTATTTTCAACGTCGGCGACATCACCTTATGGTGAAAGAAGACGTTAAACTCCAACCCAACAACAAGTTTATTTTCATAAATAATGACATCGAGTCATCAAATAATATATTGAAGTATATACATATGAATTAATTGAGCAAACGCAAGTCACATTTGATATAGGTACAGAGCAGTTTTAACAAGTATTGGTTTATATATGTGATGGCCATAAGTGAAACATATCTATTTATTGATACAAGTTTATAATAATATGCAGGAAGGTATTTTTTTGTAATTCATTTAACAGATTACACTCTAACATAAAATGAAGTTCCTCCCAATCTTACACTTACATTTACATGACGGACATACCGTAATGGTCTATGTTCTAAAGCAATGTTATACCATCTACCAGGTCCAATTGAAGTCTATGGTTACATCTAACTAAGATCTAAATGTATGCGATATAAATACTGAAGCCTGTACCCATATGGACCATTTGATATGTAAATGTGAACCAGAAAGATGTTGTCTAAACCTACTGTCTAAAACTGTATTTCTACCTCTGAAAGTGCGAACAGTGCTGAACAATAATAGTGCGACAATAAAAATATTGTTGAAATGTTGTTACGATGTCAATAAAAGAAGGAATCCAAATTTTTGCTTCGTTATTTGTTGGTATTTTTTGGGTTCGGCCCTTATGACTTGGAACACAATAGATACGAATTCAGAAATTGTCAATGGGGGCGGGTGGTTGGGGAATGTTTGTATATTTTTATTGACTTGAATCTATAATTGAATTATAAAGGGGACCTTGAAGAAAAGGGATTTTGAAATAATATATCATGTCAAACTTTCTGTTAGATAGACTACGGTAGGCCTAATTTTTTCCGGGAGGCGCAACTTTATTTTGAAGGACTGTTATTGTAAAGCTGGACGTGTGAGAAATCTCAACACCAGTTCTATACCAACTGTGAATCATAACTTTGCGTTGCTTAATCAAAAAGCTTTGTGTTTAAACTTTTAAGATATAAATTAGAAAACTAATGGGCGAGGGTAATTGCAATTTTTGCGATATGTCATATGATTTTTTGTTCAATTATCTTATTTAATATAATTCAAGTCTTTTCTAATATTTCTTAAAACAGGTTATAAAATGATTTTGTAGCCCAAAGGGCATAACTGAATAGAAACAATGAACTATTATTTCTGAACAGTTATATTGACATAAATAAGCTGAAGCGGATTTCATATATAAATATAAAATCATTCAAATAACCATTCAAATCTTTCCATGAAAGGATAATGTTAAAAGTGAATGTAACAGTCGAATGCTTTCATCAACAAGTAAAAATACCTCTTAAAAATAGCTACCAAATAATGCACACTTAAATTAATTAGATGTCAATAAGTTGTCGGAATATGTATTGCGTCAAATTACGACATTAAATCGACACGGTCGAGACAATCGTGTGACATTGATTATTAGTGTCAACATGTGATAGGTTCAGATGGGGACAGATAAATCCCTCCATCGCACGCAAGGCTTGCTTTTCAGTCCAAGTAATAATATGCCCGTTGACCCTCTCGTGGTACTTAATATTCATAAGGTCTGAACTTAGAGCGATCATGAGCAAGTTGCGTTTGCCAGTCGACAACAGAGTTGTCAATCGGCAAGGCAGAAGACGGCAAGCCATGGAGGAATCGGAACAGTCGCACGAGGAAACGGTCAAAAAGCTCAACGATTACTATGTCAAGAGTAAGTTTAGATGTTGGAGAACGATATCAACATCTTTTTGCTACGAAAATAATGAATTTGGTGGCCTAATTCTCGTGCATTTTCAAGGACACAATTGTAAACAGACGATGGACCCAGACGAACTTGACCTGCTAACCTCGTTAAGTCATGTCAACTGGGAAATTGCACATCAAGGAGGAATTTTCCAGATTCTTGACACTTGTTTATTTCAAAGGATGACAGATCCATTATTGGTTTATGCACTTACAATGATTTAATATCAATAAATATCAATAAAATCTATAAATAATCTAAAGGCCGACTTGTTCCAAATATTTTTGCATGTGTTCCAAAGTCTTAGAGTAAGATTGGTATTGCTGATTATTTTGGAGATTTTAAAGTTTTTTTTCTTTAAATGATTTAACATTTTTAGTGTTATTCTTTTATGTCTTGTGACGTTGTCGGTAAAATTGCTGTTACATTGGTGGATTAAAGAACACGTTTATCAACATATCAATACTGATTGAAATAGGTTTGAGTTTGACAACTTAACAGTATTTAAGATTGTAAGACAGAGATTGAATATTAGATTAATGTGCAGTTTATCTTGTTTGTTTTTATGTGTCTATAATATCAATAATGTTATGATATTGCTTTATGAACTATAAGTGCATGTATTGTTATGTATTTATTTGGCACGTGATAAGTCATCAAAATAACTATGCTACCATTAATTGAATTGATAAATCAATTTCATGAAATTATCATAATCAATCCCGTACTGTTAAAATATATTAAAACAACACCACAACAATATCAGTAACATAGCCACAAGTTTGTCATTCTCTTCCCACAGAGGTAGATCAAGTCAATATATGCTGATCAAACCTCTGTTCCAATCAGCTGAGTTTGTGGGCTAGAAAGGAAGAAGCTTGATTGGATGCAATCAAATGAGTTGTGCAATCAGCAACACTGCTCAGAGGTCATAATTTCGGCTACAAAATCATAGCAAAGACCTTGTGACAGAGAGCAACCCTTTCCATGCATAATATAAGAATAATCAACGAGTTGTGAGGAATTACGGATTATCTGTCCTGAGTTAATTATTGCGATAAACTCCGAGCTTCAGCGAGGAGTTTGACACAATAATTAACGAGGGACAGATAATCCGTAATTCCGAGCACCGAGTTGGTTATTCTTTTTCTTACCCAAGATCATTTTAATGCATAAAACGGGAAAATAAGAGTAACATTAAAAACTACGCGCGGCCGGTAAAGTACAAATTGTACTCATACACCATTCATAATGTTGCTCACTACTTCAAGATAGGCGGCTCGAAGTAGTTCGCAAAATACGCTCTAATTTTAAATAGTTAATAATTTTTATGTCACATTTTATCACAAACATATTGTCTCATATGACAAAAAAATCTATTTATTGACCGCGCACAACCAGAAAGAAAAAGTTAGACGTCGTTAGCTTATGTTTGACAAGCCTAGCGAGGAATGTTATTACGTCACTGTTTGACGTCATGTTTAATGACGTCATAGAGCTATGACGTAACGACAGTTCGGCTGGCGACTCTCCCACACAGCGCCGCCTTGAAGAATTGAAATAGTATTTACGGCAAAGAAAACATCAAAAGCTCTTGACTTCCCTTTAAAAATGTTTTAGTAATGTGTGACTTTCGCAACTTAGGTATACGATTTGTCATATATATCTCTCGACTGAAATAGAAGATCCAAGAGAATCATGAATGTGTATAAAAAAGTTCCGTCAACCAATCAAAATGCGAGTTATTTTTAGAAAAACTGTAATTCCCATGACCATTATGCAAACTTTAATACCCGGAATAATCATGCCCACTTGGGTAAGAAAGTGTTTTCTTTGGATAAATTTTTTCAAACAGTTTGCATCCTGCTACATCAGGGTATATGTCTCCGCTAATGCTACAACCTATCCCCTGATATCCTCCTGTAGTCTTATGTCGTATCGCTATATATAGCAAGCCAATCAAATTATGCCCTTTCAGCGATAGCGGCAAACTAGTTTCTTGGCTTCGTTCCGCTTGCTCACCTCGTGATTCAAATTAACCAATAGGAGTGCTAAATTTTAGATAATAAATCTGATTCACATTGCAGTCTCCCGCTAAGCTCCAAATCATGCGCTCTTAGATTTCCCCGTGCGACATCACTAGACAACAGTGTATGGAGTTCGAAATAGTTTGACTGAAAACAGACAGGCTATAAATAGCGCTCAGCAACCACCCGCTAGCGATACGACAGAAGACTATAGGAGGATATCAGGAGATAGGTTGTAGCATTAGCGGAGACATATACGCTGATGTAGCAGGATGAACAGTTTGTGGAGCAAATCTTTGCTGCAAGGGGAAACTGCTGGAAACAACACAAAATTTCAGGGGATGGTTTGAGGCTGCGAGCGCATGCCAATAATACATTTTTTAAGGAAGTATACCAGGCTTATTACCAGCTGTTAACAATGTAAACGCAAGGCAGATATCTGGTATAATTTAAATAGAGGTAGGTTACCAGATATATCTCTCTGGGGAGAATGCAAGTTTATAGCCCTTTTCCAAATTCATTTTACATAGGTTTCACAATCATACCCCAAGAATTGAATCACCAAGGTGGTGATCAGACACATTTAGCATTATAGAATTTAAATTCTGTTTTCAGTGAAAAGACAAATTCTGCAGTATCAGAGCTGTCCTTTGGGATTATTTCCGTGTGTTGGCTCCAGCGATTCCACTCCTCGAACCTCCAACATTCGAGACAGTATCTACTGTGCTGTGGCAGCCTGGTCCCTTTCACAAGCATACAGGTAGTTTCTCTTATTCTTTAAAGAGACACAAAGTATGTTGATAGGATCACATATGTCAAATTTTTAAAATCGATGTTATTACATCAGGAACCACTAACTGTTACTGAAAATAACAAGTTATAGGTCAATCAGTACATTAGAACGAAAATACGGCCATTTAAAGTCGGGATTTTGATCGAAAACAGGACAATGTGGCCCGTGTGGCGCTCGCAAATTCGCCAAATGTAAGTTTAAAACCTTGTCATAAGCTGACAGGAAGATATATTTGATAGTGTTTATTAGGTATTGTAACTAATAGGTAGATTAATTGGATGCATAATTTCGAATATTAAACATATTTGAGATGTTTTATTGATTTTTCCATAAATCAAGCATTTTAGAGATATAATGCATAAATGGATATATTTGCAACTCCAGTGATGAGATATGAACTTCAATCACCATATTAGATATTTTGTAGCTTATCAAAACCAAATAAAATTTTAAAAAAGATACTCTGTGTCACTTTAACAGAAAAAATATATTTTACTATCTTAAAACTAGTAATTGAGGACCATATTATCAATAAGCAAAAATTATATAAAACACTAGTGCAGTTTTGTTCCTAGA
Organism: Steromphala cineraria; assembly: GCA_916613615.1. Classification (NCBI taxonomy): domain Eukaryota; kingdom Metazoa; phylum Mollusca; class Gastropoda; order Trochida; family Trochidae; genus Steromphala; species Steromphala cineraria. Next base: position 20,516,909 of record OU744730.1, on the reverse strand, counting down.
GAGAGTCTTGGCTAGGCATCCCTTAACATTTTGAGCAGGATACTTCTACCATTGCAAAGAATCCTATCAGCTCAGAAGTAGCTAAACGGACCCCATCAGCCTATAAACTTGGAACAACACTACCAATATATTGCCCTTTGATACAAAATTATCTTCATCACTTCAGTCAAAGAAAACAATTTTCAACTAATCTTTCAGTAAATTTTACCTTGAAGGTAAAATTTACTGAAAGATTAGTTGAAAATTGGCTTGATATATCAGGGATAGGGAAAGACATCTTTGATAATGGGCCATTTTCAGGGTTTTTGTCAATTTTCTGAGTTTCAAATGGGCCATTGCACATTATATCAATAATAAACTTCAAAATTTTAATGGGCCATTCTTTCATCCAATGTGCAAAATGGCCCATGGCCCATGTCTTTCCCAATCACTGATATATTTTCATCTTGCTGTGGTGGTTTTTGTATCTCAAATGCATTTCCCTTCACAAATGTTGTGTCTTATGTGCACATATGGACTGCTGTTGATAAGGGAAATCTTTCAGCATATGTTATGCAACTTTGATCTCAGTTGCTGGGAAGCAATGTTATGTATGTTCTGGTTTGAAACTGTTTAGCTCAACTGTTTGTGTTAACTACCGTACTCCATATAATAAATTGGGTCCATATCGGGTAGATTACCCCACCAGCCACAAACTTTGCATTGTGTCATGTTCATTGTTAACAACAATCCTTCTTTTGTTTTTCCCGGCAGTAATTAGCAGCCCCTAGCTGCTATCAGTGTTTGTGAAGTTTCCGCCGCCGCCGCGTCCGCCGCACTCATACCAATGGCTATAACTTTTTTCTACTAAGCTTTCCAGAACTTGTATTCATAAGTTACTGCTTATACCTCGGGGGAACGATTTTGACATCTTTACTTTCAAGGTCAAAGGTCAAGGTCACGAGCTATAAAATCACTAAAAAATTCCTTGTAAACGCGATAACTTGGAAAAGTTTTTGTGCTATGAAGCTCTAACTTGATATGTATCATCCTTGGAAGAGTAAATAAATTTGAAAAGGTTTTCGCTACAATCTGTCCAAGGTCAAGGTCACAGCAAGGTCACTACTCTAGCATGGTTTTGCGAAAATGCTTTATTTTAACTATGAACACTTGAAATCAATAGATGATTGTTATACTCAATAAAAAGTGTTCATTGATTGTGTAACCTTGAAGGTCAAAGGTCAAGGTCATGAGATTTGTGTTATTGCAATGTGCAACTAATTTGGATATAACCTTTTCCCATTAAGCTTTTCAGAACTCATGAACCTGTATAAGTGTCTACACCTCTGGGGAATTACAATGCTATGTTCACTTTCAAAGTCAAAGGTCAAGGTCACGAGCTATAAAATCACTAACAAATTCCTTGTAAACGCGATAAATTGAAAAGTTTTTGTGCTATGAAGCTCTAACTTGGTATGTATCATCCTTGGAAGAGTACACATTTTTGGAAAGGTTTTTGCTACAGTCTGTCCAAGGTCAAGGTCACAGCAAGGTCAATACTTTAGCATGATTTTGCGAAAATGCTTTCTTTTAACTATGAACACTTTTAATCAATAGATGATTGTCATACTCAATGAAAAGTGTTCGTTGATTATGTAACCTTGAAGGTCAATGGTCAAGGTCATGAGATTTGTGTTATTGCAATGTGCAACTAATTTGGATATAACTCAATCCCATTAAGAACTTATGGTCATGTATAAGTGTTTACATTTCTGGGGAATTACAATGACATGGTCACTTTCAAGGTCAAAGGTCAAGGTCACAGCAAGGTCAACATATATTGAGAAAATGGATTATTATAACTTTTAACACTTTAATTCATTACATTTATGTTATATTCAATGAAATGTATTCATTGATTGCGTGACCTTGAGTGTCAAAAGTCAAGGTCACAAGAAAATGCCCAATATGCTGAGACTTGTAGAAGGCGGAACAGGGTAAGGCGAAACCCCAAGTTTCGGGGCTGCTCTGCTTTTGCGGTGTCCCGCAAACGCTAATCTAGTTTATAAGGGAAATTCGTCTTCATACAAATAAATTGGCCCTCTTTTTACAGACGAATAGACGATGATCAAGGCAAGACACATGAGCTTGGTCAGATCGCTGTCAAGTGTATGCGTGGTATTCTCTTCTGTTGGATCAGACAGGCCGAGAAGGTAGAGTAAAACCTTTGAGAAGGTAGAGTAAAACCTTTTAGAAGGTAGAGTAATACCTTTGAGAAGGTAGAGTAAAACCTTCGAGAAGGTAGAGTAAAACCTTCTTTTACTTAAAATTTGTTTAATAAAAAGCAATTTAGACCCAAATATAAGGTCCAGTGATGATAAATATGCAATCCTTGATAGTAGCAGTGTGATTATTGACTAAAAATAGTTGTAGACAGGGATACATGTATAGCCTTTCCCATGTTTGCTGTACATCTAAAAACCTTTCTGGATCATAACTTGAAAACTACTTGCTTTGGTATCTCAAGGTTGTCATAGTTAAAAGAATTTGTATCAGATTTTCCACATTTCTTTATTTTGTTATCATAATTTCAGAGGGGAGGGTTCACCAAGAGCCTTTTTGCATTTAAGAGTTAATGAATATGTAAAACAAAAAATGGGGATTTAAACCTCCCCCTTGTACCCACAACTGTGATATCAAAATCTTTGAAATGAGAAGTTAGGGAAGAATAATAAATTTCTGTTGAATATTTCAGGTAGAGAAGTTCAAAGCGAACCAGTCGCCAATGTCTGCCCTCCACTCCACATTTGACATCGACACAGGAGATCCAGTGTATGGCGAAAGTGAGCACGAACATCTACAGGTACTCAATTTATGTAGTGTCTCTTTCCCAGGGCACAACAATTTATATCTCGTTGCACGAAACACAAAAGTGACCTTGAATCAGTAAAATATTAAAGAATGGTACTTAGGTTAATCTTAGTGTTAAGGTTGTATCATGCAACTACCCCCAGGTTTCTTCTAATATCCAATGTTTCAATATGTGTTGATTAGAATTTCTAAAAGCTGAAGAATATAAGAAGTGTTGCAAGTTGTCGCAATTTCGATATTTGCATTTATCTGCCCGTGTGAAAGTGTCATGATTTATTATGTTCACGACCTTATGACATTGTGATGTCATTAGTTCAATTGTTTGTAGTCAAAATGACCCCTTATTTGATGATTTAAAATCATTATGATGGGGTTTGGATGACAATGTGAAATACAGTCTGAACTATCTACTGCTAGACATCTTGTCTCAGGGTATGAACATTATGCTAACTCCACTAATCTGTACCCTGGGCTCAGTAGCTAGATTCGCTTGCTCAGCCCAACTTGGGATGTGGCCAATCAAATCATTTTCTCGCCACCTTCTCGATAAAATTTCAACGAGAAAATGATTTGATTGGCTACATCCCAAGTGATTCTGGCTTATTCCATTCATGTCATATGTTTCAGATTGATGCTGTTGCGTTATATCTGATCTACCTGGTGCAGATGATTTCCTCAGGCTGGCAGGTACGAAATTAGAAATCATAATTTATTCAAAATCTTTCAAAAGTTGACAGTGCTCCAGATAAGCTGCGTATCTGCGTATTTTACGCACTAAAATCGTTGAAAACGTAATTGATAAGAAAACTGAGAGTACAGATACGCAGACATTTTCCTTAAAACCCAAAAGAATCAAAATACCATGCGTACTGTACGCAATAGTTTGTAAAATCTTGCTTACTGACGCATAAATTTGTCACGAATGGATATCAAAGCTCTACATCTGTGTTTGACACGTAAACCGATGCCTATCTGTTGTTGTAAGTTGCGGGGTATATGGATGAGTAAAGAGCTCATAAAACTCTACAGTAGTGCTTGTTTGTATAAGCGATGCCTCCTCATTAATTTTAGTTGTTTTACTGGAACCGTGTTAGGAGCTTGGTCGCCACATGTTTAAACATGGCACTGTCAGGCTGTGGTCGTAAATCAACGAAACAAGATCAAAAGAATAAGCTTGATGGATATTTCCAGGCATTCAAAAGGCCAGAAAGAGAAAGTAATTCAGCTAGTATTTGTAGGGAGATTCTTTCTGACATTATTGAGAATGTATGTCCTGAAAAACTCAAGCGGCGGCATACGGGTGACAAAGTCACACAGAAAACATTTGGTGAATGGAAAAAGAAATTTCCGTGGTTACTGCTCAATGAAACTGAACTGAAAATGAGTTGTGATGTTTGTGGTAGAAAATAACCCAATCATGCAGAATTGTGAGTGTACAATCTAATTTTTAAACAAAAATACCCAATTGCCAGGAATCTGAGGAGTACAATCTTACTCAGTACTCTCTCAAAATCAAGTTTACTCAATTGTTTTCAAAACAGGGAGTAAATACTCAATAGGTCAAAAAATTATCTGGAGCACTGAGTTGATAATTGTCAGTTGTCTTTTTGGCCTATTAATCCGTAGCCAAGCTTGTCAAAAAGTGAACTTTGAACTCTGAAATGATGATGCTGTAAAAGTTGCCTATAATGGCTCAAACAATATGATGTCAAAAGGAATGTTACACCTTTTGCTGCTCTTTTCTAAAAACAAAATTGTATTTTTTAATTTTCAAATATGGTCGAATGAACCACCTCCAATTTGTTTTTGTTTTTCAAATTTTCATATACAGTCGTATGAACTACCTCCAATTATTATTTTTTTAATGGTATTCAGTTTAGAATGACAGAATGAAACAATATTTACAATGTTCATATTTGTATTTCAGTTGATATTCACGACAGACGAGGTGAACTTTGTACAGAATCTAGTCTTCTACGTAGAGCGAGCGTACCGAACACCGGACTTCGGGATGTGGGAGAGGGGCAGCAAGTACAACAACGGCTCAACAGAGATACATGCCAGGTTGGGGTCATAAGTTTTATGCTAAATAGTGAAGGTTTTGGTGTAAACCTTGAATGTGAGGTTGTCGTGTTTCACATTGTAAGTCTTTGACACCAAATTGCTATTGTATAAACACTGTGTTTCACCTTTAGAACTATCAGATATTGAGACCTGAGGCTGTTTGCAGTATTTTAGTCTCACCTCTTTTGCATCCTACCTATATGATGAAAAATTCAAAACTACCATTTAAAGGTTTATATTTCAAATTAAGATAAAGTGAATGTGATTTGAAAAATCCACCAAAACATTCTAGCTATGAGAGACCGTAAAATATGTTATATACTTAATATTTCAGTTCAATCGGGATGGCAAAGGCAGCTCTAGAGGCTGTAAATGGCAGTAATCTGTACGGAGAACAGGGGGCGGCGTGGTCCGTCATCTATGTGGATATAGACGCACACAACCGCAACAGAACCATCTTTGAAACTATCCTCCCCAGAGAATCAAACTCAAAGGTGATTGAAAAAGGATGAATGATTAAAATGTTTTTGTTTTTTTGTTTGTTTATCAGGTCATTGAGAGTCATCCTTACAGTTACTTGAAGAAAGATGTAAAGGTATATAAAAAAGTTAAGTAATAAGGTCTTCTGTTATGTATAAGATTAACTATTGTGGGCAGGAGAAGAAAGTGAAAACACAAATAAGTCATTATCATCTATGAAAATTCATTGAAAAATAATCATTAGCAAAAACACTCTGCAAAACCAAATATTGAAATATGATACTAATGATGTGTATATGACAAAAAATATCAATTTGATTTAAATGGAATTAATCTGGGTTTCTTGCCATTTCAGAACACAGATGCTTCCCTTTTACCCACAGTATGTTGGCCAGCCTTTGCCATACATGAACAGCCAACAAAACGTAACACTGTCAGTAAGGTGACACGCAAGCTATTAGGTAACTACGGTATCAAGAGATTCCTCCGAGATGGATACAAAACAGTTCTGGAAGACAAGAATAGGAAGTATTACAGACCAGCAGAGATTAAGGTTATGTCAATAAAATGTCAACATTTCTATATTTCTATGTTTGTATAAACGTAACATTAACACCTCTTTTAACCACAGTTTTCGTTCTTGTATTTAATTGGTTTTGGCAGTTACACCCCACTCTCAGCTTTCCCTTTCTCCAATGTTTAACCGCATTATTCGTACCCGCTACTATTTTCTATTGGATCCCTATGTTTTATAAGTAATCATTTCCCTCAAATTTAACCTGTGGATAAGCGTCGACCCCTTTGTCAAATTGTGTTTCTATGTTTGTAGAATATGTATTTGAAAATTAGGACAAATATAAAATGAATTGTAAAGCCTAAATTGTGACTGATACATCTTGATTTAATCCTTTTAATTATTTCATAACACTTTTATTTTACCAAGTGACCAATTTACGTCAGCAGAACTAATAAGGACAAGAGCATTGTGTTTGTTTCTCTTGATAGTAAGCTTGACAATAAATAAAATAAATATCTGGCACCTGATTCTTCATTAGTGTTTGCATCTTTGTGTTTCAGAACTTTGATGGTATTGAATGTGAATGGCCAATCTTCTATCTTTTCATCATAATTGACTGTAAGTGTTTCAGTCTCTGTGAGAGATTTTACAACATTGTACAAAATCAGATGGTAGTGCTGGCTTAACATTAGCCAGATTTGAAATTCATCAACATTATTAACAATTTCAACTTTGTGGCTTGAAAGCAGTGAGTAAAGTGATACATTTACATAGTGAGCATGCATTAAGCATGGATAATGCGCTTTATAAATCAACTATTATTATTATTATTACATAATGTAGCTTGTTTGTCAAACAATATGTAATCATAGGAAGCAATTCCTTTATTTTTCTAATGTCAACTGTTTATAAAATATGTCGTTTGCGAATTTATAACACTTTACATAGGACAAAAGTATGAGTATAAAGTATAAATTTCTTTGACTTACTTTGGCAGCCTTTACACCAAGATATTGTATTACGAATGCATCCACTATGATTATCTTTGTATGATCATTTTTATTTTTTTCATTGTCGTGGCTTTTAAAAACCTTAAATCATCTCATGCAGGTATATTTCACGGGGACAAGAAAGGAGCTGAGAAGTATCTAGCACTGTTGAAGCCTCTGTTGGTTGAAAGTCCTGATGGTAAGACAATGTCCATTTCTTAAGTTTAAGAGTTACCTGATAGAAGACTGATATCCATTGACTCTTTGACAGTTTCTTAAACCCTAGATTTGAAATTCATATGCAGTCTGATATAATGCTATCCTGTACCGTCTGAAAATATTGATTTTACCGGAATACAAACTTGATTCATCAGGAAGTTTCCTCTCCTCACATTCTAAAATTAAGAACTACAGTAGAACACGGATATAACGAACTCCAAGGGACTAAAGAATTTAGGTCGCTATATCCGATGTTCGCTATACACATATAATTTTAATGATATTATATAGGGACGGGATTTGAAAATTTGTCTGAGTTCTCTATATCAGTGTTCTACTGTACCACCAAATAATGTTGATATGAATGCCTACAGGTCTGCTGATCCCAAGGTACTACTACGTGCCTGCAGACAAGATAGAGCTGGAGAAGAGCAACCCGGGGAGTCAGATGAGACTACCCAGTCCAGAGGGCTCCAGTGGCGGCATCTTCATGTGGGGACAGTCCGTCTACCTCATCGCTCAGCTGCTCAGTGAGTTGTATCTTCAGTCGAGGATTCAGTTATGTTTTGGGTTTCAAAGGGGTTTTTAATCTTGTTAAGAATCTACCAAATCCATTAAAGTTATTGTTTGTCTTTCTGCCTCTGACCCTATACCAAAAGAATGGCTTGTGTTGAATATACTTATTTACTGAATATTGTATTGGGAGGCTGATTGCAGTGCAGTATTAATGAATCGTTTCTCTCCCAGCTGATGGTCTGCTGAGTGTGAATGAGCTAGACCCGATCCGTCGCTACCTGCCTGCCCTAGAGAGACCCAAGTTCAGTACACGCTACTCCAAGTTCCAGGTCTGTCATCACTTCACTGTCGATGCATCACTCACTCCAGTCTTAATAATTTAACTTAATGAGTTTTCCAATATCCAAATTTGTCCGACCAATTACAGGAAAACTATTCATCTGATTGATTGTTCTTCAGGGAACTCCCCCAGACCTGATCATCCAGATCGTGCTAATAGCAGAGAGCAGTAGACTACAACAGCTGCTCGCCACCTACGGGATTCAAACTCAGACCCCACACCAGATAGAACCCATCCAGATCTGGTCACCCAAGGAGCTCACCAAGGCCTACGAGCATCTGGGCATCAACAAGAAACTAGGACTCACTGGACGGCCCTCCAGACCCTTCGGCGTGCTGAGTACATCCAAGGTAGGGGACAGTCAATTCTTACTTGTAACTATGGTCGTTTACTAGCTTGGAAATGTCGCAAAATTCAAAGTTACGTACAGGTATTTCTTTTTTCATGCTCACCAGATTTTACATCATATTCATTGATTTCCACGAGAAACAACATCTCCAGACATTTGTATATATTATGCATGTGTTGCAGATCTACCGAGCATGCAGCAAGACGATCCTGTGCTACCCGCTGTTGTTCGAGCTATCAGACTTCTACTTGGCACAGGACATCTCTCTAGTCATGGATGATTGCAAGGTGAACCTTAACTTGTACAGCCTGTCAGGCTTTTTGATGAATGGATGTCTGTTTTCTTACCATGTAACTCTGATCTTGGTGTCCAAAATGTAAAGTTTATTTTTGGTGCAAAGAAATTGCCGCTAGCCAGATTTGTACAGACTGTCAAGCTATTTGATGAATGGATGTCTGTTATCATGTAACTCTGATCTTGGTGTCCTAAATTTAGGTGTTCAGTTTGGTGCAAAGAACCTTTCTTCATTTAGTACCATGATCTTTCCTTGATAAACAATTTTAAATCCCAATCAACTAGCCACACTGTTACACATCAAGTCAGCAGCATCAGTTTTAGTTCAGCAAATATATCAATAACAGTGACTTCTCAGATGAGTCAGATTGAAGTTGGTATGATGAAATACAATATCTATGGATGCATATCTCTGAATAAGGAAACTATTAATCCATAGAAATTGTTTTTCTTCACAATTATTTAATTCACAATTTTTAAAAAAGGTTTATTTTGACTGATGGACTTCTGCTAGGAAACATAATGACTGATACATGTAACAGAACGACCTGGCCTTCCTGTCCAGAAGATGGAAGCTGTCCGGACGACCCACCTGGTGTATGGTGATACGAGAAAACTCCATTAGGTGAGAAGCCGTTATCTCTTCTGTTACTCCCTCAGTTAGAAAACTCATCCTGTTCAGTGGCAAAACCAGAAGGTCAGGGTCAGGGGGTACAACTCGCCCTTCTGATTTTTTTCCAAAAAGCACCCGAAAGGACAACCTTTCAGGTCAACCCCAATTCTACCATCCTCCCCCACTTTAATGATTACAAAATCCGCCACTGCAGCTTCATCAATGCATGTGTATAAATGAAGCCCCTACACTAGTCCGAGTAGTTTTAGGGCAGTTGCCATGTAGATCAAACTGACATTCAAATATGTGACACATTCCTCAGTATTAGACCGTATCCTTGCGGGTATATGACCACCCTCGAACAAAAGACCACCTCCCATTTTTCAGGGTTGAGCAGGTTGTAGTAACCACATTAGTTATCACATGTATTGTTTCTGTTATTGTCAGGGTTAAAAGATAGAAATTTGAGTTAAATGTAAATTTTTCCCTATTCTTTCTCAACTATTTACTAATCCTGTTTAATATAACCTTCGTTTAGAAATTTTGCTCTCCTACTGGCATCTCTCTATCCCTTAGAAGTAACATTTTCAATGGTACTATATTGCCTATCATCTGTCTTAGTCTAAGCTAGAATATTTGTCAAAATATCATATAAGACTTGCTACTATCAATATGATGATACTTTTATATCTATTTTCTTTGCTAGTAAGCTAAACAGGTCAGTCAAAGATTACTACGCATGACAAATTCCATTGCTTAAAGTTGCACATTGATTTTGGTGTAGACTTTAAAAACTTATTATTAACCGTTCAAAAATGAAATTCTATTTATTTCCATTTCTTGTTGACATCATATTTAGTATTGAAAATGTTTGTTTTGTTTGTGAAATGATTAATCAAATGATATTTACAAACTACAGAAATTAATCATGAATGTTTGTTGGAAGTTAATCTCCTATTATAAAAGCTTTTTGTAGTCAATGTTCCACAGAGTTGCTTCCAGACATTTTGCTGTATCCTCAGCCTTCTCTGCTTTTAAATTTAAAAAAAATCTTTCACATGGGTTGCTTAAGTTTAGTCAGCTCAAATAACCTCTGTAAAATTCTCCCAGACTTTGCATAAGTCATGAAGAGCTGTGATAAAATTTCATATTTCTATGGTAATAACCACTCAATAGAGCTGTGTTTATGGCACAATAAAAGCCAAATATGAAAATATATTGTAAGCTTACCTCAGTTTCCTGTCATGCAACTGTTGTGTATATATATTGATAAAGTTAAATTCTTATTTCCCATACCTGCTTCTGTATAAATGCTGTACTTCATTTCTGTATAAGGGTTTGTTTGTAGGGTTTGAATAGATAAAAAAAAACGACTTGAGATAAAAATCATGATTAAGATTTTTATTCCTGTATTTGAAATATGAATACATTATTATCTTTAAGATATGTTCGCAAATCATTACATGTAAAACTAGTACAGCTGCCTAATGATATTTGCTTACAACTTTGAAAATATTTTTAGAAATTAGTCAATAAAATTGTCACATTAGAAATAGTAAATTATGTTCATTACTGTTGCCTTGCTTTCATTTATTTGCTATCCAGACAAAAAATATTGTTGATGACTATCTGCCTTTCCATTCTGATGTTTGTCAGGCTTTACTCTGGTATAAGGAGCTGACATGTGTAGCATGCTCTTTTAATATTCGTCAAAATGATGATGTAGAAACTAAAGATAAACGGGATAAAATTTATGTTTACATCGAAGGTGTCCATATTCTTGCATGTTAAGTAAACAGTATATGAAAATGGATGTGAAAGTACAATAAAAATAATCATTTAATGTTACAACTTTATAGATGTTTAATTGTCAAACTTTATTGCAGCAATCATAATAAAACAAAGAAATGTTCCAAATGTGAAGATATCTGTTTTTGTAACTTCTCATAATGAAGAGTTCTATTTCAGGGGACACAACTTTGGGGAGTTCCTTGACCTGCTAGCACAATTCAAAAAAGGAAATGTTGATGGAATTCGTGTCAGTTTGGGCCGACTCCAGGTTTGTTAATAATTGTGGTCAATTTGATAGTGAGAGATCACTCTGGATTCAACATACTTACTAGCTAACCTTCCTGATATTGATTACCTTCTTATTTACTATAAGTCTATATCATTTAATGAGCTTTGTTTGTTCTATATTGAGTAATGTAGAGTGTTTCCCTCCTAAATCTTTCCAATGAATTATTTCTGAAAATCCTTTAAAAAAAACTTTTAGTCAAATTATGATCTTGTGAAATCAGATTTTGGCACTTTGGTACAGTTTTGATTATGTGATCAGTCAAATTGATTGCTAGTAAAAGAAAAGCCAAACTTGTATCACACCATTTGAAATGAATTTACAGAAGATGTACATTTCTCTTGCAGTCTTTCATATCATCAGCATGTATAGAGCATCTAGATTTCCTTCATACCGACATAGACCCAGGAATCTTTATGCCATTTGAAGAGAAATCTGTCGGGTCTGACTTCAAGAGTCTTACTGATCTGCCAAACCTAATTGATATTGTGGAAGATGGTCACATCAATAAGAAGGTAAGGATATTTGTAGGTTTGAAGTTAAAGGCATTGATGTTCTGTACATTTCTGTTTTAAAACCACAAACCACAATATATTATCAGTTCATAACTTCATATGTTAATTGACTCACTCATAATCAGTCAATCACTTATGTTGCTCATTTCAAGTAAAATACTTTTTCATTGTGTTTCCAGTTGGAGTCCACGTTCCCCTGAAAATTGTAATTGTAAATGTTAAAAAAGCAGTATCTTCAATTAAGAATACAATAACAACAATAAAACCCTCCTACTATTTTGTATTCTGGTACATTGGGTATTTTCTGATAAGAGTCCTACAATGTCTTGATACTAATGTTTGACTCTTATCGCTTAAGATAACAGTTCAATACAATTTGGCATGTAGTTCTCGCTCAGGTGAAACTCACATTTTGGCTATCACGTCTTAAACATAGTATGTCATTGGCACAATTATCTCATTCTGTTTATTACAGAAGTTGTAAAAGGCTTAAAATCTGCTTCCAAATACAGACGTACTCGCTGTCGCCAGCGCACATGGCATGTTAGGTCACAGGCTGTCTTTGATGTCAAAACATTGTTTAACATGTGATGGCAGATTGAAAATCGTATCGTATGGAAAATATGAACCCTAATATAACTGCCCTCATAGGTTATAGTTCATGATCTTTTCTTTCTATCCACAGGAGTTCCAGTCTCGATCCACGTACGATCTGTGCTCCTTGCTGCGGACCGTGAGCGGTCTGATGATACAGAGTCAGATCCTAGAGATCCTGTACGAGCGAGAGGGTCCGTTATACAGGGTCGAAGGTCACACAGTCGACGAGCACCTCGAGAGACTGGTACAGAAGGCTGGCGCTCACAAACACTGGTCCGTCGTCAGGCTGTGTTCAGCTCTTCTTGGCAAGCTTGTCGACAGTCTTGCACCGTCCGTCACTTCTGTGTTGGTCAGAGGGAAACAGGTTGGTGCCATGTTTCTAACAGGAAATTTGTTGACAGCACTTACAATAAATACAGTGAGTGAGTTGTTGTTTTACGCTGCTTGGGCAATATTTCAGCCATTAGCAGCGTTGAATAAATACAGACACAGCCCCAAGTGCCTGAAGAACTCTAGGTAGGACATCTGGCTGGTTAATTAGTGCTGTTCAGTTGCCGTCCAAACTTTTCACATTTTCAACTTCTGCTCTAAAACTACTGCATACTATTGCCTGAAATGTTATGGGGATGCACCTTGCACCAAGGGGTTCTGAATTTGTAACTAGGGGCTGACACTAACTAGTGAAATAATTGACTGATATTTTTGAGGAAATATGTTTACACCTCACAAGTAAATAATTTTAGGAAAGAACCCACTCAACCCAATCGTAAGGTTGAAACATTTAACTTCAATTGCAACAAATCAAAATTCTGTAATTCAAGCCAAGGGGTTGCTCCCCTATTTAGAGAAATTACTTAAGTGATCTCTGTCAGAAACAGAATGGTTGTGATATAAATATTGAGAGACTTACTAGAATGAAAGATTGAATATTTTGTCAGATCACAGTGGGAGTGTTTGGACACGAGGAAGAGGTCCTGGACAAGCCAGTGAGTCCTAACGAGATCAAGAACATCATCTACAGCAAGTGTCTCCCCTACGACATCAGACAGGCTGTCCTGCAGCAAGAGCTTATTCTCTGTCTCGGCAAGATCATCGCTACCTCGCCTGAACTCTTCGATGGAATACTCAAGATCAGGATTGGGTAGGCTTTTACTTTATTTCTGTCTCTATGTCCACTTTTATCATTCAAAACAGTAGAGATTCAGCTTATGGAAGATCAAGTCTCCGAGGAGATATTATTATTGTGATAGTAGATTATTAACGATATTGATAAAAGTAGCAAGCCTTTGCTATTTTTAACTTTTATCTACTTGTTTTGATATATTTGTTGATGAATAAGATTCTCAATAATCCACAAATGGGTGTTTTCTATAGTAAGCACAATGTCCAAGTAGAGCAAGCATTATCAGACAGCATTTTTATGGCTGCCCGCCCACCTGATCTTCAGGAGAGATATAATACATCAAAGATATTTACTATTTCACTAATTCTATGTCACATTCCATGCAGGTGGTTTGTGCAAGTGAAGGAGATGGAGATGGAGCATGCGATGGGCAGCACGTTCGATATCATTTGTTATAGCTGCCTATCCACCTCATCTTCAGGAGAGATAAACCACCAAAGATATGAACTATTTCACTAGTTCTTTTTCACGATCTATACAGATGGTTTGTGCAAGCTATGGAGGTGCAGATGGGCAGAACGTTTGATATCATTGGTTATAACTGCCTGTCCACCTAATCTTGATGGTAGAGATGAACCACCAAAGACATTAACTATTTCACTTGTGTCACGTTCTAAACAGATGGTTTGTGCGAGCGATGGAGGTTGAGATGGGCAGCACATTCGATTTTATTTGTTATAGCCACCCCTCCGCCTCATCTTCAGTCGAAATATAATCCAGTAAAGATATGAACTATCATTAATTCTATGTCACGTTCCATGCAGATGGTTTGTGCGAGCGATGGAGGTTGAGATGGAGCAGGAGATGGGCAGCACGTTTGATATCCACGGAGTGTCACCCCATCAGGTGAAGGAGATGATGCTTACTGTCCTCACTCGCAACACCGTCGAGGCTGACATCAGGTACCTGGTGTGCTTTTGCAAATAGTCTTAGTACTCTCCTGATGAAAATATTGCAGTGAATTATATATACCAATACCCATGGCCAGTGAGTCTAATTTACTGGCTAATTTACAGCTCTCTCTATTCCATCAAAGTTGATGGTATGTTTGCAGTGCCTTCTAGTAGTACCGGTAACCTCCAGGAGATCAGTATGTCAGGGAGCTGACTTTGAAAACATGACAAAGTGCAATTAGGCATAAGATTAGCCAGTGATCATAACGAGAAATATCTTGTCTTGAAATTATTTATTTACAATAAAAGTGTAATTCTGAAAATCTATATTTTCTGTCATTGTTCTGTCTGTGATTTCAATGTCTCATAAAAAGCCTTTTAATGGGCCTATTAGATATTACGTTCACTTCATGTCAAACCTTAAGCAGATTCAACTAGCAATGAGGATGTTCTCAAATCCATCTGAAGTTGTTTGTATTACCCTGTCCACAGAACCCCATTCCAGAAGCGACAGCTAGACGGCGCACTGAACCGAGTCCCGAAAGACTTCTATGACCGTGTATGGCAGATCCTAGAACGTACGCCGGGAGGAATCAAAGTGGCTGGGTATCTACTGCCTCAGGTGAACAAGTGGTTACATTCTTATGAAGCATTCATAAAATACTTCTGATATTGACATTGACATATTAACAATTCTCTTTGCACAATTGGATTTTAAAGTGTGGTTTGCCTTTATTTATATAAATATTCTTTTTCAGAAGGGATCCTCCTTGGGGTACTATTGCATAAAAATCTGTTTTTTTTTGCTACTATGACAGGTTGTGACTATTTTTGAATAAAAAATATACAAAAAACAACATTTGGAAAATGTGTTGTCGTTTGTCCTACCACCTCGTATAGAGCCCCATCCCTGGCCGTCACTATGACACCAGGGGCAGATAACTCTAATCTCACCACTTATCAATCTGTCATTGAGCCAGCTGGACGTCTTCGTTCTTCTGTCGACTTTTGCTAAGTTTCTTGTGAAGTTTCCTAAGAAAACGTACTATGGACAAAGAAATTGTATGTGTGGTAACCTTTTATTCTTAGAATAGGTTCGCATTCTCGCATTTCTCGCGTTGTAGACTAGGTTTCTCAAACCCAGCGCGGCCATGTGCTCGCGTTGTGGGGCGAGAATTCGACAAAGATGGCGACTTCCCGATTAGACTTTTCCTGCTAGTGGAAAATTGTATCTTTTCGTATGGAGTTCGTCTTTCTTTGGTGCTTGTTGTTATGTTAGGTCATAATATTTAAGCAACCTTTCGTTCCTTTGAATAAATTTCACTTCGAAAGTTCGTTGTGATTTTTATTTTTGTGGAACGGGCAAGCCATGTTTTTTTGACATGCTCTTTTCCATTTCAGGCTGCTATGTTTTTGGCTTGCTTCATAAGTTGCAATTTCATTACTTTGGCAGCCGAATTTGCCAATTTATGTCATGCTTAGAATAGGCGCATGTACACTTTGATACACATGTTTACATTCTTCCACGCATGCACGGTTGAAATATCTTTTTGGATGATTTTGCAGTCGTTCAAACGATGTTTCAACTGCGGGTCTAACATCCCTCAGGCCGATGCACACGAGTTGTGCATCGTCTGCCTGGTCGAGGACGACCATGATGATTCAGCGTGTTCTACCTGCTCGGGGTTTTCCAACCGTACCAAGAAGAGAAGGGCACTGGACACGGCGTTCTTCCGGAGCCTCAAGGACGCGGGCGAGGATCTCCGCAGGGCGACCCCCCCCTCCAAGCGTAAGCGTAAGGGTAAGCAGGCCACCCCCGCTCTCCCTTCTGACTCTCCGAGTTCAGATTCGGAGGTGGGGGAACGGCTGTCCTCCGCTAGGGTCCGTCCAATTACACAATCAATTGACACCATTAACGCCATTATTAAGGGGCAGATGAAGGGCATGCTGGGAGACCTGATGTCGCAGCTCCGGCAGGAGCTGAGGACGTCGGTCCCCCCATGCCTGGATGCTCCGTCGGCCGGTGCTTCGGGCACCGCGTCCGACGTCGGTGCCGACGCAAGCCTGGGCAGGGGCCCAGGTGTCGCACAGGTTCCCGACGCCCAAGTGCCCGGTACTTCCCGGGCCATGGTGGGCAATACCATACGGCCTCCCCCGTCTTCCTCCGGCTCCGCTGGTGTGACGGTCGGTGCCGGTTCCCCAGAGAGGCTGGGTCCCGACGCTTCGCCGCCGGGGCTCGCACCTGGACTTCTCCTTCCGCCCCCTTCTCTCGAACGGCGTGAGTCTGGTGGCTCGGCGTTCCGCATCCCTCGTCTTCCTCCTTCTGTGTCTTCGGTCGTTCCCTCTGATGCCTTGTCCTCGGTAGAGGATTCCGAGGTGTCGGGGGAGCGATCGGAGACGGAGATGGACGTCGAGGGGGATGGGAATCCTGATCCACTAGACTTACCCATCTCTGTTGCCTTGAGGGAGATCCGTGCCAAGGTGGCAGAGGCCATCCCTCAGGTTGCCGTTCCCGAGAAGGAGGTAGGGGAGGAGTTCCGGCTTCCCGGAGGAGCTTTTGCTCAACGCAAGACTCCTCAGGTGCGCCTCCGCATCTTGGATTCAGTCCGCACTGATATGATCGCGCCTCTTCTGAAGGGTACTAGAACACGCTTCTCCCTGCCGGAGTTAAACAAGCGGTATCCTTTGGGGGAGGCGGGGTTATTTGAGGTACCGGTCTGTGACTCGGATGTGTTGGCCTCAGTCAGCCTGGACTCCCTTGGAGCCCAGGGCCGGTGTGTGCCCCCCTTTAAGCAGGATGCGTTCCTGAAGAAGCTATTCAGGACGTCGGAAGACTCCTACAGGAATGGCTGTCAGGCGCTCCGTATTGCAGTTCATCAGGCGTACCTGGCTTCGCTCCAGGCCACGTCGTTGGACGAGGGAAAGGACCGTAGCCTTCCGGCTATGCTCCAGAGGCAACTGGCTGAGGTGAGTGGTCACCTGGCAAGGGACGCCATCCGTAGCGCTTCTAGCCAGGTGATGTGCGCAGTGATGGGGCTGCGCCGGGTGTGGCTTAATTTCTCTTCCTTCCCGCAGCCCACCCGAGACATGCTGATGGAGCTCCCGTACGAACTGGGTTCCACCCTGTTTCCCGGGTCCGCTACCATCATCAAGGACACCGCGGACCAGATTTCACGAGTTAGGGACGTCAAAGGCGCCCTTGGCTCATCTGGTAAGCGGAAGTCCTCCCCCCTTGACAACCTGAGCACTGGGCCACCGGCCAAGTCCTATTCGTCATGGAACGGGCCATACGAGGGACGCTCAGGTCAACAGCAAGGGAAGGGGAAAGGCCAGGGGAAAAACCGACAGCGCGCCAAGGGCAAGCAGTCGTCTTTTCGGGGCAAAAAGGGCGCCAACAAGGGCCCTTAAGCCTCTTCCTGCCCAGTCTGGAGGACCGCCAGGGGACCGGAGTGTCGCCGGAGGCGGGAATCCACTGCCTTCTCCCAGTTGTTCTGGAGGACCGCCAGGGGACCGGAGTGTCGCCGGAGGCGGGAATCCACTGTCTTCTCCCAGACGTTCCAGTCGGGGGCCGTCTGTCTCGGTTCCTGGAGGAGTGGGAAGTAGTTTCTTCGAATCCCTGGGTCCTGTCCACACTCAGGGATGGTCACTTGCCACTCTGGAAAGATGGGCCACCGCCTTTTACCGGAGTGAGGAGCACACCTGTGCCAGCCTCCCCGGAAAAAGCGCAGGTTCTACGCGCCGAGGTCACAGCTCTGCTGGACAAGGCAGCTATAGAAGTCGTTCCGGTGGGCCAGGAGGAAGTCGGGTATTACTCGACGTACTTCCTGGTCACCAAGAAAGACGGAGGATTCAGGCCCATCCTCAATTTGAAGTATCTGAACAGAATGCTGGAGATACCATCGTTCAAGATGGAGACTCTCAGGTCTGTGATAGCATCAGTAGGGTCGGGAGATTGGCTCTCCTCAATCGACCTCAAGGATGCGTATCTTCATGTCCCGATGTACCCCCAGTTCAAGAAGTATCTTCGCTTCGCTTTCGACGGGGTGTGCTACCAGTTTCGTGTGCTCCCCTTCGGCATCTCGACGGCGCCAAGGGTGTTCACCAAACTGATGCTGGTTCCAGCCCAAGTGGCCAGATCGAGGGGCAGGTGTTGCCACCCGTACCTGGACGACTGGCTAATCAGGGCCCTTTCACGTCAGCTGAACCAGGAAGCCACCCAGGAGATTATGAACATTCTTGTTCGCCTGGGTTGGATCATCAACCTGAAGAAGTCAGACCTTGCCCCATCACAAGACCTTGTCTTTCTGGGGGCCAGGTTCCGGACCGCGGAGGGACTAGTTTCCCTGGCTCCGGACAGGGTGATCAAGGTTTCCCTGGCCGTCTCCCATTTCCTTCAGTCTCCGTCTCAGCCGGCCAGGTCTTGGCTTCGGCTGTTGGGGAATATGGCGGCCACGGTAGACATAGTGTGGAGAGCCCGCCTCAGGATGAGACCAGTTCAGCAGGCTCTAGCCGGTCTGTGGTCTCATGCGGACGATCTCGAGCGGCAAGTCCCCATTCCAGGGTGGCTCCCGGCTCATCTCGAGTGGTGGCTGAACAGGGACAATCTATCCAGGGGCATTCCCTTGGAGGTCCCGAGACCCTCAGTTACGATCCAGACCGATGCCTCCCTCTCAGGCTGGGGAGGGGTCATGGGCGATCACTTGGCCTCAGGCCTGTGGTCTGCAGAGGAGTCCAAGTTGCACATCAATGTGTTGGAACTTCGGGCGGTCAGGAGAGTGTTCAGTCGATTCAGTCCGCTGATTCAGGGCCAGGTCGTGCGTCTAGAGATGGACAATCAGACGGCAATGACCTACATTCTCAAGCAAGGAGGGACAGTGTCACCTTCCCTTCTAGAGGAAGCCTGGCAGTTTCTACTGTGGTGCGATCACCTCGACATCAAGGCGATGCCGGAGTATCTTCCAGGGATAGACAACGTCCGGGCAGATGCGCTATCTCGTCGCATTCTGGCCCCGCACGAATGGATGCTCCACCGGGGGACATTCGACACTATCTCCCAGTTGTACGGATCGTTCCAGGTGGATCTGTTTGCGTCCGTGACAACGAGACAGACCCCGGTCTTTTGCTCCAAAATCCCGGACCCGGCAGCTCTGGCCTCAGACGCCTTCGCGATAGACTGGACCGACAGGGTGCTGTGGGCGTTCCCACCCTTGCCCCTCATTCCCAGAGTTCTATCGCAGATGGGCAGTCAACCTCCCAGACTTCTGGTGTTGGTGACCCCATTGTGGACGGCTCAGAGCTGGTTCCCGTCGGTGCTCAGATTTCTGGTACGGCCTCCTGTACTATTACCGTGTCGGCGGGGCCTTCTATCCCAGGAGGGAATGCCCCACCCGAATCCCAGGATTCAGTGGGTGGCCTGGCCACTGTCCGGAATCGCCTCCAGGAGAGCGGTATTCCTGCACGAGTTGCAGACACAATACTGGCTTCGAGGAGGGATTCGACGAACATTCAGTACGAGGATAGATGGGCCTGTTATGCGCGCTGGTGTGGAAGTCGAGGGCTTCTCGATCCCTTTTCTGCAGGGCTAGTGCCGGTTCTCGAGTTTTTACAGTCTCGGCTGGATGACGGCTTGGCCGCGTCCACAGTGAGAGGTTACTCTACGGCCATTTCTGCGTTCCACATTCCGGTGGATGGTACCGTTCTAGGTGGCCACCCTCTGGTGCAGCGTTTTCTAGCAGGCGTGGACAGGATCCGCCCCCCTGTGCGGCGGATCAGCCCCTCGTTGGATCTATCCTACGTCTTGGACTGGCTGTCAGGTCCGTCTTTTAGGGACCTTGATTCCTTGTCTCTTCAGTTGTTAACCTGGAAGGCTGCCTTTTTGGTGGCGATTACGTCTGGCAGGCGGGTAGGCGACATCCATGCGATGTCTGCTGATCCCGAGCTGACTGTCTTCCATAAGGACAGAGTCAGCATTAGACTGCCGGACTCATATCGTCCCAAGGTAGCCCACTCCTTTCATGTTTCAGCTCCCATAGAGCTCCCGGCTATGTCACAGCCGGCGTCCTCTGGGGCTAGGTCCACGATCCCGCACATCCTGGATGTGCGTAGGACCTTAAAGAAGTATGTCCAAAGAACAAAAAGCATTCGTAAGGACAAACAGCTTTTTTGTTGCTATGGCGGAGGGAAGTCGGGCGTTCCCGCTTCTAAGCAAACGATATCCAGATGGATTGTTTCGGCCATCTGTATGGGTTATTTCTATAAGGGTCACCAGCCCCCGGAGGGCCTAAAGGCTCATTCGGTGAGGGCGGTGGCAACCTCTAAGGCATATGCAGCGGCTCTGCCCATTGAGGAGATTTGCTCAGCGGCTATATGGAGCCGACCGAGCACGTTCATTAAACACTACCAACTCGACAAGCACTCTAGTGAGCGTGCTCGGTTTGGCAGGACTGTTCTTTCCAGTGGGCAGAGCCAGGGTCCCCCGAATTGATTGTATCTTCGGGGCCCGGTTAGTTAAGTCGTTATTTGACTTAGTTATTTAAGTTTTTAGTTGAGATCTTATTAGCGGGATTAATACTTACCCACTAACATCTCATGTTTATGTTTATACGGACTCTAGTGGAGGACACCCGGAGGGTTATCGCCTTTTTTGAGTGGGTACTCCTTTTAGTTACTTTCCCCTGTAGAGCCTTTTTGGTAACGAAAAGGGAGGGAGAGGGTTAATTTTTAAATTAATTTCTGTGCAGGGTTTCATTCCTGCTTCGAATATTAGTCCCCATGGGTCAGAGCCATGCACCGGAGCCAAGACATCTCAAGTGTTTGGTCAGGTGGGTGTACGCTTCTTTCTCATTTACTCTTTTAGCTTTATTACGGCATTAGGGTATAGTTAATAGCAGACTGTCTACCGCACCCAGGGTCTCCATCTCTGGGAGTCTGACTTATGCAATAGTACCCCAAGGAGGATCCCTTCTGAAAAAGAATCGAACAAACCTGTAGAGGTTTCAGATTCTTTGAAGGGGATCCTCCTTGGGGTACGGCCACCCTCCTCCCCTTCTTCAGTCTGCTTTGTTAGATTGATAAGTGGTGAGATTAGAGTTATCTGCCCCTGGTGTCATAGTGACGGCCAGGGATGGGGCTCTATACGAGGTGGTAGGACAAACGACAACACATTTTCCAAATGTTGTTTTTTGTATATTTTTTATTCAAAAATAGTCACAACCTGTCATAGTAGCAAAAAAAACCAGATTTTTATGCAATAGTACCCCAAGGAGGATCCCCTTCAAAGAATCTGAAACCTCTACAGGTTTGTTCGAATTTTTGATTACTTACAACTGTACATTTGCCATAAAATATGGACTAAGACCACTGATAAAACAGATTTAAATTTAAGGAAAAAATATATGTGTGTTAAGGTCTCTTCTTTTGTTTTACCAATATATTAAGATAAGATAAAAACCAACTGCTTATTGCTTTACAATTAAAAATGAGCATTGTGATGTTTTGTTTCTACCAGAATCATCTGAATGTTATGGTTGAGAGATTATCTAAACATATAGAAACAAGAGCTGTTGAATACTGATAGTTGTATTAAAAAATAGCGTATTAATTGAGATCATCATTTCTGTTGCAGCAACCAACCCTGTCTGACATGACGATGTATGAACTGAACTTCTCCCTACTGGTGGAGCAGATGTTGTCTAAAATAGTCGACCCCTCCTACAGACAGATCATGGTCGAGGTATGGTCCCTTTGTACTACTCAAACTTCTCACTTTATCTAAAATAGTCGACCCCTCCTACAGACAGATCATGGTCGAGGTATGGTCCCTTTGTACTACTCAAACTTCTCACTTTATCTAAAATAGTCAACCCTCCAACAGACAGATCATGGTCGAGGTATGGTCCCTTTGTACTACTCAAACTTCTCACTTTATCTAAGATAGTCAACCCTCCAACAGACAGATCATGGTCGAGGTATGGTCCTTTGTACTACTCAAACTTCTCACTTTATCTAAAATAGTCGACCCCTCCAACAGACAGATCATGGTCGAGGTATGGTCCCTTTGTACTACTCAAACTTCTCACTTTATCTAAAATAGTCAACCCTCCAACAGACAGATCATGGTCGAGGTATGATCCCTTTGTACTACTCAAACTTCTCACTTTATCTAAAATAGTCAACCCTCCAACAGACAGATCATGGTCGAGGTATGGTCCTTTGTACTACTCAAACTTCTCACTTTATCTAAAATAGTCAACCCTCCAACAGACAGATCATGGTCGAGGTATGATCCCTTTGAACTACTCAAACTTCTCACTTTATCTAAAATAGTCAACCCTCCAACAGACAGATCATGGTCGAGGTATGATCCCTTTGTACTACTCAAACTTCTCACTTTATCTAAAATAGTCAACCCTCCAACAGACAGATCATGGTCGAGGTATGGTCCTTTGTACTACTCAAACTTCTCACTTTATCTAAAATAGTCGACCCCTCCTACAGACAGATCATGGTCGAGGTATGATCCCTTTGTACTACTCAAACTTCTCACTTTATCTAAAATAGTCAACCCTCCAACAGACAGATCATGGTCGAGGTATGGTCCCTTTGTACTACTCAAACTTCTCACTTTATCTAAAATAGTCAACCCTCCTACAGACAGATCATGGTCGAGGTATGATCCCTTTGTACTACTCAAACTTCTCACTTTATCTAAAATAGTCAACCCTCCAACAGACAGATCATGGTCGAGGTATGATCCCTTTGTACTACTCAAACTTCTCACTTTATCTAAAATAGTCAACCCTCCAACAGACAGATCATGGTCGAGGTATGGTCCTTTGTACTACTCAAACTTCTCACTTTATCTAAAATAGTTGACCCCTCCAACAGACAGATCATGGTCGAGGTATGATCCCTTTGTACTACTCAAACTTCTCACTTTATCTAAAATAGTTGACCCCTCCAACAGACAGATCATGGTCGAGGTATGATCCCTTTGTACTACTCAAACTTCTCACTTTATCTAAAATAGTTGACCCCTCCAACAGACAGATCATGGTCAAGGTATGGTCCTTTGTACTACTCAAACTTCTCACTTTATCTAAAATAGTCAACCCTCCTACAGACAGATCATGGTCGAGGTATGGTCCTTTGTACTACTCAAACTTCTCACTTTATCTAAAATAGTCAACCCTCCAACAGACAGATCATGGTCGAGGTATGGTCCTTTGTACTACTCAAACTTCTCACTTTATCTAAAATAGTCAACCCTCCTACAGACAGATCATGGTCGAGGTATGGTCCTTTGTACTACTCAAACTTCTCACTTTATCTAAAATAGTCAACCCTCCTACAGACAGATCATGGTCGAGGTATGGTCCTTTGTACTACTCAAACTTCTCACTTTATCTAAAATAGTCGACCCCTCCAACAGACAGATCATGGTCGAGGTATGATCCCTTTGTACTACTCAAACTTCTCACTTTATCTAAAATAGTCGACCCCTCCTACAGACAGATCATGGTCGAGGTATGGTCCTTTGTACTACTCAAACTTCTCACTTTATCTAAAATAGTCAACCCTCCAACAGACAGATCATGGTCAAGGTATGGTCCTTTGTACTACTCAAACTTCTCACTTTATCTAAAATAGTCAACCCTCCAACAGACAGATCATGGTCGAGGTATGGTCCCTTTGTACTACTCAAACTTCTCACTTTATCTAAGATAGTCAACCCTCCAACAGACAGATCATGGTCGAGGTATGATCCCTTTGTACTACTCAAACTTCTCACTTTATCTAAAATAGTTGACCCCTCCAACAGACAGATCATGGTCGAGGTATGATCCCTTTGTACTACTCAAACTTCTCACTTTATCTAAAATAGTCAACCCTCCTACAGACAGATCATGGTCGAGGTATGGTCCTTTGTACTACTCAAACTTCTCACTTTATCTAAAATAGTCAACCCTCCAACAGACAGATCATGGTCGAGGTATGATCCCTTTGTACTACTCAAACTTCTCACTTTATCTAAAATAGTCAACCCTCCTACAGACAGATCATGGCCGAGGTATGATCCCTTTGTACTACTCAAACTTCTCACTTTATCTAAGATAGTCAACCCTCCAACAGACAGATCATGGTCGAGGTATGATCCCTTTGTACTACTCAAACTTCTCACTTTATCTAAAATAGTCAACCCTCCAACAGACAGATCATGGTCGAGGTATGATCCCTTTGTACTACTCAAACTTCTCACTTTATCTAAGATAGTCAACCCTCCAACAGACAGATCATGGTCGAGGTATGATCCCTTTGTACTACTCAAACTTCTCACTTTATCTAAGATAGTCAACCCTCCAACAGACAGATCATGGTCGAGGTATGATCCCTTTGTACTACTCAAACTTCTCACTTTATCTAAAATAGTCAACCCTCCAACAGACAGATCATGGTCGAGGTATGATCCCTTTGTACTACTCAAACTTCTCACTTTATCTAAAATAGTCAACCCTCCAACAGACAGATCATGGTCGAGGTATGATCCCTTTGTACTACTCAAACTTCTCACTTTATCTAAAATAGTCAACCCTCCAACAGACAGATCATGGTCGAGGTATGATCCCTTTGTACTACTCAAACTTCTCACTTTATCTAAGATAGTCAACCCTCCAACAGACAGATCATGGTCGAGGTATGATCCCTTTGTACTACTCAAACTTCTCACTTTATCTAAAATAGTTGACCCCTCCAACAGACAGATCATGGTCGAGGTATGATCCCTTTGTACTACTCAAACTTCTCACTTTATCTAAAATAGTTGACCCCTCCAACAGACAGATCATGGTCGAGGTATGATCCCTTTGTACTACTCAAACTTCTCACTTTATCTAAAATAGTCAACCCTCCTACAGACAGATCATGGTCGAGGTATGGTCCCTTTGTACTACTCAAACTTCTCACTTTATCTAAAATAGTCAACCCTCCAACAGACAGATCATGGTCGAGGTATGGTCCCTTTGTACTACTCAAACTTCTCACTTTATCTAAAATAGTCAACCCTCCAACAGACAGATCATGGTCGAGGTATGGTCCCTTTGTACTACTCAAATTTCTCACTTTATCTAAAATAGTCAACCCTCCTGCAGAAAGATCATGGTCGAGGTATGATCCCTTTGTACTACTCAAACTTCTCACTTTATCTAAAATAGTCAACCCTCCAACAGACAGATCATGGTCGAGGTATGATCCCTTTGTACTACTCAAACTTCTCACTTTATCTAAAATAGTCAACCCTCCAACAGACAGATCATGGTCGAGGTATGATCCCTTTGTACTACTCAAACTTCTCACTTTATCTAAAATAGTCAACCCTCCAACAGACAGATCATGGTCGAGGTATGATCCCTTTGTACTACTCAAACTTCTCACTTTATCTAAAATAGTCAACCCTCCAACAGACAGATCATGGTCGAGGTATGATCCCTTTGTACTACTCAAACTTCTCACTTTATCTAAGATAGTCAACCCTCCAACAGACAGATCATGGTCGAGGTATGATCCCTTTGTACTACTCAAACTTCTCACTTTATCTAAAATAGTTGACCCCTCCAACAGACAGATCATGGTCGAGGTATGATCCCTTTGTACTACTCAAACTTCTCACTTTATCTAAGATAGTCAACCCTCCAACAGACAGATCATGGTCGAGGTATGGTCCCTTTGTACTACTCAAACTTCTCACTTTATCTAAAATAGTCAACCCTCCAACAGACAGATCATGGTCGAGGTATGATCCCTTTGTACTACTCAAACTTCTCACTTTATCTAAAATAGTTGACCCCTCCAACAGACAGATCATGGTCGAGGTATGATCCCTTTGTACTACTCAAACTTCTCACTTTATCTAAAATAGTCAACCCTCCTACAGACAGATCATGGTCGAGGTATGGTCCCTTTGTACTACTCAAACTTCTCACTTTATCTAAAATAGTCAACCCTCCAACAGACAGATCATGGTCGAGGTATGGTCCCTTTGTACTACTCAAACTTCTCACTTTATCTAAAATAGTCAACCCTCCAACAGACAGATCATGGTCGAGGTATGGTCCCTTTGTACTACTCAAATTTCTCACTTTATCTAAAATAGTCAACCCTCCAACAGACAGATCATGGTCGAGGTATGATCCCTTTGTACTACTCAAACTTCTCACTTTATCTAAAATAGTCAACCCTCCAACAGACAGATCATGGTCGAGGTATGATCCCTTTGTACTACTCAAACTTCTCACTTTATCTAAAATATTCAACCCTCCTGCAGAAAGATCATGGTCGAGGTATGATCCCTTTGTACTACTCAAACTTCTCACTTTATCTAAAATAGTCAACCCTCCAACAGACAGATCATGGTCGAGGTATGGTCCCTTTGTACTACTCAAACTTCTCACTTTATCTAAAATAGTCAACCCTCCAACAGACAGATCATGGTCGAGGTATGATCCCTTTGTACTACTCAAACTTCTCACTTTATCTAAAATAGTCAACCCTCCAACAGACAGATCATGGTCGAGGTATGATCCCTTTGTACTACTCAAACTTCTCACTTTATCTAAAATATTCAACCCTCCTGCAGAAAGATCATGGTCGAGGTATGATCCCTTTGTACTACTCAAACTTCTCACTTTATCTAAAATAGTCAACCCTCCAACAGACAGATCATGGTCGAGGTATGATCCCTTTGTACTACTCAAACTTCTCACTTTATCTAAAATATTCAACCCTCCTGCAGAAAGATCATGGTCGAGGTATGATCCCTTTGTACTACTCAAACTTCTCACTTTATCTAAAATAGTCAACCCTCCAACAGACAGATCATGGTCGAGGTATGATCCCTTTGTACTACTCAAACTTCTCACTTTATCTAAAATATTCAACCCTCCTGCAGAAAGATCATGGTCGAGGTATGATCCCTTTGTACTACTCAAACTTCTCACTTTATCTAAAATAGTCAACCCTCCTGCAGAAAGATCATGGTCGAGGTATGATCCCTTTGTACTACTCAAACTTCTCACTTTATCTAAAATAGTCAACCCTCCAACAGACAGATCATGGTCGAGGTATGATCCCTTTGTACTACTCAAACTTCTCACTTTATCTAAAATAGTCGACCCCTCCAACAGACAGATCATGGTCGAGGTATGATCCCTTTGTACTACTCAAACTTCTCACTTTATCTAAAATAGTTGACCCCCCCTACAGACAGATCATGGTCGAGGTATGATCCCTTTGTACTACTCAAACTTCTCACTTTATCTAAAATAGTCAACCCTCCAACAGACAGATCATGGTCGAGGTATGATCCCTTTGAACTACTCAAACTTCTCACTTTATCTAAAATAGTCAACCCTCCAACAGACAGATCATGGTCGAGGTATGATCCCTTTGAACTACTCAAACTTCTCACTTTATCTAAAATAGTAAACCCTCCTACAGACAGATCATGGTCGAGGTATGATCCCTTTGTACTACTCAAACTTCTCACTTTATCTAAAATAGTCGACCCCTCCAACAGACAGATCATGGTCGAGGTATGGTCCTTTGTACTACTCAAACTTCTCACTTTATCTAAGATAGTCAACCCTCCAACAGACAGATCATGGTCGAGGTATGATCCCTTTGTACTACTCAAACTTCTCACTTTATCTAAAATAGTCAACCCTCCAACAGACAGATCATGGTCGAGGTATGATCCCTTTGTACTACTCAAACTTCTCACTTTATCTAAAATAGTCAACCCTCCAACAGACAGATCATGGTCGAGGTATGATCCCTTTGTACTACTCAAACTTCTCACTTTATCTAAAATAGTCAACCCTCCAACAGACAGATCATGGTCGAGGTATGGTCCTTTGTACTACTCAAACTTCTCACTTTATCTAAAATAGTCAACCCTCCAACAGACAGATCATGGTCGAGGTATGATCCCTTTGTACTACTCAAACTTCTCACTTTATCTAAAATAGTCAACCCTCCAACAGACAGATCATGGTCGAGGTATGGTCCCTTTGTACTACTCAAACTTCTCACTTTATCTAAAATAGTCAACCCTCCAACAGACAGATCATGGTCGAGGTATGGTCCCTTTGTACTACTCAAATTTCTCACTTTATCTAAAATAGTCAACCCTCCTGCAGAAAGATCATGGTCGAGGTATGATCCCTTTGTACTACTCAAACTTCTCACTTTATCTAAGATAGTCAACCCTCCAACAGACAGATCATGGTCGAGGTATGGTCCCTTTGTACTACTCAAACTTCTCACTTTATCTAAAATAGTCAACCCTCCAACAGACAGATCATGGTCGAGGTATGGTCCCTTTGTACTACTCAAATTTCTCACTTTATCTAAAATAGTCAACCCTCCTGCAGAAAGATCATGGTCGAGGTATGATCCCTTTGTACTACTCAAACTTCTCACTTTATCTAAAATAGTCAACCCTCCAACAGACAGATCATGGTCGAGGTATGATCCCTTTGTACTACTCAAACTTCTCACTTTATCTAAAATATTCAACCCTCCTGCAGAAAGATCATGGTCGAGGTATGATCCCTTTGTACTACTCAAACTTCTCACTTTATCTAAAATAGTCAACCCTCCAACAGACAGATCATGGTCGAGGTATGATCCCTTTGTACTACTCAAACTTCTCACTTTATCTAAAATAGTCAACCCTCCAACAGACAGATCATGGTCGAGGTATGGTCCCTTTGTACTACTCAAATTTCTCACTTTATCTAAAATAGTCAACCCTCCTGCAGAAAGATCATGGTCGAGGTATGATCCCTTTGTACTACTCAAACTTCTCACTTTATCTAAGATAGTCAACCCTCCAACAGACAGATCATGGTCGAGGTATGGTCCCTTTGTACTACTCAAACTTCTCACTTTATCTAAAATAGTCAACCCTCCAACAGACAGATCATGGTCGAGGTATGGTCCTTTGTACTACTCAAACTTCTCACTTTATCTAAAATAGTTGACCCCTCCTACAGACAGATCATGGTCGAGGTATGATCCCTTTGTACTACTCAAACTTCTCACTTTATCTAAAA
The DNA here is from genome assembly GCA_916613615.1 of Steromphala cineraria. NCBI lineage: Eukaryota > Metazoa > Mollusca > Gastropoda > Trochida > Trochidae > Steromphala > Steromphala cineraria. The sequence goes on along the minus strand of OU744730.1, from coordinate 20,487,303 downwards.
TAGTCAACCCTCCAACAGACAGATCATGGTCGAGGTATGGTCCCTTTGTACTACTCAAACTTCTCACTTTATCTAAAATAGTCAACCCTCCAACAGACAGATCATGGTCGAGGTATGGTCCTTTGTACTACTCAAACTTCTCACTTTATCTAAAATAGTTGACCCCTCCAACAGACAGATCATGGTCGAGGTATGATCCCTTTGTACTACTCAAACTTCTCACTTTATCTAAGATAGTCAACCCTCCAACAGACAGATCATGGTCGAGGTATGGTCCCTTTGTACTACTCAAACTTCTCACTTTATCTAAAATAGTCAACCCTCCAACAGACAGATCATGGTCGAGGTATGGTCCTTTGTACTACTCAAACTTCTCACTTTATCTAAAATAGTTGACCCCTCCAACAGACAGATCATGGTCGAGGTATGATCCCTTTGTACTACTCAAACTTCTCACTTTATCTAAAATAGTCAACCCTCCAACAGACAGATCATGGTCGAGGTATGATCCCTTTGTACTACTCAAACTTCTCACTTTATCTAAGATAGTCAACCCTCCAACAGACAGATCATGGTCGAGGTATGGTCCCTTTGTACTACTCAAACTTCTCACTTTATCTAAAATAGTCAACCCTCCAACAGACAGATCATGGTCGAGGTATGATCCCTTTGTACTACTCAAACTTCTCACTTTATCTAAAATAGTCGACCCCTCCAACAGACAGATCATGGTCGAGGTATGATCCCTTTGTACTACTCAAACTTCTCACTTTATCTAAGATAGTCAACCCTCCAACAGACAGATCATGGTCGAGGTATGATCCCTTTGTACTACTCAAACTTCTCACTTTATCTAAAATAGTCGACCCCTCCAACAGACAGATCATGGTCGAGGTATGGTCCCTTTGTACTACTCAAACTTCTCACTTTATCTAAAATAGTCAACCCTCCAACAGACAGATCATGGTCGAGGTATGATCCCTTTGTACTACTCAAACTTCTCACTTTATCTAAAATAGTCAACCCTCCTGCAGAAAGATCATGGTCGAGGTATGATCCCTTTGTACTACTCAAACTTCTCACTTTATCTAAAATAGTCAACCCTCCAACAGACAGATCATGGTCGAGGTATGATCCCTTTGTACTACTCAAACTTCTCACTTTATCTAAAATAGTCAACCCTCCAACAGACAGATCATGGTCGAGGTATGATCCCTTTGTACTACTCAAACTTCTCACTTTATCTAAAATAGTCAACCCTCCAACAGACAGATCATGGTCGAGGTATGATCCCTTTGTACTACTCAAACTTCTCACTTTATCTAAAATAGTCAACCCTCCTGCAGAAAGATCATGGTCGAGGTATGATCCCTTTGTACTACTCAAACTTCTCACTTTATCTAAAATAGTCAACCCTCCTGCAGAAAGATCATGGTCGAGGTATGATCCCTTTGTACTACTCAAACTTCTCACTTTATCTAAGATAGTCAACCCTCCAACAGACAGATCATGGTCGAGGTATGATCCCTTTGTACTACTCAAACTTCTCACTTTATCTAAAATAGTCAACCCTCCAACAGACAGATCATGGTCGAGGTATGATCCCTTTGTACTACTCAAACTTCTCACTTTATCTAAAATAGTCAACCCTCCAACAGACAGATCATGGTCGAGGTATGATCCCTTTGTACTACTCAAACTTCTCACTTTATCTAAGATAGTCAACCCTCCAACAGACAGATCATGGTCGAGGTATGGTCCCTTTGTACTACTCAAACTTCTCACTTTATCTAAAATATTCAACCCTCCAACAGACAGATCATGGTCGAGGTATGATCCCTTTGAACTACTCAAACTTCTCACTTTATCTAAAATAGTCAACCCCTCCAACAGACAGATCATGGTCGAGGTATGATCCCTTTGTACTACTCAAACTTCTCACTTTATCTAAAATATTCAACCCTCCAACAGACAGATCATGGTCGAGGTATGATCCCTTTGTACTACTCAAACTTCTCACTTTATCTAAAATAGTCAACCCTCCAACAGACAGATCATGGTCGAGGTATGGTCCCTTTGTACTACTCAAATTTCTCACTTTATCTAAAATATTCAACCCTCCTGCAGAAAGATCATGGTCGAGGTATGATCCCTTTGTACTACTCAAACTTCTCACTTTATCTAAAATAGTCAACCCTCCAACAGACAGATCATGGTCGAGGTATGGTCCCTTTGTACTACTCAAACTTCTCACTTTATCTAAAATATTCAACCCTCCTGCAGAAAGATCATGGTCGAGGTATGGTCCTTTGGCAGTCTTGAAACTTGAACCCTTGTAGAGTAAGCAATAATACTTAAGCAATACTTCCGGTTATATTAAGTCTAGTTGGGGTAATAGCTATCTTTTTTATCTGAAGTCGAGATTCTAAAATGAAATGGTCAATAAATCTAAAATTTGAAAAGGAATTCTGAAACCAAGCTCTTGAATCTTCTTATAGACTTGCTGAAGCTTTTAACTTGTTTTAGGGTCTGGCTGACAGACTATTTTATCTGTTGTAGGCATTCATGGTAGTGTCAATCATCCTAGAGAGAAACCCAGAAGTGATGTTCCACCAGGCCGTCAACATGGATAAGGTACACCCACTCTACATCATAGATCTCTCCTTCCTATTCTCTCTTTTTTGTATATATAGAACCCGTTAAACTGATAGGCTTTCTAGAGGTTGTTGTACAAATATGACATGTCTTTGTTTATATGAACTTCTTTATTAGTCAGTTGTGATGTTGTGAACTTATATCTTTATATAGTTATCAATTATTTATCAATATAACCAATAAACCAATAAGAATGATATTTGTAACTTGATATCTGGCTTGTATGTGTGGAAGGTTTACGCATCCACGCAGGAAATATGTGTATTTATAGAAAATCCACAAAATTTGAGAAATGAAAACCAATCAGGCAAGCTTTGTCATACCATAACATGGATTGATGTATTGAAATGCTCATTAATGGCTTAAATTCCATTTTCATTACATATTTTTTCTTGTTTATTCCTCATCAAACTTTCTTGTCTCAACAACTTTCAGATAATCCAGGAAGCCTACGATGAGTTTCAACGAGACCTCAACAAGTCCGAAGGTCGAGAGAAACAAGACGACATGCGATGTTTCTTCAACACAGCGCCCAACGTGAAACACGGGACAACGGGCTACATCGCTAAGGCGGTGATGAAGAACCTTCTGGACGGAGATCTGAGAGTTACGACGGAGGAGATGTGCTGTATCTCCTGAATCTTGTCCGCCATCTTTGTTTTCACCAAATCCAAACTTGGAGTCAAGCCAATGAGTGACACTGGTCTATTGAAAACAACAGTGAGATCAAGTTCACAAGCATCCCAAATCCTCCCGTTCAACAAATCAAAGGCCAAGCCCCTTTTTGAACCTCCATGTCTGTTTTCATCAGATAAAAAATTGGAAGTCAAACCACTGTTGCAGATCCAAAAGTTTGAAAGGGTAGTTCACCTATCGAAAAGACGAAGCCGAAACTCCCTCCTCCGCCAGTGAAGTAAGGTGTAACACTTGGCTTATTGATTACAACATTGAGAGCACAAACTCCCAAGCCTCTCTGATCCTGCCATTCAACAAGTCAAGAACTATTGGATGAACCAGAGAGCCTTTTGGTGTTCTTCCTCCATAGAAGTAACAAACTCCAAGTAAAACCATGGAGCAACACTTGGTAGGAATGAGAGAACAAACTCCAAATCAAGCACTGTCCATCATCTGCTTAGGATTTAAACTCTCAAAGAGAGCCATAGAGTGAAATGTCCCTTATTTGCAAAAGGGGACAATAAACATAACGTATCTACTAAAATTCCTATAATAGTTAGCCCTTGAATTAAATGAAGTCCTGAAGTTTTGAATCTTCTCACATGCATATGTTTGTGATAGAACTTCAACTATAAGCACATGTTAAAAGGCAGTACCTCATATTCACTACATGTACATGAAATTTAGCTATTTAATGGAAGCTAGATCTGCTCTTAAAAATAGTCTATTTGTTTAGAATTTAGAAATGTGTCAAGTCCTCTATCTTATTCATTTAGATTTCCCTGTTTTAGAACAAACAATGTTATTAAAGGGGCAGTGGCACGTTTTTAGGGGGAATATAAGGTGATGACAGGAAAATGAAAATTAATGGTTCCAATTGAAAGACAATGTATTTAAACTAAATGGAGCAGTAATAATCCAAATATATAATGTAAAGTTTAGCCATGCGATTCCTTTTTCTTATACAAAATGAATGAAAGGTGTTCACAAAAATGGCCGCCAATGGATTTTATGTGAATCTTCATACTTTGTCCCCTGACTATGGATGATTGACTTGTGTAATGTGAATTTTGACATTGTCCAAATAATACATTTAACATTAACTTACAATTATCAGTGAAATATTTGAAATATAAAATTATCAAAAAATGTGCTACTGCCCCTTTAAAATGCATTTTGATATTCAATGTGTTTGCTAGACAATATTGATGAGTGACAAGTAAGGTTGTTATTACGTCATAATTAATCGTAAAGTTTTTAATTATTCAGAAGTTTTACGATTTAAGAATCTGTGATACTCTTGACGAAACCATTTTTTTCAGGTTTTTATACACTTGTTTGATTTAGAAATATATAATTATTTATGATAAGGATTGTGTAAAATATCCCTGATGTGTGTTGTCTTTTTATCATTGCAGATTCAATGTAAAATAACATGTACATATTAAGTTTTGAAAGCAAAAGGTGATAAATATTTGAAACTATATATCGTCATGAATTATTTATGTTTTGTTTTAGGAATTTTGTTTTAAATATTTGAACTGTTTTGGAAATCCAAAACCTGAGTTATTTACAGTGAAATATGTAACATAAAATGATTTTAATAAATTGGTTTATTTGAATGCCAAAAATGAACATTTTGTACATGAATAAAAGTTCAAAAGTTGATCATGTGATTTATAAGAGAAGTTGAATTTATGGAGAAATTATGAAAGTTATATTTTGGGATTTATTTTTTTCTTACTTGTTATTTGAAAAAGATATGATTCTTATTATCACAATTGTTTGATGGCGAGGTGGCTTTTGCCACTGGCCACCGGCCATCATCCAGCATCTGTTTAAACTTTTCACATTTTCATCTTTACCTTCCAAAAAAAGCTTATTTATGAAAAGATCTTTTTTGTTTTTCAAGAATGTACAGGTAATTATTGTACAACTGCACAAGCTCAGTTATTTAATTATAACTACAGCAGGTTTGTTCCCAATCTTCCTTACCAAAATCATTTCCCACAAAATTATGAGTCAGTTACAGTAATGATATGATTGTTCAGGTGCTCCAATACAATTCAGTCAGATAGGTCCCAACACAAGTTTTTGGTGAATCAAGTTGTTATATTCAGCCTGCTTCACTGTTTGAGTGTGTTTCTTGAACATAGGGTCTGGGACCCACTGTTTGTTGATAACATTGGACTGTTATTCCATGATGAAAATTTATGCAATAAAATTTTAACCAGTATTTGAACAAATTAGTTTTGTTAAATTTACAGACAAGTTATAATGACTGCCCTGTAATTTCTTGTTGAACTGTTATGGTTAGCTTCAAACATAAAGCATAAAGAGGTTTATTATATGACTTGCGGTGAAAGACGGAGTTTTCTCAGTTTTAGAAAAGTGTTTTGCCACTGAGTGTGATATAACTTTTTCAAGTCGGTGAAAATATCACAGAGGGGATGACGTCATGTGTACAATGGTTTGACGTCACTTCTACAATCAATGCGACGTCATCGTCGTCGCTAAGTTACGATCAACAATGGTATGACGTTGCCAGAAAATTCTCGAGTCAAGACCTTTTAGACATAAATTACCACATTTTCAACCAAAGAGCCATATAATAAACAGAATATATTTGAGTGTGATATCACTCATCTCTCATCTATCTTTTCGTGGGTTGCCACTCGTGAAAATACTGGCTCTATCCGGTCACTCGATGAGAGATAAGTTATATCACACTCAAAACAAAAGATATCCTCTATTTATTATATGACTTGCCGTGAAATACCGAGATCCATCAATGAAAAAAACTGTGTTATTATGTGAGCGAAATTTTCCGGCACTCCTGTTGGTCGAGAACCGGTCCGTGACAGTCAACAGAAAGTGATATTGACTTGACCCCTGTGACCCCCAGTCCGACCAAAAGTGATATTGACTTGAGTTTCTTAAAATAGAGCTGATCACGTCAAACCGTTGTTTCATGACATCATGCTATTGTTATCATGACATCTTTGAGCCATCTTGCCAACAATATTGTTTTCCTCGGGTCTATAAAAACAGGTATTAACCTCATCACCAGTCTATAATTGTATATTATCAGTCACTAGTAACAATAGCAATGGAACGTGTTATCAGTCACTAGTGACTGACAATAACAATGACCTGACATCATCACACAATGCTCTGACGCAATGTCACACTCATGACGTCATGTTGTTGCTTAGGCGACAGGCTATCTCAGCCGATTCAACGTAAATTCGCTTTGATAGAAATACAACAATTAAATCATAAAATAAAAAGAAAATTGGTGTTTTCTTGACAAATGCCATGTTTATCTCATTTCGTGAGGCAGAAAAGTTTAATATTTCACTCGTGGCTGTGCCACTTATTAAAAAATTTAGTTCAACCTCACTCGATGAGATAAACATGGTATTTGTCAAGAAAACACAAATATGCTCTAAATCCTGAATTGTCAAGTAAAAAATAGAGCCATTGGCTCTGTAGCACACCAGGCTTCATATTTAGTTTTGCTGTAGGGTGTGGCCAATGTGGTTTCCCCCTTTGTAGAGGTCACAGGGTCACAAATCCTAGAACTAAGTATATAAGAGATGTGATTTCAGATACCTGTAATCAAATCAGAAATGGAAATTGCTCAAATATTCAATTGATACTTTATGGTATAGAATCTAAAGGTTCACCAAGCCCTTTTTAGGAGCCAAAGAGTCACCAAAACTGTCAATAATAATCTTCAATAATAGGAGTCTTTCTAGGCCTTTTGCTTCTGGAGAAGATGAAAATAGGTTACAAGGGCATGGCCCTTATAAGGGGCCACAGGGCCACAAAAGCTATATATATTATATTCCTCGCTGGTCAAGTAGTATGTACACAAAGTTCTAGCTTTCTAGGCCGTATGCTTCTGGAGAAGAAGATGAAAATAGGTTTTAAGGGCGTGGCCCCTGTGACCCTTATTAGGGGCCACAAAAGCTATAAATTATGATCCCAACTAGTCAAGGAGTCTGTACACAGTTTCAGCTTTGTATTCCTTATGCTATTGGAGAAGAAATCGAAAATGAGCAAAGTTAACAGACAAACTGACGCTGGACCTCATGCAATGCAATAAGCCCATCAGGCCTTACAGGCAAGATGAGCTAAGAAAGTAAATCATATTGTAATTTTCTATCACAAGCCTCTTAGCATCTGTCCTGTGAGCGTCTACATGATTTTTGTTGTGAGAGCTTCAGTTTAACAAAGTGAATTTTCACTGTTGAATTCAGAAAAGGTTTAGACAGGGCCACTTTTTCAAGATAACATCTTCAAAACTTTCATCTATATTGTTTCAATGTTTGCATTATACAACAGTCTAGATAAACCAAGCATCAATAATACCCACTACACTCCCATATAGAGTCTATCTAGATGCAGTAACAGGTTGTGATAGCCGTCCTTTCAGTGACCCTCCAAATGTACTGTGATATGGGCGAAGGGATTTATCCAATCATAAAGCTGCTACACATTTGTTAGTTTGAAATTGGAAAGTTATGCGCCAATGCAGACTTTTGTGGCTTGGTAAGATGAGCCAATGTCAATTTCATACTGCATCTAGCTAAGACTCAATATGTGAGTATATAGTGAGTATTATTGAGGCTAGGTTTATTTAGATTGAATACCACATTGCTTACATTGTATTCCCCTTATCCATAACTTACTATGATATGATTACTTCCATGTGTTAGTAGCCGGGTGTCTATTTGTTCGGCACTGGGCTGCTTGTCAAGACATGACAACAAATAGACACCCGGCCACAAATGGGCACCCAACTTGGGGCCTGACTATTCCTTATTGTCACAACACCTTTACGTCCTTTATAAGTTTGTAAATCCTGATTTGGTGTGTAATCCTTCATCAGTATATCTCCAGAATGTTTGACTCAAGGACAAGTCACTTTGTGGAGGGGGTGAATGTAAAAGGGTTAGGTCCAAAGCTGGGGGATATCTCTATGGCCGAACAAGTAGAGTGTAGAACTCCAAACCCGGAGGTCCTGGGTTCGAATCCCGATGGACATGAAAATATTGGATTTTCTTTCCTGCTACATGTTCATCAACTCTTCAGTCCCAATCCAGTTTAATTCAAGAAGTGAAAAACACAACATTGGTTAAAAAGAAGACTTTTATTACTTTTTTTTAAGCCTGCATCACTCAAACGCTATTCAGATACATACGTACATTCTTAAAGATTCGCCCTGTGGATCACACTGATGTAACAACCTCAAACACATTCATAGTGTTGAATAAATAAAGAATTGCATTTGTCTTCAGTTTACAGCAAGATTAAGTCCATGACATCATACACTGGTATCTACCAAGAGGATTAACATATAACAATAGACTGGGTTAAAGCTGCCTTTGGGTGTCCAACAGAAGTAAGAGTTGAGCTGTAGCCTCTGTGAAACACAATGTCATATTTACAAACTCATCTATCACTCGGTTAGTCTTGAGCCTGCACATGGCTGGAGTGATTGCAATTTTCAAAATGGAGGCAAGTCATGGGCAGAAGTTTCTTCAATTCATTCTAATCAGAGACTAGTTGGATTTCATCCTTTTGTCAGTTAGACAGGGCGTTTTGCACACATCCTTTCTGAGAAAAGAGATTGATTCATTGCGATATTGCCACAATGGGGTAAGGTCTTGAAAAACACATTGTAAAAGAGTGTCTACAAGGTCATCTTGTTTCACCTGAAATATCCAATGCTAAGATGACTCTTTACTCCATGATTCTTGCCTTCATTTTGAAAATTTGATAACAATATATCTTGCTGTACAGTACATAAAATACATTTCTGCCATAATCAGACAATTATAAACCAATCATGGATCGTTCGTTCGTTCGTTCGTTTGCTAGAATAAAGGAAATGTTGTAACGAGACATTCTCTGTCGTATACCCTTCTGTACACTCATTGCATCAATGCAACCTTGGATTAAATTTGGCATCATTAAAACATGGTATCCTAGGGGAGATAACTCTAACCCTATAATGGAGGTAGACGCATAGCAATATACACATTTGATGTTAAATAAGAGAGTGTGACGTATAGCAGCGATCCATCACAGATGATAGCTAAATGGAAGAAAATAAGGGTTGGTTCGATCTCAATAATGCTGTAATCTAAACAAAATCACAACTTTATGTTCCAGAGACGGAAAGGATCCTAAACTCAGATCTTATCCTCAGTGTAAATTAATATTTTCGCTTCAGATCACATAGGTAGCATTTGTTCTCATCTTACATGTTGGTCAATTAAATTTATGTGTTTTCAGACCTTCAGTTTTTTTATTACCATGAGCAGTTAGAAATAAAGAATCTACATAAAAAGAAATAATCTTGGTGATGCAGTATTTGTTTTTACTATATTTCATTAACTATTAAATACAACGGGCTAGGTCTACATAACAACAATGTTTACAACAGACCCTTGACAAAACTATTTTGAGAGATTTGACTTAATTTCCATTTTTTTGTTGAAAATTACTGGGTAGCTGACTTACTGCATTATTTTCAAGAATATCACAAAGGAACAATCATTAAATTCCACAACAAAAAGTGTAACAATAATTACTGCCGGTAAGGAAAGATTTGTTCAACAACATCAATTAAAATTGTTAAGTGCAAAGGAGTATTGTTAACAAATTGAATAACACAATGGCTTTGAACCAAACGTATTACAAAGTGGTTATTCTCTGAATAAATACATTAGAAAATAGTCGGAGAAAGTCAAAATATTTGAACATAATTGTTACATTCACTGTCAATGTTATTCATGCATCTGTGTCGAGATTAGCAGCAAGACAAAGGCAACTGGGGTGCAGCTACACAAATCTATGGTAACCTCAGCCCATCTGTCACTCCAGCAGGGTTTAATACCTTTGTGCAATTGAACCCAAGGTCTAATTACTCCAAATGCTGTCAGATCCCTATGGTGGTTGTAACTTGGGTTTTTAACAATGGCCTCAGAATTCTTTGTCTTAACTGCTTTTGTTACCTTTCGTTTCAAACCCATTTCTAAAAGAACTGTTTGACTATGGGTGTCATATGTCAATATTATTATCAAATGTTAAGGTGACCTTTGGCCTAGAGGGCCTCTTCATAAATTGATACTGGACCTATTATTCTAAATTTTGAGGCTGTGCCTGCAGTAGAACTAATGAACTTGTCAACAGTTAAACCCATTGACTTGACTTTCTTGTAAAAGGAACTCCGAAGATAGTCTTAAGGTTACCTTTCTGCTAAAATAAATTTGTGCCCAAGGTGCACTAAACTCCATAACAAAACAAACATTCCCTGCACCATGGCAAGACCCAGATTAGTCATAAAACTACATATTGACAAAAAGGTATGTTCATGAAAAAGAACAAAAAATTTATTTGAAGACAGATGACAGCAGATGCACAAATAACATGGAAACAGATGAATTTGTTGACTCCAGCACAAAAGAACCATAGGACGGACACTTTCAACAAGCCAAGACGTGAACTAAGCCTTTGTATAAGATCAAGAATACAGAATGGACAGATATGGTTAGAAGTGCCTAGATGACATAGCACCGATCAGGGACTGCATTGGTTGATGAAAGCTACATACGTCTATATAGTATATATACATACACAAGGTGGATGGCAGTTATACGCATTTGTCATATGTACATTACCAGAGTTGAACTTAGTCAGCACCATTGAGATCAACTTTCAACGGGCATTCAAATGACTCGTACATAGAAGTGCAACTTTCAAAAGACACTGTACACTTACTCAAAGATGGATCATACAGCATTGCAGTAGATGTGATATTCCAGCCAGTATTTCTTAGTTTGTTTAGCAGGTGTTTCAACCTTGCATCAAGTCACACAAAATAGCATTAATAACACTGCAGTAGATGGTGTACACTAGCTAAAACCAATGTCACTTATTTTGCTTTGCTTGCATCAAGAAGTCAGACATAATACCATAAGGTGGTTCTTGACAAGGTCTGCCATTTTACATTTATCTTGCAATAGACGGCTAGACGCTATTTGTCTTATGATGCATCACAAATGTTATGTACTAGCTTTCAACCAAGATGTCTGACACACAATAGTATTAGATGTATTATTCTATATAAGGACTGAAATTTCACTCAAAAGAAAATTTTCTAGCTTACAAGCTGCCTTCCTTATGAAAGTCAAGCATATGATCACGATGTACACTTTATTTTCTGAATCTCTTTGATGTGACATAAAACTTTTCAAACAAATTGACATTAAAAATTTCAAAATCTATACATGCTTTTCTCATCCTAATTGCACATAATAGAAGCTTTTCTTACAAGATAATTTCATATTTTTTATTAATTCAAGAAAAGAGGTTACGTATCTACAGAAAGAGTAAATTTTTGGTCTTTTTTTTGACAGGCTAGTGAAGGATTTTTTTCCACATTTATCCCTTATAATCCCAGTTAAATTACTCTTTTATGGGAGTAACTCGTCACACATTTGATTAGTATTTTGATCATATTAGTGATTCTTGTCATCAATTGATGCAGTAATCATGAATGCATATAAAATATTAACTATAAGCATTTAGCTAGTTAAATTTTAAAAATAAATAAATGTAACTTGGCATTAAATATATTAACTTTATATTAAAGTTATTGAATATATTAAACTAACATTTAACTTGGCATTAAATATATTAACTTTATACTAAAGTTATTGAATATATTAAACTAACATTTAACTACTTTATAGTCATAAAATCGTTTAAATTGAAATTGTAAATTTGTAAAAGTTTAAAAGTTTATAAATTGAAATTGCAGAAAGACATAATTTCAAAGCTAAAAGGCAAGAACATCAAAACTAGGAAATATAAACCATAATTAAACCTCAAACCATTTTAACAGTTGAAATATGTACAATTCACCAGAGGTTTCGCCATTGCTTAAGTATGAATACAACACAACATAACAGAATATCATAACAGTTAAAACTTAGTTACATCTCAAATACGGTTCACTTTCTACAATTTTCAACTTAATACATAATTCTTGGACCTTGACATCATATTTCATTTTAACAACCTTTGAAAATTTTCAACATTGATATCTTGATATACATATTTCAGTTTAACATGATAAATACATTATAGCTTACAAACATGAGAAAGTGTATAAATAACAAGTTGGATAATAGACCTAAATATACATATTCTAGTGGTAGTGGTAATCTCTCAAGAGGGCAAGGACATTGTAAACCGGTAACCGAAACTTAGAATTTTCTCTGACTCATACGGCCACTCATGCAGCCGCTTGGACGAAGAACACGGTTATTCTGACTCTTTCCGGCTGAAGCATATTCCCTTGCTTTGTTAGATCTATCGATGCTCTTCTTTCCCATATGTTTAGAGTTCTTTGACTGCTGCTTTCTTTGTGCGTACTTGACACTTTGAATGTGGGCGACTATTCCTGCGCGTGCCGCAACTGCATGCGGTCTTCTTGGAGCATGATGCACATGCTGGCGCGTTCGATGCGCAACAGCACTCTCCTCCATTTCAACGTCGCTAGACGACTCGTTACTATGTTCACCGGTACTGTCACCACCATAAGAGTTATATACGGACATACTGGGATGTTCGATTAGTAAGTTTTCCATTGGACTCTCCTCAACACCGGAATTACGTTTCCTCCTTCCTGTAAAACAAGGGGGCGGCGTTAGAACCCAACTTTCAACACGGAGAATGTTTCTATCACAGGAGAGAGAGGTCAATGGGTTAGAGGATGAGTTTAGGGGTAGGGCTACACACAGACACCCCGGACTAGAGGGGGTTTGAGATGAACCCGTAGACTCGGGGTCCGAGGGACAGCTCATGTCCCCCTCAGGGATTTCAACCGGTACCCTCAGTTCGCACTGGTGGGGGGACGGAGATGGGGCTAGAGTGCTCTCCCCTTCATGGTGCTGCTGCTGCCGTGTTAAATCCCCGGCCTCATCTGAAAAGACCAGACAAGCCTCACATTGAGAGTTTATCTGAATCCTTTATTATACCTTTACTTCCACTCAGTCACAAGCATAGAGTATGTTCCTATCTATCCAATTGCTTTATTTTGTGAAAAAAAGTTGAGAAAGGCTTAGTTAACAACAAAAACTTATTTATTAGACTTATAGTATATGATTCTTGATTCACACGCCGATTTGCAAAGAGCTCCTCTGAGGAGTTCATAATTTTGGTTGATGATTCACTTTACCACTTATGAGACTTTGAGCAAAAAGGCTTGGGTCTTACTTCATACACTTCTTTTTATCATGCAGTATGTTGAAAATAAAAGGAATATGTAATATCTATTTCAAATACATTATGATATGGCTGGTCATCTGACCTTAGAACTAAGATTGCTGTAAAGTTAATGTTATGAATGGTTTTGAAACTATCTTAGCGCTATAGGGCTTTGAAAAGGCAGACACCAGATGTACTTTTTCTTTGAAATATAAACATATATTTTACAAAAGAATGAACAACCATTTTCCCTTCACCAACCAACTAACTAGATCCCACAAGAAACTGATTCTTCAACATTTCCAAACCATCATAAGAATTTCATTTAAAGAAAAAACTTGCTACAAACTAATAGGAGTTTAGGACGAAACAAATAACGATAGACCTACACATAGAAACGTTTACACAGAAAATTGAAGTTAAGAAAGGCAAAAACTACTATAACAATACCAAAGAGGGAGAGACAGTTATTTACAAAATCAAATATACTCTTAAAAGGATGTTACTTTTATTTATTTTAAAATGCTCAAAATTATGGATGAAAATGTTTATCAAAATCACTGAGATAAAAATGTTATTCTAAATACTCAAGAATTTAAATTTTGGATAAATGATATTTCATGATTATAATTTTCTTTTTTATGATGAATGAAAGTCTGGAGATATGAGACAAAACTATGGACTAAATGTAAAGTGACTGTGCGAAGCATGACATGGGTGTGAGAGGCAATTCCTGGAGAAACAACAGCAGCAGCAGCAACAGGCTAAATCTTGGGAGAAACAGGGAGAGAAATCCTATTAAAATCACTGTTATCTGATCTACCGTGACAACCATCCTTCATTTTTTGCTTATTTGGTTTTGATATTTGTAAAATATTTTTAAAAATAGGAATTCAGTAGTCTTGGAATAAGGTTGTATGTATCAAAAATATTTCATGTACTTAAACTTTTAGACTCTTACATGAAATGCACATGATTTCCATCAAATTACGAATTTTGACATAGAATTAATTGTGAATGTTTGTTTCTATGACATGGAAACTTATAATATTCCGTTGTAGGACTATCATATTTATATATATTTGCAAAATGAATTTTACTTTTGGTAGGTCAGATATCAAGTGATGCAGACAGTTGCCTAATTAACAGTCAGATGATTAGACAAACACCAGGTAAGACATAGGTAATACATATATTTATAACATAAAACAGAAAGGAAAAATCTATTTACCATGCATAGTTATCAAGCAGTTATCATTTTTTTTATCATGAAGCTTAATTGATATCACAATGTTTATCAATATCAGTGTCAGAATTTATTATTTGAATTTGATTTAATAATTCTTTGAAATAAACCAATTACCAATGCATTTCCACATGTTAATAAGCTCAAAACCAAAAACCATGAAAAATGTCTGCCAAATAACCTCAATATACTTACTAGATTTTCCCGAATTAGGTAGGTCAACGAGAACCCAGTCGAGCTCAGCGTCTCTCGTTGGCACATCAACATTCTGAACCTCTTGTTCAGGCTCAGGTGCAGACGTACCAAAAAGCAGACTGGCGACACCGCTCAACATTTTTCCTGAAAACATTTGAACATTTTTTAGCAACATATCACAAAGTGGAATAAATCACCAAGAAAGCAAACAAACTAAAACAGTCATGACGCATCAGTCATTTAAAATAAAATTTCGATTTTGCATGAAATACATGAATTTTTTAATTCATTTTCAGTAACAGTTTGCTAGATACTTAACTTATTAAATTGAGTGCTAAACAAAGAAGAAACAACAGATATTTGTCATTATGTACTATTATCATATTCATATTTATAACTGACATTAACTGTTCTAAATTTTGTAAAATAATCATCTCTTTCATTCGAGGAATAAAAATCACTTAACAAGCTTCCAAATAGAGATATATAAAGAAAACATATTCTTATAAAATGATGCAATGATGTCTAAACTAGTGGAAATCAAGTCATATATTTATCAATAACATACCAATAAGTAACACAAATTTTACACAATTAACCTGGGTAATTACAAAACGATCATTAAAAGCAATAATGACATATATCTAACTGTCAATTTGGGGATTCACTAAAAGTTTACCTGTGGTCCAATTAGCAAGTCAATTGAACAATGAGCTAAGTTTTGAACCCTTGCTGCTAACATGAACAAGTGGTTGTGCAACAGCCACTGGTCAGGAGTTACCTCCCTTACAACAGTCACTTGTTATGTAAACAATAGATTTGGGTTGTCTTTGTTAGCTTGTTGAAAGGAAACGAAGAAGGAAATGTGTGAAGTGAATGATAAATGAATGGAACCTGCTTTGTTTGTGTTTTGTGCATTTGCTTTTTGACCCTGAATGGTTAGTTGTTACATGCTCTTGCTGGCAAACTATAATTTGTAAGGTGTGGCTGTCATTTAGGAAATTTTGACATATGTCTGTCCATACATAAATGCATGATTCCTACTACTGATTCCGATGCATAGTTGTTAATTGCAAAATATGAAAATGAACACAGGCTTTCAAAATTCAATTATCTCATTAAAAATACTTTGGTAATACAGATTCAAAATTTATTAATTGTCTCTTTTTGGTTGATCGCAAACCAGTAAATGATTATTTAGTCACACATTTGCAATCAATCTGTACTGTACGTGTCATTCAAGAACAATGGATCTCATTTAGTTTCGTTGAAACATCAATTGACCTTTGACCCCTCTACTGTACTGCTGTCACTGTGAACTGTATGCTAATTGCATGGGTTTTGAATTTTAAGAAACACAATATACTCAAGTATATAATTGTTTGAGGGATTTAACAAGAAAGCTGTATCGATTGTGTAAAAGAAAACGCCATTACTGTGGTATTGAATTATTAAAATGAAGGTGACTGGTTTGACCGAGTTTCAACGAGAATTATGCGACTTCGCTGTATATTTCCTCTTCACATTGGTCTACTAAATCAAATGATATTAACATTCATCGTTTCAAGTTATCGTTTCGAATGACAGCATAGCTTCAAAAGAGAGAATAGATTTATATTTTTAGCAACTGGATCAATCAACTATGACGCTTGACGAGTTGGCGTCCTAGGCTGAACAGAGCTGTCAAACTTGATTTCAAATGAAACTGCAGAAATCTAGCAAATGATCTCTAACATGAATTACGAAAAAGGAATGATCATATAACGGAAGTTTCAAAAACATATAAAGTAAGAACATTTAATCATACATTCAATGAAATTCGTTGTGAAGTGGAACGTTTGATCGACTGCTCTTTGAAAATGCCACTTCAGTTTCAGACTGACCTTGAGGGATTTAGTCTATTCACCTTGGCTCTCCAAATTATTCACTTGAACTTACATTTAATATATTGAATTTTCATAGTACATTTTAGCACAAACGCGAGGGCCCTTGTAGCAACCCAAAAAGAGTCGAAATAAGCGAGCAACAATCGTTCGCTTCCATTGTACAACTGACGCGGAGAAAGCAATAATGGAGGCGGGCAGAAAGAAACGGCCAAACGAACAAAGAAATGTTTTGATTCTATGGTCAAATGATAAACTACCCAAAACTTACCTTTGCTGTTGGTAACTTAATAATCAATGTTTCAATGTACGTTTCAGTTCGGTCTGCAGGAGGTCTGTATATAATGTATTTTAGTTGTGAATGTCGCCCTCTGTCAAAAACAGCTGATCGCGTCGAAAGCAGTTCAGTCGCGAATCTGTGTCGTCATCTTCTGTTTACGTTGAGCTTGGCAGATTCTGATTGGTCGAATGCGGCCTAGCTCCAAGCATATATGGTCATCTCATGAATATTAATGAATCTTGCATACCATATATGGTAAAGCCAGCGCGTGGTAATGTTTATGTCACGTGTGAATTGGCTGATATTTTGACAGTTGTGAAGGTGCCCGGATGAACGACCCAGAGGTCACGTATGCTTGACGATGTGATTCGAAGGGTTTGTTTACTAACAAAAGGGTTATTTTTACCAGCCTCTAATCAACAAGTAACATGAAAAGATTTATAGCCGTCATATTATTTGCAAACTTAATCACTCGACGCAATCTTATCTTAGAGACCAAGTAACCTTGGTTTTAGAAATATTAACATTTTGGTCCATCCTCTGTGACCTATTTCTAACAAAAGGGCGTGTCAAAGCTATGAATAGACCTGATGATCTCTGTGATCAAGAAAAAATGATCTTTGTCGCAAATAATGCATACGGTCAGCAAAACAAACGTCAAATATAAGAGATAATCGTCTTATTGCCCCACAACATGTTGCATTCAGTGTCTCATTTACAGAAAGTTATTGATTATGTTAACGTTTGCACTATTTTTAGACATCGCCTTGCTCAGCACATTTTCTATGTGACCTACAGATGTACATTTATATACACTGAGGACATCAATCTACTGTGACATTTGTCGGTTTGGGTCGACTCATTAGTCATATTATATAGATACATTTCAGTGTAATTTGTGAATGTAACGTCAAATTCAAACGATATGTGAGATTGTAGATATAAATAAACTACTTAATAGACTAACGTTCAGTCTGTAAAATTTTACTTTATCGGTAAATATTGCATCAGAAAATTGAATGCAGTCTGGATAATTATATGAGCTTCTATGATTTTTAGTTTTCTTACATTAGATATCCCAGACTATGAATAAACGTCACATACCTTTTCATATATGTAATGAATAATCAATCTAGTAGGACATAATGTTATGCAATGACAAAAATTTTAACATGATGTTACAATTTTGTGTAGAACGAGTGCTCGATCTTCAGAATAAAGAAGTTGTAAAAAATAGAAACTACCACAATCATGCTGATGTCGCTTTGTTTTTTCTCATTTTAAACATTGCAATATAAATGTACATTCTCAATATATTTAATATTTGACAGTTTATTGTATTTTTTATGCGCTGTAAATATTCTAGTTAAAGAACAATCTATTTTCCACTTAGTTATTTGTCCTTCACTTTTAAATGAACATTGATTAAGGGACATTGCATAGTCTTAACAGCATTGTCCTCAATTATATAACATACGTTTATCTGTCTTTGAACAGCTTGATTGACGAATTTCTTTCAGTGGCATTTTATGACTGACGAACGCAATATTTTATTTCAATTTTCTGAATACGTTGCTAAGTTATACATCAAACTTTTGTTTTATATCATACAGAATTATAAACAAATCTGGTTTTGATTTAATTTTGTAAGTTACAACCCAAACCCTGACCGTCGTGACCCACCTGCGAGCATGGACGTAAAATATATATAAATTATATAAATAAGTCTTACCTTTTATTCTTTGAGACGTCAGGTAAGGTTGTAATGTCTCCTTCAATGTATACTAA
The DNA here is from genome assembly GCA_916613615.1 of Steromphala cineraria. Lineage (NCBI taxonomy): Eukaryota > Metazoa > Mollusca > Gastropoda > Trochida > Trochidae > Steromphala > Steromphala cineraria. Next base: position 20,468,294 of record OU744730.1, on the reverse strand, counting down.
AGGTTGTGTACTGCACCGGTGTTTGGTAAGCGTTATATATAGGTAGGTTCTAGTATACTAGGTATTGTTGCTCTATGACGCTTATAATAACACAGCCAGGTATTCGACTTGAGTGTTTATTTTAGAATATGATGCCAGTCTATTATCGTCATATCAATGCCAGATGTTTTTATTTCTTAATCAGCATGTTTACATAACACTCTGTTTTAATCGTCGGCGAATTCGTCGGCAACAAGGGCCACTAATTAAGACAAAAACATTTTGATTCAAGGCTTCGATTGTTCAATGAAAGTGTAAATTGAACGGTCTGGCTACCTGTAAAGTTACTTTATATCATGATTTAGTGGGGTTTCAGCCGAAAGATTAAGGCTTTGAACACATCTTTGAGAGCATTGCTCATTGAAAATAGGAATTTATCATGAATACGATATTTCGTAATGTAATTAAATATAAGAGATAACACAGCCATTAAATATGACTACGTGTCAAAATGCACTTGAAATATACATTCTCGTTTTTCAACATGTAGAACTTAATATACCATCCCCCTTTTAAAGACAACGTTCTAGTATATCATAATAATATTTTTTTGCTTACTCGATATTACAACATGTCTTCAAAAAGCATTTGGTCTCACCCAACAATATCATTATCACAGACACGATATTTGTAGAAAGCATGAAAGTGCCACTTTGCAATTTCTAGATGTCCATTGAAACTAAACAGGCAATTATTTAAGACGCCTTCAGCCCCGTACTTTAACTACGATAGTTCAGGGCAAAATATACTTCATTGCAATACACATGATGGTTAGGACTCAACTTCTTAAGAAATGTAAGTATGCCTATCTTCTATATAGCCGTTTATCAAACAATATCATTCTATATTTGTAAGTATTAATGAAAGATGATTTTTTTTTAAATACGAGTACCAAATACTGATAGATCATACTTATGGATGGAAAATTTCCACAGGTCAACGATCGTCCATCAACTTCTTGAGTGACGGGTATGTTAAATAACTGTGTGAGTGACCTGACTTTTACAGCCCCATCTTAGCCATTCGAGACGATGAATCATTTATCTTTTACACAGTGAGTTTTTGTTTATCTTTTGTAGATGCATCGTTCTTAGTTTGGTAAGAATCGGCTGATTTAAAGGTGTTTTTTTATAGTGACGTATAGACAAACTGAGGATCATGTCTGTATCCAAATATGTTGAAAACACATGAGCTCTTTCACCTGTGCGATACGCACATAATTTTAAACAGGCAAATGACGTTTTAGGTTTTGTAAGTTTTTACCGATATGTGTTTTGAACTGACGATCGATGTATATGTTCTTCTTGTAACAAAGGATACGTTTTTACGATTTGAGTAAGCTGGATTTTAATCATTGACCTTACATATAAATGTATTGATAGAATAAAGACACGTATGCAAAATGATTAATGATGAGGCTTAAACAACAACTGCTTGTACTGCTTTAGATAGGATTTTCACACTCGTAGCGCTAATGGATGGCTTCTCTTATCACTGATTGCTGCTGTTATTATTCATCCACTGTGTGTTCTTCTTTGTCAACTTGTTAAATATGATAAACAAATTTTGTACCCCCATTGACATGTTTCAACTGGGTTGTAAAATGTTAACGTATTAAAACCATTTATCTATCTACTGGAATGTCCCCTTGAATTTCGTCTCTACAAAAATCACGCCGATAGGACTGTCCCTTAAAGGGAAGAGAATGACTCCGGATAGGATCTGAACTACGTCAATGAGGAAGAATTCTATGGATGACTCAACTTCTTTATTGCAGGAATAGGTGATTTGTCAGCCTTTCTTTACAACTTTGAAAGTTTTTAATTCATAAAAGCCTCAAGTAGTTTTGTCCAATAACAAATAGGCGACTGCATTCAGTCTAGATTAAGTCAAGCTAGATCTATGTGAAAACCTAAATGGAGAAGATTACATACGCTTGATAGATACACCAATGCATATATTATCGTGTCAGATTAAATGTGTCAATAATATTTCATTTACAAAAGGTTATCTCAGAGGAACCATTCAATTAAGAATTGACTTCGAAATTTATAAAGTTTACAGATCCCTGCAAAGTAAATGCTATTTTTGAATTTCTGGATGACGATTTTTATATTTCCTTGTACATAACTCCCTGACATAGATCATACCAGATACATTGTATGAACAGGAAATTCTTTTATACGATGATAACGTTGAGGGGAAGAGGAAAACAGTTTGCAATGTGATACAGGGAACATTAATAACCACGTCCTTATGCTACGTTACATTAATATGAACCAACTGGACTAATATTTGCTCTGTGGTTTAATTGTCATTATGAGGAAGTTATATTTAATGGAAAACGGAAAATTTGTGAAAGGAACGAACTCATTTTGTACCACTGAATGTATAGTGTATTCATCGTTATTCAATTAAAGAGATTTTGCTAGCTTAGGGAGAGATTCTAGGTGAGTTATACGTGTCAATCATGTATATTTCCGAAAGATGAATATCATATTTTATAGTGGTTAGTGTCATGCATAAAACATGCAGTAGATGTTAACATTAACAAACGTAAACATACATGTACTTATATCGATGAACGTCATTGAATCTTCGACATTTTTGCAAGGCTAGATTTTATGAGCTGAAGGGAGGTTTCATATCCACAATACTAATAAATATTCTAGTAACAAGCGTACTTAACAAAATGTATTTCACCAGATTTAATATACATGTACACGAATTAAAAGCTTCATTCCATTACAACAAACCATGACTATAATTGTCTTCCAAGTCTAAAATGTTCAAATTCTAGACCTAATCACTTTAAAATGCTATTTTTGTGGTGATTTATCTCTCAGGTTGTTACTTTCAACGACCAATTCATTTTCTCCCGTAGGTTGATCAAGTCATTACAAATCCTGATCAAACGGTTAAGGAATGTATGACGAGCTACCAGTACGGGGAGAGAATGCGACCAATTATCTGAAAGGTCTATACGTCAGCTGAAAGCATAAAGTGCACTTGCAAAGTCACCCTCTTGCTTACTGCATAGTCTATATATTGCTTATCTAACAAACGTATGCCGGGTTACGAATCAAGCACCGCAAGCACGTTACCCAACATGTTTTGAGCCCGTGCCATATGACCTGCCAATGTACTCCAAGTTACGTATAGGACTTACATGATTACCATTTGCTTTGGTAGGGGCGTTTTATATGTTATGTTGTAGACGCAAACAGTTATGCAAATTACTGATTCACAGATTGACGTAAATCTATTTGATTTTATTGGCAGATTTAGTTTGTGAGCTCAATACTTAACTAGATTATGAATTGTTCTGTGAAGATTTTAAAACATTTTATGTTCTTGGTCTTACTATTCATAGCACATCCGTTGCGTAAGCATATTTCTAGACTGTATAAAAGACTCTGTTATATACTTATTTAGCGGGAATATCCAACAACTTAGCATGAAAATGAAGCCTAAGTACGATGTAACAGAAATTAAAAGCCCATGTTTATGCCTTTTCTGTGAATGTTTGATATCGTGTTATCATTACACTAAAGCTTGGAAAGTCAAGTTTTACTTTATACATTCATTTAATGAAAGATCCTTAACTATCTTTTACATCACGATGATGGTTTGTTTTATATTTTTATATTTTGCAAATGGTATGTTATGTCCTATTGGCCTGTGGGCTCTTTTACAGAAATAAACTGTCTATCTGACATCTAGATGCATTATGTGGTGTTACGTTACATTTCATGTAATAAAGTCTATAGTAGCTGCTCATGTACTGGGACTTTATGGTAAGTGTATCATGCATTAATAAACCTAACCTTGAGTATACATCGTGTATATCACATATGTATCGTTTGTATTATGATCGTCGTTGGTTTGTCTTCCTAACAATCATATAGACTAATATTTAAACAAAAACAGAAGAAGATAGTTAATATTTTGAATTTATCTATTAATTATTATTTTTAACATATCTGAATATGGGGAAATTTCACAGGCTCCCTTTTATCTTTTTCTTTTTCTTTTTGAAATTTCAAAGAATAAAGAATATATGGCGCATCGTTATTTTTATTGAGGGACAAACAAATATGATATTTCAGATTTTTATCTTCAAATAAGCAGTGTTTTCTTTCTCAATGAGAGAAAATTTGCAATTACTGTATGTTCCCCGGCCTAACTTCCTCCCAATCAATGTAGTACTTACTAAAATTTATATTAAAGCCTTGCTAAAGATGATGAAGTAGAAGTCTAGGTCGAATACGCATCGCCTCTTGTTGATACTGGCCAAATGATAAATAATACACAATTGATAAATTATTCATTTCAGCCGGATAATTTTTAATCGAAAAGTGTTCTATATTGTTTAATTTCGTAATTTTACCAAAATGCTTTTATATTTTGATCATATATACTCATGTTATGATTGGAAAATTCTCATAAACATTTGCAAAATGTGGAGGAAAAAATCAGGTTTAAACTTAACATCTCAAACACAATATTTTTATTTCACGCCATGTCATGTTAACACCAAAGCTGCTCGTCAACTTTTGACAGCAAAATGCTTACGTCAGCAAAAAACACCATTGGTATCATGGATTAACCCTTAGGCGATTTTCAAGATTATCCGGTGTTATTAACCCCTGAACCGAAGCTTCTGGCTTATCCTTTGTTTCATAGCAGATTTACATCATGGAAACAAAGGGTCAACCAATGTTTTGAATTGGTGTCAAATTCCATTCAAAAGTGTTCAATATGTCATTGACGTTTCATATTATCGACGATTTACGTAAAGATTTTAACTTTATCGGAGATTATAACATGTTGTAAGCCGGGAAAGCATAAGAAAGCTATGTTTATAATCAATGAATACACGTAAAACAAAGAGTTTCACTAATGAACCAACTAGTAACTTGATAAAATAACACTTTATGATAATATGCTTTTCTTTGCAGACAATGGAGGAAAGGTGTTATGTTCATGGAGTAAGTGTCTATACAAATCATTGCTGACCTGCTAATGAAGTAACCTGCACTGAACTCGTAGCCTTGACGTAGAAGCTGTATACGTAGGCCCTACTGGATATTCGTATATTTCAATAACAACTTTATGCAACATCCTATCTATCAGCTCTGTGAATGAAAAAAGGAGTGTAAAAAATTGAAATAAATTATATTTATCAATGATTAATATGATAATGATGATGATGGTGATAAAAACAAGATGAAAAAAATCAATGGATAAACAACTTCTTTATTTTGACAGTAGCGACACATTTGACATATGTTTGAAAATGAAACATATGAAATGGTTTAATGATCTATAAAGAAACGTTGCTACTGTCAAAATAAAGAAATTGTTTATCCATAGAATTTCCTTTGTCTTTATCATATTACCAACTTCAAACAGTTTATGACTGTAACATCCATTAGAATCAATATTTGAAGTGCATTTTTAGACCTTAAAGAGGTGAAATAAATAAGAAAAGGATAACTGAACATCTCTGGTTATTCCTTATCACAGGAGTAAAGCGATATGTGTGTCATATACTTCATTGTTGTATTTTAAGCTATAAATTCTCGTGAAACCTACATCTACAAAACTGATTAAAAAATGCAATTCGATTGTTACATTAGCTTTTATAGAATTTTAATGCAGGTGTAAGTCAAGGAGGAAAGCTCTTCCCTTTACTTTTCATTGTTACATGACCTATTGTTATCTTCATACCAGATGTTTAAAACGCTAAAGCCTAAGGGGTCAAATCGAGACGTAAGAGCCCTCGTAGTTACTTTAGATTCCTTTCATTTGCTAACGAATAGGGTAATAACAAATGACAAACACAACATTTAGAAATGATACGTCAAGAAACTAAAAGATAAAATAATAGAAAAAGCAATCAGCTTTATTTGAATGAACGAAAAATTGCCCATGTTGGGAAAGCTGCAAATGAATAACGCTTCTACATTGAAAATAGAAAATGCTTTTCAATATTTGGGTAAATGGAAGGTGAATTTATTTATTAAAAGATTCAGCATGCTGAACGTTGTCTAGCATTTTCTATTTTCAATGCAAACCTATTTTTTGTGTAGGTCCATTCCTCAAGAATAGAATTAGACATATCATTCTACAGCAATAACCATCCCAGACCAAACGACCAAGCCACTAGCAGGTCTTGACCCTTTAAACCTAATATGTTGAAATGGTTATGAAATCAGTGATAATCCAACATTAAAAAAGGCACTGCAAGACAAATAAAAACATATTTATGTTAAATACAGATATAAATGTCATCAGTCTTTCCTGGTTGTATTTTAGAGCTATTTGTTTCATATGGTTTCAATGAGCATGAGTGTGTTCATACATAACGTGTACGCTAAATCAATAAATGTTAATCACCAGTGAACAATGACACTAGACTGAATCATAGATACATATCCAATGAATTGTCAATAAGAAGAAGTTGTCTCATATTATGAAATGAATGAATTACCTTGAAGGGACAGTCCCATCGGGGTATTTATTGTGTAAACGAAATTCAAGGGGACATTTCAGTTTATTCATACAATGCTATAAGTACAGGATTATAACAAATCCAAGTTGAAACAAGAAACTGCATGGAGTAACACTTTTGTTGATTTATATTTGACAACTTGATAAAGAAAAGCACATAAGAAAAAATAGTTTTTTTTAAAAAATACACCGATAGGACTGTCCCTTTAAGCCACTGTCGCTTGAATCTACCTGAAAATATACGGGAACTTTTCATTGGGTTTATTTGACATCTTACAGCAACGAATTAGGCATGTCCCTCTATTTACTCGGTACATATAAAGCTTTTGAAACATATGCAGCATAACACGATAATAGGATATAGTTATGAAAAAAAAATGTGTAAAGGAAAAATATGACATATTCATGATCGATCGATCGGAAATTGCAAACTACAAAACTAAAAAAGTTGTAATTAAACGTCATCAAGCCGACCCTAATCTAGATCGAACGCCTCGAAAACAGCAATTCTGAAACGCGATACAAAAACGAAGTAGTTTAGTCACGATCTGACAATAACGAAGAAGCCCATATAGTGTCCTGTTTGTGAAGATTTGTTTCCGCATAAACTGGAGTGTCAATATCGCATAAAGTATTGTAACAAAGTCAACTATATTTCAATGTATTGATAGGTTATGAAGCAAAACGCCGATTGTAAACAATAAACGAGAAATCGCCAAATAACACTACATTATAGTTCATAACAAATTGGGCCAAATATTTGTTATATTGATAACGTCAGCTTTATATTACGCTTCAAGCCCGGAACGCCTTAAACGCGGTCATGTATAAAATTATCAGATAACGGTTAGCTTCTGTTTGTCCCAGTTTATCATAATGTATAAAAATACTCAACAAATAGACAGAAGGCTTATCCACGAATAGTGATAACGTTTGACAAAGGATATTCTTTGAAATGACATAAATCTAGAAAAATACATTTGTTATAGTTTCCAATTTATAACAATTAAAAATAATAAAAATACATGTATCTATCCATATAGAAATTTGGTCAAAAGGTTATCCTAAGAATAAGAAAATGCGTTTCAAAAATAAGGTTTACGTTGCTAGGTAACGTTTGCAAATGTGAAAATCTTTACGTGATGGTGTGAACTTGTAAGGTAATTTGTTGAAGAAATAGATAAACGTAACGCATGTATTATAGCCTAATGACATGCATTTTGACAGTTTTGACGCGAAAATTGCACGTTCTTGAGTGAGCCCGTCACCATGGTGTCACGAGACCGCATACTGCTACAGCTGTGATCACGCCTGGTGACAGGTCAAAGTTCACAGCATAAAGATTCCATGCAGCGAGCATTCCAAATATGGAACTGTCATCATTATTAAACGATAAACAACCTATGCGGGTTATGTAATTTTAGCGCTTGTGTCAGAGAAAAGGTGATTAAAATTCAATCTTGACATGAACGGTGTTTTTGATATAATCGTTATCTTCAAATACTAAAAACACAATAGGCTTATGTATAAATACAATCGAGTGATCACGTACATGTACATTTATGGCATTTTTATTTTGAAGGAGAAAGAAATTAAAGGGACAGTAGCACGTTTTATGATAATTTAACATTTTAAAATTGTCACTGATAATTGTAAGTTAATGCTAAATGTAATATTTTGACAGTGTCCAAAATCTCATCACACACACCAATCATCCATAGTCAGAGGACAAAGTATAAAAAATTCACATAAAATCCATTGGCGGCCATTTTGTGTGAACACTTTTAATTAATTTTCTGTAAGTAAAAGGAATCGCATGGCTGAACTTTATATTATATTTTTTAATTATTACTGCTTTATTTAGTTTAAATACATTGTCATTCAATAAGAACCATTTATTTTTATTTTCATGACATCACCTTAGATTCCCCTTAAAACGTGCTACTGCCCCTTTAAGGAGAAAGAAATTAAGAAAAAAGCATTTACTTAAAAACTGGAAATATCAATGAACTTGGTATTGGAAATGCGCGTGGATATAATAGCAGTGACACGAGACGGTTAGAACTTACTAGAGAGAATATCCATCTGACAAGTCCTGAAGTCCATGGACATCAACACGGTAATGATGTGAAAATGACAATTAAAACAAAAGTGAAGTGATGTGGAATAAGGGAAAGATGGATGTCAAATTAATGAAGTAATGGAAAGGTGAAGTACATACATACACGATGATGAAGTGAAATCTGTTAAGACATACGACAAGGTGTGAAATATGTTGAAGAACATGAACAAGATAATGAAACGAAAGCTCTGCTTGAGAACGACACAAGAATCTGTGTCGAAACGTCGCATACAATGAACAAAGAAGTTGTCATCCATATATTCCTCAGCATTATTGTAATTCCAACTTCTAAAATGCCTCTCAAAGAAGTTGAAACGAAAGAAAGAAGTACAGATACAAAGATTTTGGGAGAGAGCAATTGTTTGTAAGAACGACGAGGATTATAATGAAGATAATGAAGCAAGATTGATAATGAAGAACATATAAGCCTACACGATAATGCAGTCCATCGATAATGACCTTCGGCCTCGTTCTTTAACTATAATAGTTCAGGGCAAAACTATACTTTATTGCAAAACACATGATGGTCAGGGCTACTACATTTCTTAAATAGAGAGTACGTCAATGATAAGAATATATTGAAGAACATAAAGACGACAATGAAGTAATGTGTAAATTGAGGATGAATAACTGGATAATGAAGCAGTGACACAATGCACCATAATGAAGTTTAATAAGCCAAGAAATGAAGAAAATATTTTTGTTAAACACGCTAATATTGTAAAATGTGATGACGAAGATAATTAAACAAAGAATTATGAAGAACATGCATGAATACAATAATGAAGTAAGATGTGTGATATGTGAAGAACAGGATAATGAAGCAATGATACAATGCATCATAATGAAGAACATAAGCAAGAAAATGAAGAAAGGGTGGATTTTTTTTATCGCGTTTATGATTTTAAATATGATAAAGAATGTGAACAAGATATTTATGCAAAGCATAATGATGAACATAAACACAACAATTAGGTGAAATTTATTTAAGACAGAACAACAATGATGCAAATAATTTTGAGAAATATGGATAAAATAATGATCCAAACGAGTAATAAAGAACATAGCACATACAAATTAAGTAACTGTGATGAAAAAAGTACGACAGTAATGAAAATATATTTGAGAACATGAAAAATTAATTCGAAATGAGGCGAACAGTTGTAATACATGTACATTATAATCAATTGAACAAAGGAGACAATGATTTCAATTATGTTGAAGAACATGAACGAGGTAAATATCAAACGATAATATTAAGAACCATAACGATAATTACGTTATTTTAAAAGTACAATGATGTAACATTTGATGACGAGAATGATATGAAATAGTTGATGACAACAACAATATATTTAAATATATTAAAACTTAAGATGGTGAAATATATTAAATGACAGAAAAAGAAATACATTGAAGTAAGATACATGGGCGAGTAACTTTAAAACAGTATGTTGAAGTTGAAGAAACACATCTTTTGATGTGATTTGAACAAATAATTCATTACAACTCTTTCAGTATACATGGTAGGTCGTGACCAATTTCAACCCTTTTTTTCATTTTCAAAATATATAAACCAGTTGCAGTTGACTGGTAAAACATTGACATATGCTTTTATTTTGATATAATAAATTAATAATGAGGTCATAAGGATAAACCGATTATAATAAACCATGCCTGACCAATGTAGCCAGTATCGATCAGTTACAATGTGACCGGGTCAGTGAACTATCCGAAAATATCGATTGCCTAAACTAGGCTCCAGTTTCTGTACAATATTTCTATTAAAAATGACACTTAAGTCTGCCTTATTTTACATATAAGCAATATAACCATGGTTGTTTAAGAGAATATCGCTGTTTGCAAACCGAATAAGAATCGAATGACACCCAGGTACACACAAGATAGTCTGTCATCCAGACCCTAAAGCAAACATATTCAATTGACGACCAGCCCAGTCTGGAAAAGTATAGCAAGTCTAGATTGCTCAGCTAAGCATCTTCTAGGCACCTTCTTGTTGTAATACATGAATTGTTGTATAAGGTTGTCTATATTGAAAATCAATAATTCTGAAACTTAATGTTAGTCTACACACTAGATAAAATAGAAGGCCACAATATTGACTGGGAAGTATTTCCCAGATCTAGGCAAGATTTTCAAAAGGTTTCGAAGGAATATAAGGTTGAAATTATGAGCAGTATGCATTAAATTTGAGTGTAATGGTTCTTATTAGTGGTCAGTCGATGTCTGCGAGGAATACAGCCATTCTCTACTCCGTGCCGACAATCTCAAAGTTTGTCAAAACATGTCTTTTATGGTGCCACACTTAAAAGGTCTCAAACATAAATTGCTCAGTGTGTCTAGACTCGTAGAGCCAAGCTACAGGCCAATGAACGCTTGACTGAGTAAGTCTAGAGTTACTGAGCACGGACAGCGGTCACTGAGGCTTGCAGGTTGGAGTCCAGCAAGGCCTGCAGGTGCGAGCTGGACAGCGGCCAGTGAGTGTCAGGCAAGAGGTCACTGAGCACGTAGTGAAGCGCGTGTGCTCACTGTAGGTTATATGGACTCTGCCGTGTGGTCAGCAAGCTTTCATGCCAGGTCACTCACGTTCGTTGTCATTGGAGTTCATCGGCTTAATTAGGTTGTGGATGGTTAATCACAGTCTGCCTTATTAATTATTAGCTCATTACGCTGGCGTTGCTCTGACTGTGAGATACTTGATGTCATCATTAACCTTTATAGAAATCAGTCAACTTTCCGTCCATTCCTTGAAAAACAAATCTAATATGATTTGAACTGAAATAGCCATATCTCTGAAGCTCCGTTCTAAAGTTGGAAAGAATAACAGTCTTAGAATTATTTTTCAGAGACTGAGTATAAAGTCTCGTTACTTGAATTCTCAAGTTCGTTGTCATTGGAGTTCATCGGCTTAATCAGGCTGTGGATGGTTAATTATAGTCAGCCTTATTAATTATTTTCTCATTTTGCTGGTTTTGCTCATCATTAACCTTTATAGAAATAAGTATGAGACATCCTAGTCTGTTTGTTTATAATGTTTTGACATTGTTTTAATTTCTCGAAAAGCAATTCTATATAGCTATTTCATCTGAAAAAGCCAGATCTCTTGGGCTACTTACTTGTTGACTAGTTACTTTGACTCTGCTGTGTATAACCATCAAGCTTTCATGAAGGGTTGTGGATGGTTAATTATACTCAGTCTTATTAATTACTCTCAAATTATGCTAGGCCTAGTATTGTTCTGATTGTGAGTGCCATCCTCAACCTTTTATGGAACCCACAAGAGACATCATGCAGCTGGTAGTGATCACGAGGATTCAGGGTTAATATCAATGGTTTAGTCGAAATCGGTCGATTCTCCCATTGTCCATTTTCAGCTAATCAGATTTGAAAGGCACGATGGGCTTATGGCATGGCATGGTGTCTGATGTCGTCCGTCCGTCCACTCGTGTGTAAAGTTTTCACTCTTTTGACTGCCTCTCTAGATCCACTTTTTAGCTCATCAGGACTGAAAGTCCAGATGGGCTTATGGCATGGCCCGTCGTCCGGCGTCCGTCCGTCCGTCGTCCGTCCGTCCGTAAACTTTTGACACTTTCGACTTCTCCTCATGAACCATACACATTAGAGAGCTGAAATTTTGTGTACAAGTACCTTAGCATATGGAGATTCTAATTTGTAACTTTGGTGACGCTGTGACCCCAAATAGGGTCACAGGGGTCACAACCTTAAATACCTATTTTCATCTTCTTCTCCAGTTCCAAAAGGAGTAGAGAGTTAAAAATTATATGTGCAGACTCCTTGGCCAATGGGGATTCTAATTTGTAACTTTGGTGACCCTGTGACCCCAAATAGGGTCACAGGGGTCACAACCTTAAATACCTATTTTCATCTTCTTCTCCAGTTCCAAAAGGAGTAGAGAGTTAACAATTATATGTGCAGACTCCTTGGACAATGCAGATTCTAATTTGTAACTTTGGTGACCCTGTGACCCCAAATAGGGTCACAGGGGTCACAACCTTAAATACCTATTTTCATCTTCTTCTCCAGTTCCAAAAGAAGTAGAGAGTTAACAATTATATGTGCAGACTCCTTGGACAATGCAGATTCTAATTTGTAACTTTGGTGACCCTGTGACCCCAAATAGGGTCACAGGGGTCACAACCTTAAATACCTATTTTCATCTTCTTCTCCAGTTCCAAAAGGAGTAGAGAGTTAAAAATTATATGTGCAGACTCCTTGGACAATGCAGATTCTAATTTGTAACTTTGGTGACCCGGCCTGTGACCCCACATAGGGTCACAGGGTTCACACTTTAAAAACCTATTTTCATCTTCTTCTCCAGTTCTAAAAGGTACTAGAGAGTTAAAAACGATATGTGCAGACTCCTTGGCCAATGGGAATTCTAATTTGTAAATTTCGTGACCCCATGACCCCAAATAGGGTCACAGGGGTCACAACCTTAAAAACCTATTTTCATCTTCTTCTCCAGTTCTAAAAGGACTAGAGAGTTGAAAGTGATATGTGCAGACTCCTTGGACAATGGGGATTCTAATTTGTAACTTTGGTGAACCTGTGACCCCAAATAGGGTCACAGGGGTCACAACCTTAAAAACCTATTTTCATCTTCTTCTCCAGTTCTTAAAGGACTAGAGAGTTGAAAGTGATATGTGCAGACTCCTTGGACAATGGGGATTCTAATTTGTAACTTTGGTGACCTGTGACCCCAAATAGGGTCACAGGGGTCAAAACCTTAAAAACCTATTTTCATCTTCTTCTCCAGTTCTAAAAGGACTAGAGAGTTGAAAGTGATATGTGCAGACTCCTTGGACAATGGGGATTCTAATTTGTAACTTTGGTGAACCTGTGACCCCAAATAGGGTCACAGGGGTCACAACCTTAAAAAACTATTTTCATCTTCTTCTCAAGTTCCAAAAGGTCTTGAGAGCTGAAATTATATGTGCAGACTCCTTGGCCAATGGGGATTCTAAATTATAGAGTTCGTGACCCCATGACCCCAAATAGGGTCACAGGGGTCACAACCTTAAAAACTTATTTTCATCATCATCTTTAGCTCCTCAAGGTCTATTGAGCTGAAAGTCGCATGTAGACTCCTTGGCCAATTGGGATTCTAAACTGTAGGTTTTGTGACCCCATGACCCCAAATAGGGTCACAGGGGTCACAATCTTAAAAACCTATTTTTCTCCATTAGATGACAGTCTTTAACAAATTTATTTCTTCTTGGATATTTTAGTGTGGACTTCTTTCACTGTCTGATATTGGCGATCTAGAAAGTGTTGAATCATAATACATTTGTTTTGTAATTTTTTTATAGGTTTTCTTGTAATAGGTAACATCAGTTTCATTTTTAGCTCATCTTGCCTGAATAAAGCAAACTTGATATGATGCCTGATGAGCTACAGAGCCAATGGCTCTATTTTTATTATGTTTTTACCTCGCATCGTAGGAACGTGTTCGCCTGGAAATCGTTACTCGACGAAGTGAACGAGTTTCTCTGCGAGAGGAAGGGCTTGTTTTGTGTATTTGGTGTAGTACTTTTAAAAACAATTCAATTTTCAGATAATTATGAGAAAAGATATTTCATAATTTAAAAATTGTAGACATTATCAAAACACAATATTTGTTTTAGAAAAGAGTAGCTGAGCAAATTTAGGTTAATAGAGACATTTTATATGATGCCTTAAAAGTCGAGAAACACATTTACATACAAAACGATCGGTACATTTTTAAAAATCATTCTACGTTTTTTTCTCGAGTATATTTCCGGAAACGGAAATACATAGTGACTAAAAGTCCAAAATTTTGTCAGAGCTAGGTCTTTGATACTTGACAAATGGATCCCTTGTGATGAGACCTTTCAGATGACACCATGACATTTGGCCTTGTGACCTTGACCTTGACACAGCGAGCCTTTTCCGAAAACTTTAACCTTGGCTATAGTTTCTATACTGTCAGTGCTAGGTCTTTGATACTTGACATGTGTATCCCTTGTGATGAGACCTTTCAGATGACACCATGATATTTGACCTTTTCCGTCCGTCCGTCTGTCCGTTTGTCCACAAAAACTTTAACCTTGGTCATAACTTTTGATTGGTCAGAGCTAGCTCTTTGATACTTGACATATGGATCCCTTGTGATGAGACCTTTCAGATGACACCATGACATTTGACCTTGTGACCTTGACCTTGACACAGCAAGCAGGATGCATCCGGGGGCATTCGTGTTTCACAAACACATCTTGTTTTTATAAGCTGTTCACTTTGATTTGACATCATAGGTGGCTACAGTTATCAGTAATCTTCATATTTGGCTTGTCAATATTTCCAATAATGAATATTTCACAACAAGGTGAATCAGTAATTAAGATTTGCAAAAATTACTCCTTTATTGAGATGCCATCGACTGATGGAACATGATGACATTATTTTCCATCTCCGAACGCACCATGTACCAAGTATACCATTTTACAAACTGGAATATAATTTTTCAATACTGCTTGAACTATTTATCAGAAAACCTACTTCAACAAATGTACAAAATAATGGTTACTCTCGCAGAGAAACTCGCCCACTTCTACGAATTCCAGACTTACACGTTCCTACGGAATTGTAGATTTGGGACTTCCTTGACCCCAGGAGAGGGCATCGGCGACAATTATGTGTGATTTTTATTTTATAAAGCTAAAGAAGAAAAACTCAAAATGCATTTAGCGCTTGATAGAGAGTCTTCTCGACCTCTTTACTAATTATCAATACTTTAACAAGACATGTTTTATCAAAAGTGGATGATGTATCATGATGTCATTCATTTAGAGTAACCTCTCTAGAATTGCTTCTTCTTGTGTCCATCATGTAATATCATATTCACAAATATGTCACAACCACAGAGTGCTACTTTGTGAATTATATCTTGACCCTAGGTTTATTATATGCACTAGGAGATTTAGTGTGAATGTGTGAGTGAATGTGGTCTCTTTGTATAAAAATAACAAACAAAAACAGAAATCTAAAATATTCTATACTTTTATTTCAATGGGATATCTACTACCCTGGGTTGATGTCCCTAATTGTAACAGGGATTGTGATAAAAAGGTTATTTAAATAATTATCAATAATTGACTGAAATAAAAAACAATAGTAAAAACGATAAAATTACTTAGCCATTTCTATACTAGGAAAAAAACCTGCATCATACCATCGTTCACTGAACTATCAAAAGCATCCAATAGTTAACCGAAGTATTAAGAGCATTCATTATTTCACATTTCGAGCATTCAATATTTCATTGCCGCATTTAGTCTGCTACGTGATATATTTGTTATGTACCTCAAATTTTTTTTAGAGGTATTGATATAAACCTTTGGCTTGTTTATCGATCTACTTCTGTATATTTATGGTAACAAATATGTTTAAATACTACTTTATTGAATTAATGCATGATGAAAGATTTATGACCAAATGCTTATGCGAGAGAGAATCAGAGATATGTCAGCTGGTGATTGTAAACAAGATATATTTGTGTGTAATAGTTTTATCGTAATTTTTATGTATAATCGTATTTTTAGCCTACTTTTAACTTGTAAATGACATGATGCAAATCTAGCTGTTGCAATATGGTGCCTTTTGACTTGCATGCAGACTTTCTCTAGCCATATGAGAGATCGCATTTCGTAATTAGTGGTGACAAAATAATTACCCTTATTAACCGTTATTTATATATCATATTACTATTGTTAGACATTCGATGTCTGATGTGGGATAACGTATATTTAATGACTACATTGAAGTATATGCATATATTTATTATGTGATACGTAATATCTGTGTTAGTATACACTTTGTTCTCGGTTGGTGAATTCACGCTCAACGTTCATATTACGTTGTAATCGACCGAGTTTCAGAATTCATAGCGAAGACTTGTTTACAGAGCAATCGGTCAACACCCTTTCATTACAGGATACCATATTTTATAACTATGTGTTATCTAAGGTTTCACGTTCTTAGCAACAACCAAACATATCGCGTAGTTGCTCTAAACGTCGTTTGTAAACAACAAAGTATGTTCAGTTGTATTTGTATGACAAAAACTGGCGACCAGTATGGGGATGCTTATGGTGACTGGTGATTATAATAAGAGGCGAAATTAAGGGAGTTCCAAATATAGACAATTCGATGAGTTTTATTTCTCATACATGATAAACTGAGTCCAAAAAACATGAACGACAGCTTATTTAAATCTGTAAACAATCTAAATTTCCTGTGGACACATATTCTTAGGTCCAAATTATCATTCAAATATTCGTATTCGTATGCGTATGGCGCGCCCCTCCCGAACGAAAATATAGTATACAGTCAGTGAAGATTATTTAAAAATAGATTTGAAAATTTGATTTTGCTTTAGGGCGTGGCAAATGTTGTTCCATGCCATGCCATAAGCCCATCGGGCCTTATAGGCCAGATGAGCTTAAAATATAAAGAAACGAATAAGTAAGATATGATATAGGCCTTCGAATATGATATGAAGAGGAGTAGATGCATGTAAATGAGGACATTTGAAAATTATGAAAACAGGGCTTTATTAAGATGCATTTCCACAAACTTAAAAGTGCTGTTAATTTTGACAAAATGCACATGAACCTACAAGAAAAAACAAAATCCCTTATATTAATGAGTAAGCAATGACACTTGCCACATTTTATGTATATCGTTTATTATACTTACACGTAAATAAAGCAACGTCCTTGTGCCAAACAGATGTGAGAATTGGAAACTCTTACGACAAATATTGATAGAAAAGATAACGATCATAATGACAAAATATGTTGGCATGATAAATGAAATTTGTTAACAATTTAGAAAGGGAATGATGGTCTATAATAACCAAAATGATTGATATTCCTGTTTCTGTAAGTACCCTATCAATGTTTCATAATTTTATATCTTTGCGGAACTATACTCTTTGCATAAGAAATCATAACCTGAATATTTGAAATGAATTTTAATTTCTTTCATGTTTAATAAGTATCATGCATGTCTTTAGTAAGTGTAGAAATATAAGAGGACAAAAGTGCATATAGAATGAAGCGAAATTTCATACGTAACACAAATATCACAATTAACAAAGTTAAGTTTGATATGTCACGACTTCATAGTTGTTATTCAGCTACAAAGCCGTTTTACTTGATCAACAACCAGTTATGTCGCCCAGCTGTAATGTATAATATATAATTCTGAAGGTAAACATTTTTTTGTTGAAACCCCAAACAAGCATAAATAGTTGCTGACAAAAGAAAGTTTCATTCTGTTTTTCCTTTTCTCAGATGTCTGAATATGAAACGAAATGTGTTCTTGTAGAACATTACAAGTTCTTCCAGTTTTTGTTGGTACATCATCTGAACTGCTGCATGTCAAAGGCGGAGTTTTTGACATTTCAATTTCAAAACATACTTTAGTCAGTGAATTCATTTCACTATGTAACCGATTTGTTGTTTTAGGTTCTTATAAATACCTGTGAATATTACATTTCTCTTTTTTGTATATAATTTTAGCCTTTGGGCCGGCACCTTCCGTTCACTTTTAACATATTCGACTTTTCATCCAATACTGCGAACCTCCAAGCTGAACTGGTATAAGATGTATAGAGGTCAGGATATCTTTTGTTTTGAGTGAGATATCACTTATCGAGTGACGGGGTAGAGCCATTATTTTCACGAGTGGCTTTACCCCGTCACTCGATGAGAGATAAGTGATATCACACTCAAAACAAAAGATATTCTGTTCATTTTATGCCTCTGTGGTAGAAAATGTGGTAATTTATGTCCGAAAGGTCTTGACTCGGAGAGTTTTCTGGCGACGTCATACCATTGTTGATCGTAATCTAGCGACGGTCAAGACGTCATCACGATATCACACTCAGTGGCGAGAACACATTTCTAGAACTGAGAAATTGAGGATATCTTTTGTTTTGAGTGTGATATCTCTTATCTCTCATCGAGTGAGGGGTAGAGCCAGTATTTTCACGAGAGGCGCAGCCTTGTCACGAGATGAGAGATAGGTGATTTCACACTAAAAACAAAAGATATTCTGTTTATTATATGCCTCTGTGGTCGAAAATGTGGTAATTTATGTCCAAAAGGCTTTGAATCGTGAGTTTTCTGGTGACATCATGCCATTGTTGATCTTAACTTAGCGACGGCGATGACGTCGCGTTGATTGTAGCAGTGATGTCAAACCATTGTACACATGACGTCATCCCCTGTGATATTTTCACTAACTTGAAAAAGTGATATCACACTCAGTGGCGAGAACCCTTTTCTAGAACTGAGAAAACTCAGTCTCTCACCGCTTAGCATATAATAAAACACAGTCTCTCACCGCTTGGCATATCATAAACCGTACACCTGGAGAACATTTGTTCCTTTATCAGGGTTCTTCTCTGAAAGTCATTGAAAAATTTACAGAATAGCGCCTGTTGTACATGGATTCTGTTGCTTATTTCCCTACACTTTTGGACGTTTTAGTTGCTTTATTGTATCTCACACAGTACAAGTATTGTGGTACTTCCGAAGATTCTTTTCAACTCATAAGGAACCCTATCTACTTTTACTTAACTCTAACCTAACTGTCAACTTCCTGAAAATCTAGATATTTTACCCAAATTCCTTCGAAACTCAATCAAAATCAAACAAACATATTGTCCATATTGATAAGAATAAAGAAACAGTAACTAAATGTATGTCCAGCTTAAGCCAAAGTCATGCATACTTTAGAATTTGTTTTGTACTTGTCAAATTTGCATGTTCAGTGTTGGGTGATGTGTTCAAGTACTTCGATCAATGAAAAGATTTAAGGTTATGAATCCTTAAAGTTCATCTACCTATATTATTTCTTAATGTATGGCTACCAAGAAAGTGTACATATTTTTCTGTACAAATATCCTTGATGCTCATTTTTCTAAAGAATAGCAACAGCTTAATAACAGAAAATAACTATAATCAAATCAACAAGCCCATGCTGTATTTAACAAGATATATACCATATTCATTGTATGTCCAACTACACTGTTATCTTCCTGTCAGTCATGCATTATGGTTGAGTTATTACCTTGATATGAACATCCCACATCATTATGTATATGATAGAGCTACAGTTAATACGACATGCATGGTTGCTTATCTAGGCCATGAAGTCCTCATGTGTGAAGATGACCTGGCCATATGTTGCATACTGAAAGATGCATGCATAGCTTCATATTCAAGACCAAGTAAGTGACACATATCCAATTTTAACGTAAACAGGAAAGCACACATATATTCATGGAAGGTCACCTATAGACACAAACAGACAACAATTGAGGGAAATGCTAACATATTTTGGACAGGAAATCCATCATTTCATTTTAATATAATAGCCATATTCATCTCTTCGGTGGCTGCTTCTGCCAGAGGTGGAAATGACTTACATTCTAGTAGTAGTACATTCTATATCATACCCATATTCACTAAGGATGCACAGTATTATATATCGGTATATATATGCAATACAGGAACAACGCGTTAAGAAACGGTACACACGTCTGAAAATATCCAATATATCAAACATTTTAAAAGAACGATTTCTATCTAAAATTGCCCCAAAACACAACCAAATAAACATGATTTATGGAAAGTTTGAAACAAAGTGTGAAGTTGTGTTGTGAAAATAGCTGAAATATGTATACAGATCATAAACAGTGATAGAAAAATATCCCTTTCCAAAACGGCCCAAAGCTGAGCAATGATGATCGTTGTTGATGCTCATATGTAGACAGCAAATATGTAGCATGTGAATTCTTGAATTTGAAAAGTACCAATATATTGCAATACGTATTGCAATACGCTTTCCTGTATCGGAATATATGAATAATGATGATAATAATAAGTCCTTAATATTCACACAAGGCTCCTTCTATGCCATCATCAATTAGGAATGTGTTATACAAATTTTAAAGACATGATTGGGATTGTTGATATAATTCAATTTTAAGTTATTACAAGAATATGAACACATATGAGTAACAAGACTCAACACAAGGCTCTTACTATGCCATAGCAACTTGTCAATGTTTGTCTTCAAAGACATACCGGTAATCAAGATTACCGATATAATTTGTCTTGTTCTGTGATAAGTAACTGTAACCTACATATCATGATAGACAAGTCACCCTTGGAGGTCCTGTTTGACATTCATTTATAACTTGTATTGAGAATTCTGATCACTAAGAGGAGAGAAGCATAGAAAATGAGAGAGAATGAAGTGTTTTAATTGACTTAACAGATCTAAAAGTTCAATTCTTGGTTATATTAAAAATCCTGAGAAAGCGAACATTAGTCTATATTTGTAACATTTTTATATTTAGGATGACTAAGATAAGATAAGATAAGATAGTACAAATTCTTTTCAAGTCACAATCTGGGTATTAGGTAACTATTGCCAGCAATATCCATAGCAACAGCTTCAAAACTCAGGCTTTTATTTCTTAAACAAATACATTTGTCCATTTGCTAATTACATGTGTTTCTAACTAATCATCTGTGTCATCATCTGAAGAGTGATGCTGTTCCGGTAAATGTACAACACTGACAATTGAATCAATCCTGAGAATCTGCTGCAGAAGCTGAATCACTGAAGCTAATGTCGATATCTTTGAGGCTAGAGGTTCCAGAATTCCTGCCTGGATTACATCACACACTCTGCCTCTCCTGTCCAAACCACAGACATCCCCTTCTTTCATAGACCTAGTCAACTGCTGGAGCTTCTCCATGTAGTCCCGAGATTCTGAAGTCCTGTTCCTCGAAAGCTGTTTATGCAGAGTTCTTGGGATAGAACGGAGAGCATCATAAAGGATTTTGCACCCAAGACCTGTATGATCATCAGTGAAGTCTTGTGAATATGTCTTCAGCAACTCAGCTGTCTTCATCTCAAAGAAACCTCCACCTCCAACTGCCACAAACATTGGATTTTCTGATGACAGGTTGTATTCTTTGCCAGGACATTTTCCTTTTGCATGCAGATCTCCATCTTTGTCATAATCAAACTGGGTTTTATTGTTTGCATGATCATCCAATAGGTTTGAACGAATACAAGAACCATAGTCAGCAGATGTTCTTCCGCTATCATTATTAGATGTTTTTGTATCAAGGATTGCTTTAACACAAGTGTCATCAATGATCTCTGTACAAAGATCATCATCAACCTTTGCATGGTTGTTGGTTGTTTTTCTATCTTTAAAAGTTGTAGAATCAGTTGCAGGTTGAAAAGCAAAACACATTTCTAAAGACTTTAAAGCCTTGAAAGCAACATCTGCCAGTTGATCCACACTTCCTTCTGTTGGTGAGGAAAGGATTAGCATTTCTGGGATCTTGCTTTGGACAGAATCAGGAAACTGAATGTGAACATTTCTCTGAGATCCCAACACTTTCCTTTCACAACTGGACAACACCCCAACATTCTTTGTTTCTATTGGATCGAGCGGACTAGACACTGCTTGCACACTTGATACTCTTTCCAAAAACTCAACATCCTCTTCTTCCACACAACTAACCACACTAATTTCTGATTCCATGCACAAAGTCAGAACAAAATCTGGAACTTTTTCAGAGCAAATTATCACAGATATTTGATGATCTTGAAGTTGTTTTATATATGTCCTTGTTGCATTTATTCTACACATGAGAGACTTTGATACACTTTTTTCATCTTTGAGATACACAACTTCACTTGGATCCTCAACAGTGACGCCTTCAATCGAACTCTGTAGCAGTACAAATTTACAAGTGCTGATTTCTTCTAAGTGAGGATATCTGTATGAAAAATCTCGCCTGATTAAGAATCCTTTGAGTGATTTGGAATGTTCTAATAAACTTCTAGGAAGTTTGAAATGAAGAAGACCAAAGTTTTCAACCATGAATTGTACATTTCTCTGTACAGCCACTAGTGATAATTCTCCAGTTGTACTTGCACTAACTGATTTAAGCAGAAGATCAACAAGTGTGCTTGTGTCACGTCTGCTCATATGACTGGAGATATTGGTGTTCAAAATTGATGTCAAATCTTTCAACGTCAAAGTCAAAGCAGTTTTCCTAACTGACACTGAATAAAGTTCATTGTAAACAATAGGCAGGAGATCATGCTCTATTTTCCCGAACTGTAACGATATTTTATTTCCCAAATGATCACCATATTTTCCCGTGATAGTTTCTATTCTTTCTAATTCAATAACCGACTGTGAGAGGTATAAAAGGAATGTTTTAATTCCATCTGCTGTGTGTTTATATTGTTTTCTCAATGCTTGTACAATAACTTTAGCCAGAGGGTGAGATAGGTGCAGTGTTTCCAAAATAACTATTCCATTATTTGTGGTTATAACTCTCCCCGTTGAAGTACACATCAAAGTCACCAAACTTTCTGGTCCATATGATTTGCAGGTTATGGATGAAATAGTCAAAATTATGTTCTTTTTTAGTTTGTTTGGTAAAGATATTGAGCAGTCAAACTTGTTCATTTCTGTTTGATGAATTCTTTCTAATATGAAAACTATTTCAAATATTTGATGTCATTTTCAATATACAGATTATATTCAGGTGTCACGTTGAATATTCAAATCCAATCAGGCACCAATATTTGTAGATCACATTGGATTGTTCACTGGTATGTCCAGAAACTGTAAACAAAAACGAGCACTTGTTTATCAAAGGGAGGTAACTCTCATTGTCATTGCGCATGTCAACAGGAAATCCCCGGGAAAATTAAAATGGCGGAAAATGGATCCAGAAGATGAGAGAGAACTTGAAAGTTAGACTCGTTTTATAAATTTCTGTTCAAGTTTTCAATTTTGAACACCACATGTTGTTAATGTTATAAACGCCGTGTTTATTATTATGTTTGCCGAAAGATCGATATGAATTTGATTGGTATTTTCTATTACAACAACATTTTAGAAAGAATAAAAAGACCAATAATATGGCTAGTGACCCTATTATCGTGGTAACCCTATTATCGTGGTAAACTCATTTCAGTCTCCAATGCCTACAAGGAATATGAATATTTGCAAAGCACATCATACATGAATAAACTAAATACTGAGGCATATAAAAAAAACCAATTTTTCAAATGTTTAGTATTATTTTCTCACATATTCTGTGATCTGAAATATTGAGTATCATTTTCATTTATGAAATATTAACTGCATGTGCAATTAATTAAAAAACGATCCTGTCTTCATGAAATATTGTCCGAGAGTTTTTTTATTTTGTATGTGAATAGTTTGATAGATAACAAACAGTAATGTATGAAAGGAAAATGTATTGATGGTTTCAAAGATGTTGATTGAAGAATTACATTTACTGCAAAAATAAGACACAAACCCTAAAATATTAACGTTTTCGCCTGATTGAAGTAGGTTATTTATGAGCTTAAAATAGATTGCAACATCCTCTTTTCGATTTATAGGTACAACTAATTTGTAAACAATGATCT
Organism: Steromphala cineraria; assembly: GCA_916613615.1. Taxonomy (NCBI): domain Eukaryota; kingdom Metazoa; phylum Mollusca; class Gastropoda; order Trochida; family Trochidae; genus Steromphala; species Steromphala cineraria. The sequence continues at coordinate 20,444,065 of OU744730.1, read as the reverse complement.
CACTTTTCAGGAGCAGTGCAACTTGAATATTATATATAATATCTAATTGTAAAAAATGGCATTTTGTTAAGATAGTGTTCAAATCACTTATCAAAAATGGCTGCTCGGGAAAACTGCAACAAGGCGTCTTTATATTAGAATTTTCTTGTTACAGCTTCGCAAATATTGTGTTTAATATCCTAATATCAAATCAATTTTCATTCAATTGGTAAATAATAATCTTACATTGGTGATTTTATCTACAGAGAATAATTTATTAGTCATATACTAATTACCTTGATAATAGGGACACTTCGGATTAAATACATCACACAGATAATATTTTTTATATCTATGTCCAAAAATATATTTTCCATAGATAGAAGTTTAATTAACATATTTTGAAAGGAGATGTGTGCAGAGTTTGAAAACAAGAAACAATATTAAGATTGTACTTATTTAGAGGGAAATATACACGTGAAACAATAAGACCCACGATAATAGGGACCACCTTCATACATATCATGATTATGCCTTTGCCACTAAGTGTTGCCATTCAAAATTGTTTAAAAAATATCAAATTGAATATCAATTTAGAATTTTGCACATGACCTGTGACATGTTGTTATTGTATGTGCAAATAAATATAGGGACAATATTATATGCAACATATTTAGTAACTATAGAATTGGTTCACCAACCAAATACTTACCCTAACACTAACCCTAAGTAAGTCTCTTACCCGTACCCTAACCCTAAACTAAAACCAAACCTAACCTTAACCTAAAGAACAGTTTAGTAAAACAATATATTTAATAATTATGAAAAAGGGTGGCGAACCAATTCTATAGTTTTACCCATATCTATTCCATTAGAATGATCCTTATTGTTCTTCCCATCAGCTCTTGGAAATATTGGGGGGTAAAAGTGTAACATTAATGTGAAGAAATTATATCATTATACATATATACATTCAGTTTTTTTAAGGCATTGGTGCTTGATCTCAAATATTTTAAAAATTATTTTCAGAATTAAAGAGGGAGAAGAGGAAGGCTGAAAAGAAAGACAACTTGAAAGAAGTAGCTCAAATACACAACTGCATTGGGGAACTACTTTATAAATATGGTTTGTATTAAAAAAGGAATATGTTGTAATTTATTATCATAAAGCTTTCAAAATATATTACTTCAAAACTGCAAGACAAAAAGTATGTATGCCATGGGATAATTTTATGAAAACTAAAATGTTTGATACATATGTTCAAAAGAAAATTTTGCAATAATTTAGTCTCATGTTCAAATGGAACATTCATATATTTCAGAACGCTATGAAGAAGCAATCGGTGAACATGAATCGGAAAGAGCTATCAGTGAGGCCCTACAGGACACGATCGGAGAAGCGGTGGCCTGTCGGAAGATCGGAGAGTGCTATTGTGCGATCGAACAATACACCAAGGCTCTCCAACTTCAACAGCGCCATCTGTCTCTTGCTAAGGCCTGTGACTGTGACATCGAGGAACAGCGAGCATGGGCAACTATTGGCCGGACTTATCTGTTCCAGTCGGAGACTTGTCGTGGACATAGCGCCTTGGAGGCCTCGAAGAAAGCAGAGAAAGCGTTTGTGAAAGCGCTGGAAGTTTGCGAGAGGTTGAAGAGTTCTGTGAAGAATGAGGAGTTGATGGAGATGAGGGCGAGGCTTTACCTCAATCTTGGTAAGCAAAAGTTTTTATGTTATCAGTAGGGGTGGTTATTGAGTCATATTGACCCACTTTCACTATTAGGTAACTGGCTAGTGATAGTCCATTGTAACCCACTTTTGTGATAGAATTAGCTCCAAACAAATACATGTGATTCCAAAAGATTCTATAAAATCATCTCATTAAAGATACATAATTAGTCTTTTGCAGCCTTGCAACCAGGGTGCAACACCATAAAACACTTTCCCATCTTGAATAATTAGAAAATGAAAGAATACTCAACCAGGAAACTGTATACTTATTGAAGCTTTTGATGATATTTGAAAGCTACTATTGATGAATAAATTGTGTTTTCATGTTCCCTATTTATAAAGTAGTTAATATCCCGCCAGGGGCTCGGCAACTTTGTCTCCAGTAGAGAACTGTTCTACACGTAGTCAGGTTTGGGTGCAATGCTACACTAAATTTCAGAACAGTATCACCTATGGTTCGCTAGTTCCAGCTAATGCTTGCAGGTTTCATCACAATGCGTAGCCACAATAGTGTTGCAGGCATTCTCCTTGCAATAAAACTAGCAAGCTGTGATAGAAGTGAAACACTAATGAAAGCGGCGTTTAATTCAAGTTCACCTGACCTCAAACTAGTTTTGTCAAACTGCATCTGTACAACTGTCTGACATGTTTTTGTTCGCTCACAACCCTTACAATAAGTGTTCAAATTATAAAAACCTAACCTGTCAGTTGCGATTAGGTACTTTTGGTGAGGTAGAACTTGGGTTAAGTAGCCACAAAATCTGTAAGTTTTCTTGTAATTGAAGCACTCATAAAATGTTACATACAACCACAAACTATGAAGTCATTGTGTATTTGAAACTAACACAAATATTTGCTGTGCTCACCATATGTCTTGATTTGGTATTTTATTCACATGCAACTTTTGATGCAAGCCAATGATTTCCGAAATAATTATAAGGAATACCAAATCCAAACAATGGGCCATAGGTCTAGTAAACTTCTTGTGGGCACAGTTTAAAGACCTATATTTACAAATCTAATAATCAATAAGACAGGTTCCTGTCATTAATTATATAATTTTGATATTTAAATTTCAGGTTTGGTTTACGATGGTCAAGGTGATGTGAAGCAGAGTGCTGACTTCATGAAGAGGGCTATAACCATTGCTGAGTATGCTTAACTTTGGGTTTGGGTTTAAATTTCCTTATTATCCCCCGCCACGATGTTAAAGGGAGATATAAGTTTGGACTCCGTCCATGCGTCCGTCTGAGATAAAGGGGACAGCTTTTCACAGAAACTATATAAGATAGGATTACCAAACTTGCTGTGTGTCTTCAATACCTTGATGGAGTTCGAAAATCAGAACAGCAAAATTATCTTACAGAGTTATTGCCCTTATAACATGTTTTTGGACTATTAAAAATAGGTTAACCCAACTTGCTGTGTGTCTTCATGGTATCAATACCTTCATGGAGTTTGAAAATGAGATGTATGTAATTACATATTACAGAGTTACAGCCCATGTAGGAAAACATTTTGAGCTTTAATGAAAACTTGGCGTGGGATGTTGATGACCATGTCTTCTCGTTTCAAATTGATTTGTGATAATGTTTTGAAGTGTTATGCTACACTATGAATGGTATATATCTCACATGGTAAACTAGTTAACAGGGGTATATTTTCTTCTTTAAAGCAACATAAACTGTTTGAGTGGCATTCAAGAAGTTCTTAAAAAACAGGATTTCATTCATATCCAGAATTCACAGAATTGTAAGATTTCAGTATGGTTCCTATTATTAGCAGCCCCGTCTAAGGACGGGGCTGCTATCAGTTTTTGTGAAGTTTCCATCGCCGCCGCCGCCACCACACTCGTACTACTAGCTATAACTTTTTTCCCCTAAGCTTTCCAGAACTCTTATTTATACCTTACTACTCATACCTCGGGGGAACGATTTTGACACGTTCACTTTCAAGGTCAAAGGTCAAGGTCACGAGATATGTATTCACTCTAAGAATTCCTTGTAAACGCGATAACTTGAAAAGTTTTTGTGCTATGAAGCTCTTACTTGGTATATATCATCCTTGGAAAAGTAAAAAAATTTGAAAAGGTTTTGGCTACAATCCGTCAAAGGTCAAGGTCACAGCAAGGCCATGACGTAAGCATGTTTTAGCGAAAATGCTTTATTTTAACTATGAACACTTTTAATCAATACATGATTGTTATACTCAATAAAAAGTGTTCAATGATTGTGTGACCTTGAAGGTCATAGGTCAAGGTCATGAGATATGAGTTATTACAAAATGCACTAAATTGGGGTATAACTTTATCCCATTTAGCTTTTCAGAACTCATGAACATGTCTTAATGTTAATACTTCCAGGGAATCATTATGACATGTTCACTTTCAAGTTCAAAGATCAAGGTCACGAGTTATAAAATAACCACAAAATTCTTTGTAAACGCGATAACTTGAAAAGTTTTTGTGCTATGAAGCTCTAACTTGGTATATATCATCCTTGGAAAAGTAAAAAAATTTGAAAAGGTTTCGGCTACAATCTGTCAAAGGTCAAGGTCACAGCAAGGTCATGACTTAAGCATGGTTTAGCGAAAATGCTTAATTTTAACTATGATCACTTTTAATCAATACATGATTGTTATACTCAATAAAAAGTGTTCAATTATTGTGTGACCTTGAAGGTCAAAGGTCAAGGTCATAAGATATGAGTTATTGCAATTCCTTGTAAACACAATAACTTGAAAAGTTTTTGTGCTATGAAGTTTAGATTTTGTATATATTATCTCTTGAGAAGTACAACATTTTCAAAAAGTTTTGGGTACTAAGTTAGTCTAACTGTCGAAGGTCAAGGTCACAGCAAGGTCAACATATATGGAGAAAATGGATTAATTTAATTTTTAACACTTTATTTCATTACAATAATGTTATACTCAATGAAATGTGTTCATTGATTGTGTGACCTTGAGTGTCAAAGGTCAAGGTCACGAGAAAATTCCCAATTTGGTGAGGCCTGTAAAAGGCGGAACAGGGTAAGGCGAAACCCAAAGTTCTGGGGCTGCTCTGCTTTTGCGGTATCCCGCAAACGCTAATCTAGTTAATGCTTGAAAATGGTACATATAAATCTGTATAGATTTGTGAGTAAGGAAGTGGGATATCATACAATTTTTTCTGTTAATCCAAACTGAAGCATAAATGTTTGAAAGTAGTTCTGTGTCATTGTTGGGGCTTTTTTGGGGCTTAAAAAGAACCATGTCACCAATCTTACTTTTACACGAAATGTTATGGATAACAACTTCTTTATTGATTTCTCACGATGTTTCTTGGCCAATTCTTGCCCCTTCTTCAGGACTGACTATTATTAACTAAGACTAAGTTATTGACTCTGGTGATGGTGTTAAAGTTAATGATAAAAAAAACTTGACATCCCCATAACATTCTGGTTTTGATTTTATTCAGAAATATGGAAGATTAATGTTGTAAAAGTAGTTCTGAGTTGTAAATGTTACTGATAAAAACTTGGACATCCCCAGGAAGTACCGCTTGACGAGTGACGTGTACCGATGTCAGATCTCGCTGGCGGGCATGTACCAGCGGAGAGAGAACTGGAGTCAATGTCTACGATCCCTGGAAGAAGCCCAGAAATGTGCCGGCAAGCTGAAGGATAAACTCCTTGAGAATGAGGTCTATACAAACAAAGCACAGGTAGGGCTAACTTCATCACCCTTTAACAAGTTGTCATATACTCTCTATTATTATTCTTTGGTATGTCAGACTCTGATTGTGTGTTCGTCCATTAGTGAGTTCACCACTCCCTCCCCCATGACATAGTCTTACATATTAAAGTGTAGATACTAGATAGGTGTCCGTTAAAGTGATGATGATACATAGAGGATTCTTAATGTAGTTTTCCAGATACCAGGTTTATTTCATTGAGTATCATGGGTAAAGTTGATAATTCATGAGTGGCGCAGCCACGAGTGAAATATCAACTTTACCCATGTCACGAGATGAAATAAACCTGGTATTTAGAAAACTGCATTAATTGTTCTATTTATTATATGATTTTTTTAATGAAATATGTAATAAGAATCACTTTTAAACTGGAAAGTTATTCCCACATGTACACATGGCTGAAAGTAGTTCCGGCACCTGACCAGTGACAATTATAATATATCGTCACTGGTCACAGTGAAAATACAATATATTGTTACTGTTGCCCTATGGACAGTTTATTTCACTGGTAAAACCCAGTATTTCATTGCTGATCATATAATAAATGTATGTCGGATTCGTATATCAACAAGTATCACAATTCAATGTTATCTCAATCTTCATGTATCAATTTATCGTCACAACGCTAGTGTTTGTGTATCCATCTGTGTTTTTTTCTCTTAAAGCTGAATGTCTTTGTGTCTCGAAAACTTCATATGTGCTATGAAATTTACCTATGTAGTGCTATTTAGAAGCTAAAGATTACAGGATGCAGAATAAATACTTTTGAAATTTGGACCATTAACGATAAAATATATGTTTGACTTTGTCTACAAATATTATTATTGAGGATACCAACGCATAATGGGTTTAATCAGTAACAGATATACCAGTATATATAGATAAGATAACGTCATTTAATTATGATATCAGAGTAAAATCATTTCACATAAATAAGTATCTATCTATATTGAACACTGCATGTCCATTCTGTTTTAATTCTAATCTCAAAAATATGATCTTTTTAAAAATACATATATGACCGAAGAGATTATGCATCTCCCAAACTCATTAAAACAATTATAAATGTTGAAAATATTTTCAGATTTTGATGAGGATAGGAGACTTCTCAATGGCCAAGCACTGTCTCAAGAAAGCCTACAAGCTGCGGTCGGCAACAGTCGCAGAAGACAAGAGGGTTCTGAAGCTTTTCAAATCTGGTAAATATTAGGGGAAATTGAATACATGTATCATTGATGGAGAAATAGATTTCATGGCCCACAAAGTTCATCAAGTGTTATGATAAAAAAGATCTGAGCGAGTATTTTTCTATCAAGTTCCTTTGTTTGCAAAGGGTTGATTATGTTTGTCAGCTTAATAGTAAATTTGTTTTAGTCTGCAGGATGCCAGCCTACACTTATTCTCTATTCTGGGACAAAATTATCTGGATCTATTTGGACAACTTGTCCTTCAAACTAACAATAACTCAACTTAACTTAACTTAACATCTGTCTATCTGTAAACTTTCCAATTTTCATCCCCTTTACAAGAATCACTGATAATGCTTTTTATAATATTTCACATAGGGAGAAGGACTTTTTGTTCCTTAAATTTTAGTCACACTTCTCAATTTTGTCAACTATTGACCTACAGCCACGAAGATGGAGGAGTGTTCTGAGGAGCTGGAGAAGGAAGATGTGGACGTTCACGCCAGATTCAAACTGTACGAGAAGCTCGGGGACGCTGCTGCTGATGCTTCTAATTTCAAGCAAGCCATTGACTTCTATCTGAACATGGTAAAGTCGTGCTGACTTGTGTTTTCAAAGTCAGTTGATGCTATGATGACTTAGGAACTCTTGTAATAAATGTTAATTACTTTGAAATTACTACAGGCGGCTGAAATTTTGTTAAGGGGTGCCAAGCTATAACTCACTCATAATAAGGACTTATTACTTATCAACTTCTTTATTCTGAGAACATGATGTTTCAATTCAGCTTCTTGAATTGTTTTCAAGCATAAGGATACAGGCAGTGACATAGATAAGACATAAACACAACTTAATTAATCAACAAAATATATATAAATTGTATAGATTAATCAATGATGTATATACAAATATAACTACCTTGTTTTAAAATACTATTTAGCTAACATGCTTACAAGAATAAATGCATGGCTTTGATATTAAATTTTGCTTTAGAAGTTCCATTCCCAACACTGTTCTTCTATACTAACTGTGTGTTTGTTTCCAGTTAGAGTGTGGACACCAGCTACAGATAAGCAAGGTGGAGCTGATTCCGATCTACGTGTCTCTCGCACAAACCTACGCTGATGACAAACAGTTCACTGAGGCTGTCAAGTATTACAGGAAGGAGTTAGCGTGTCGCACAGACGAACCAGATCAGGTGAGCATTTCATCATGTAATTTTATGTGTACAGTGATTGGGAAAAGCCCCTGCCATGGACCATTCTGCACATTGGAGGAAAAAATGTCCCTTTCAAATTTTGAAGTTTACTATTGACATATGGGTAATAACCATATCAAATTCAGAATATTACTAAACCCCTGAAAATGGCCCATTGTCAAAGGTGTCTTTCCAAGTCCCTGTATGTACTTTCTCTTTTATGTGAAGGTTAGAGGAGGGAGTACCGTCAAAACACAGATAGACCACAGTTAAAGATTTTTACTTGTTTATTAAGGAACTTTATGTGTGAAATAGTGCATAATACTTTCATTCTTTTAATACCTTGTTCATGTTCATGGAAAATGAGATATTTATGAGTATTTGAATTAAGTTAATAATTATCTTGAACATCTTTCAACCCAGGTGTGCAGGACATGGTTGAATATAGCGGAGGCTGAGGAACTGGGAGGGTCCAGCTACGAGAAGATCAGTCAGTCGTATCTGTCTGCATTTGAGTCTGCACGCAAGGCAAAGAATAGGAAGTTACAGGTTTGTCCTGGGTTCTTTTATCTGTTTGGCTAGATGTTTGCTTAGATTTGATATAAGATATATTTATGTCCAGTCAAAACGAATTCTTTTATCCTCTTTGTTTCGGCCATTCAAGGTATCTTCTAATGCATTTCCTAAAACTTACGACTCTCTTTACCATTATCTCAGTCTTTTTATAATACAGAATTCTCAATGCCACAATTTCTCATAATTATTTACTTACATGTATGAGGTTTTTAAGAAAAAATAAGGTTTACTTTGATACTTATAAGTTATGAGTTTATCGCCTTGCATGTTTTTCTTGTAGTAAATCAAAGGATCCGAAAAACAAATCATTGGTGGGGACTTTATAATTCAATTATCGTTCAAATTCAATCCAGATCCAAGTATTGAAGTCGCTAATCGAGGTACAGAAACTGTTCAAGCAACGCACACATCAACAACAGACTGCAGACAAACTGGAGAAGCTACGAGCCAAGTACGATATCAACTCTGCGGACGAACTGTCTGACTCGGAGCTAGACACACAGCAGTCTGAGGAGGAGGATAATATCAGTATTGCTGAGCTCACAGAATCTGGTAGGTAGACATATACAATGATATAGTCTAAAGTGTTTTCAAAACTTTGTTACACCATGAATGGTTTATGTTCAAACTTGGCTTACTTAATCGGATGTGGATGAATTACTAAGTCAGAAATTTTGTCTTTTTGTTTGATACAGAGATACATTCAGTGTACTTAGTTTGATACAGATAAACCAGTATATAAAAATAGTATAAAATTACATTTAAAAACACAGTATAACAACCAAATAATTGGGAATTCATCCACTCGATTTTGGTTTGTGTTTTTGGCACAAGAAACATGCTCAGTTGTTTGGTGTCTTGATCCAGGAACCATCATCAAAGATCACTAGACACACATGTTTTATCTCTGCAGAAGGGTCGGATGAAGAAACATCTACAACAACAGGATCTGTGAGAAGAAGAAATCAGACCAAACCAAAAGTAATATAGATTTGTTGTTTTTTAGCTCATCAGGACTGAAAGTCCAGATGGGCTTATGGCATGGCCCGTCGTCCGGCGTCCGGCGTCCGTCCGTCGTCCGTCCGTCGTCCGTCCGTCCGTAAACTTTTGACACTTTCGACTTCTCCTCATGAACCATACACATAAGAGAGCTGAAATTTTGTGTACAAGTACCTTAGAATATGGAGATTCTAATTTGTAACTTTGGTGACCCTGTGATCCCAAATAGGGTCACAGGGGTCACAACTTTAAAAACCTATTTTCATCTTCTTCTCCAGTTCCAGAAGGAGTAGAGAGTTAAAAATTATATGTGCAGACTCCTTGGACAATGGAGATTCTAATTTGTAACTTTGGTGACCCTGTGACCCCAAATAGGGTCACAGGGGTCACAACCTTAAAAACCTATTTTCATCTTCTTCTCCAGTTCTAAAAGGACTAGAGAGTTGAAAGTGATATGTGCAGACTCCTTGGACAATGGAGATTCTAATTTGTAACTTTGGTGACCCTGTGACCCAAAATAGGGTCACAGGGGTCACAACCTTAAAAACCTATTTTCATCTTCTTCTCCAGTTCTAAAAGGACTAGAGAGTTAAAAACGATATGTGCAGACTCCTTGGCCAATGGGGATTCTAATTTGTAGATTTCGTGACCCCATGACCCCAAATAGGGTCACAGGGGTCACAAACTTAAAAACCTAATTTCATCTTCTCCAGTTCTAAAAGGACTAGAGAGTTGAAAGTGATATGTGCAGACTCCTTGGACAATGGGGATTCTAATTTGTAACTTTGGTGAACCTGTGACTCCAAATAGGGTCACAGGGGTCACAACCTTAAAAACCTATTTTCATCTTCTTCTCAAGTTCCAAAAGGTCTAGAGAGCTGAAATTATATGTGCAGACTCCTTGGCCATTTTCATCATCATCTTTAGCTCCTAAAGGTCTATTGAGCTGAAAGACTGCATGTAGACTCCTTGGCCAATTGGGATTCTAAATTGTAGGTTTTGTGACCCCATGAGCCCAAATAGGGTCACAGGGGTCACAATCTTAAAAACCTATTTTTCTCCATTAGATGACAGTCTATGGCAAATTTATTTCTCCTTGGATATTTTAGTGTGGACTTCCACTGTCTGATATTGACTATCTAGAAAGTGTTGAATGATAATACATTTGTTTTGTAATTTTTTTATAGGTTTTCTTGCAATAGGTAACATCAGTTTAATTTTTAGCTCATCTTGCCTGTATAAAGCAAACTTGATATGATGCCTGATGAGCTACAGAGCCAATGGCTCTATTTTTGTTTCATATTTGCAAATATTTGATAATATTTAACTTAATAATATTAAAAATTTGTTTTTGAATTTATACTTTTTAGCTCATCAGGACTGAAAGTCCAGATGGGCTTATGGAATGGCCCGTCGTCCGGCGTCCGTCTGTCGTCCGTCGTCCGTCCGTAAACTTTTGACACTTTCGACTTTTCATGAACCATACACATTAGAGAGCTTAAATACAAGTACCTTAGCATATGGAGATTCTAATTTGTAACTTTGGTGACCCTGTGACCCCAAATAGGGTCACAGGGGTCACAACCTTAAAAACCTATTTTCATCTTCTTCTCCAGTTCCAAAAGGAGTAGAGAGTTAAAAATTATATGTGCAGACTCCTTGGACAATGGAGATTCTAATTTGTAACTTTGGTGACCCTGTGACCCCAAATAGGGTCACAGGGGTCACAACCTTAAAAACCTATTTTCACCTTCTTCTCCAGTTCTAAAAGGACTAGAGAGTTAAAAACGATATGTGCAGACTCGTTGGCCAATGGGGATTCTAAATTGTAGATTTCGTGACCCCATGACCCCAAATAGGGTCACAGGGGTCACAACCTTAAAAAGCTATTTTCATCTTCTTCTCCAGTTCTAAAAGGACTAGAGAGTTGAAATTATATGTGCAGACTCATTGGCCAATGGGGATTCTACATTGTAGATTTCGTGACCCCATGACCCCAAATAGGGTCACAGGGGTCACAACCTTAAAAACTTATTTTCATCATCATCATCTTTAGCTCCTAAAGGTCTATTGAGCTGAAAGACTGCATGTAGACTCCTTGGCCAATTGGGATTCTAAACTATAGGTTTCGTGACCCCATGACCCCAAATAGGGTCAAAGGGGTCACAATCTTAAAAACCTATTATTCTCCATTAGATGACAGTCTATGGCAAATATATTTCTCCTTGGATGTTTTAGTGTGGACTTCTTTCACTGTCTGATATTGGCGATCTAGAAAGTGTTGAATAATAATAAATCATTTGGGTAAGGAAATTTATTCCGAAATCGTTACATTTGTTTTGTAATTTTGTTTTAGGTTTTCTTGCAAAAGGTAACATCAGTTTCATTTTTAGCTCATCTGGCCTGTATAAAGCAAGCTTGATATGATGCCTGATGAGCTACAGAGCCAATGGCTCTATTTTTAATTATTATCATAATCATCAATCATCATCATTTATTTAAAAAAAATTATTATGAATTTACATTATTCTATCATAGCAGAGGTAACACATTTCAAGATTTGTTTCCCAGCAGAACTTGTTAATAATTTTCCTTTTCAATGCAATATTTTTATTGAAATGGTCAATGTTTCTAACTTAACTGTATATCTCAGATGGTAAACTTGACATTGAATATTCCAGGTAAATGAGAAAGGTGAAACACAACTTCACAGAGCTTGCATTGAAGGCAATGTGAAGAAAGTGAGGAGTCTTCTTGAGAAGGTTAGTATTTGCATCTACTTATTCAACTTGACTCTTAAGAGAGAAGGATTTAATTTTATCAGATATGGACGATTGGTATAATAGGATAATTCTCACTGAACCAAATCTCAAGTGCAAGTATCATGTTTGAGTAAGATGAACAAGAGTACTATTTAAAACATGATATTACATTCAAAAACATTTTAACTAAAATTCATTGGTTGTATCAACAGGATATCTTTGATTGATACCAACTCATGAAATGAATTTCAGTTGGAACATTTTTGAATTATGCATCTAAAAATATCTTCATTGACACCCAGGGCAATATCCACCGGTAACAAAAAGGATTTGATGACTAGCCCGACATGGAAGGATGGTACTACTACTATATCAAAGCTCAACTGTCAGTTTCACCCTTACTAGAATGATGATATAGAAAGGGGAAATTGAGTACTTTTTTGAACAAAATAGAACCAAAAATGTTTGTTCAAATACAATAATTTCAATAAGCAAAGTACATCCTGGTCTTCATCTTCCCCATCCAGGGCCATCCGGTGAACCCGCGGGACTACTGTGGCTGGATCCCGCTCCACGAAGCAGCCAATCACGATCACTACGAGGTCGTCAAAGTGTTGCTGGAGAACGGGGCCGCAGTGAATGACAGGGGAGGCAAGCACTGTGGGGGGATAACTCCTCTCATTGACGCGGCTAACTGTGGCAATACAGAAATCATCAAACTGCTCCTCAGTTACAGAGCTAGTGTGTACAATAAGGATGAAGAGGTATCTCATTTGTTTATGGATTTTTGTTTAGATATTGTTCTTGATCTAAAGAATGTGGTAAAGGACCCATAGTTCAAGAATATAATTTTTCATATATGGTCACAAAATTGCGCTGGCAGATCAAGATATTTTGAAAAGGAATAACAATGTTTTATGAGACGCATGACTTCCTGTCTAAAAAAAGTTCCTTTGTCCCATGAAGTCAGCCGCAGAAGGAACAGGTGAGGCTGAATTTTGCAGTTACATGTTTCGGGTGTCTGATGAAGGGGGTCTAACCCCCGAAACATCTAACTGCAAAATTCAGCCCCTCCTGTTCCTTCGACAGCTGACTTCATGGGTTGATGATGGTTATCCCCCTCTTGTTTTTGAAAAGGAATAGGGGTGGGAGTTTGACCAAATTTAAATGACAGTTTACATGAGGTCCATCTTACTTACCAGGGAAACCCCTCTGAGCCCTCCCTAGATCCCCCACTGAATAATGTTCACCTTGATGGATGAAAAAGTAAATAGAATACCGGTATATTAAAACCATTAATAAACCTTATCATAGAAACATATCACGTTAAAATCATTATTGTTCATGTGTATTCTTCCTTTGTCGCAAGAGTGTTTACCTTAGTTTTTACAATAAGACCTTTCTAATGTTGTCCAAGATAGGTATACTCTTCGGTTTCATTTATTTGCTGTCTATTGAGACAAATATACTTTTGGCTGTTTTTCATAATAATAGCTTTATTTCGTGAATTCAAGGCCATCTGGCCCAAAGTACATAGTTGTACATAATGTGCATGCGGATACAGGTTACGTGTTACAGTTCTTCTCCACGGATCTTAAAAACATTGAAAATATATTTGGCAACTGACATTTGAGTGACATAGTTTTTATCATTAAGGAGCATTTTAACACTTGTTAGATTCTTTAACTTAGATTGAATGATTGGATGACAGTATTGACGTAGTTCATTTAAAATTGGACAGAAAAAAATAATATGAACTTCATCTTCAATGACTTTACAGAGTGAGCATTTGGTTTGTGAATCGTCATGTACAGAGTCTTTTCTTAATAACTGGACACCAAAGTTATTAAAACCACTTCTTAACATTAGCAATGCTTTTTTGTATTTTGAATGATAACCACTCCCAAGATAGGATTCCAAAGATATATCACATTTTACAGATAGATAAAAACATAATGAAGATTTAGTTTCTAATGCAGAGTGCCAATCTTGGACAGCACAGTCCATTACTCTTTGGCGAAATATTGTAACAAACAGCCTTTCATTGCCTACACCTTGTGCTATCCATACATGTCCAAATCCATATCTAAACAGAAGATTTTTAACAAATGTTGCCCAATTAGGATATTTTCGTTCTGATGTATCTCTCAACATTAAATAAGTTTGATAGGGATATCTATTTGGACGCATGTTAAGGATCCTTATCCAATATATCACACAGTTGCTGAAATATTTTACATACAATGGATTCCTTCCACATTCACCATATGCAATAGCGTTTGGAAAACTATAACTTACATTTAAAACAAATTTACAAAATTTTCGATGTACAATTTCAATTTGTTCTATGTTTTTAAAACCCCATATTTCACTACCATACAGAAGAATAGGTACAATCATGCGGTCAAATATTTCGAAAGCATTCTTTGGACAAATATCATATTTCCTAATTAAAGATTTAATAGGAAGAAGAGCTTTGTTTGCTTGTTGGCAAAGAACTGAACATGCTCGAGACCAAACAAGTTTTGGTGTGAACATAACACCCAAATATTTATATGCATTTACTATCTTCATCTCAAAACCATTATAATACCATCTTTCATGCTTTGATAAGGGACCTCCATTTCTAAAGACTATTATATTGGTCTTTTCTAAATTAACTTCCATTCCCCATTTAACGCAATATCGATGGAGAAAATCAAGTTGCTTCTGTAGCTTCAATGGGGAATCATTGACTAATACTAAATCATCAGCAAATAATAAAGCTAAAATGTTGTACATAGTTACTGACACAAACACACCATTATCAAATTCAAGTTGTAGACCTTCCACTAGTTCTTTTATAAATAAAGAGAACAGAATAGGACTTAAAGTGCAGCCTTGTCGCACACCGACAGAACAGTTGAAATAGTCAGAGAGTTTCTTACCACCATTGATAACAACTGCTGATTTAACATTATGATATAAACTTTCTAGAACTTTATAAAATTGTCCATGGATTCCATTATTAAGTAGTACATATAATAACTTTTTTCTGTTCACAAAATCAAAGGCCTTTTTAAAATCTACGAATGCACAGTAAAATCGGCTACCTTTACGGGTGATATATTTCTGAATCAAGGATTGTAAAATGAATATGTTATCAATTGTTGAATGATTTTTACGAAACCCCCCTTGGTATTCACCAACAATTTCAAAACTTTCGACATAATCTGTGAGTCTTTTGTTAAGAATAAATGTAAATAGTTTCCCCATGGTATTCAATAGCGAAATACCTCTATAGTTGTTAGGATCATTGCGGCTGCCTTTCTTATACAAAGGTACAATAATTGCTTCAGTCCAAGAATGGGGAAACTGACCAGTCTTTAAAATTTGTGAAAAGAGAGGGGCTAGATATTGTGAAATGTCCTTTTTAATAGATTTGAAAAATTCAGACGGTATACCGTCATTTCCAGGTGATTTGTTGTACTTAAGGTTATCTATGGAACTCATCACCTCTTCAATAGTAATATCATGCGACAAATCATTATTAATACAATCTTCACAATTATCAACGTTGTGACTATGAATAAAAGCATCAACATGGGCATCAAAAGTGTTTCCATTATCAATATTCTGAGGATTTAATAAGGTTTGAAAATATTCTTTCCATTCATTCATTGATATAGAAGTTTCACCTGAAGATTTTGAGGTATACTTCTTAACTATTTTCCAAAATGATTTAAAATCATTAGTATCTGAGATTTCGCTCATTCGTATTCCAATATTTTTATTGAATTCAGTTTTCTTTTGATGACATAGCTTCTTAAATGCATTTCTCGAATGTTTAAAGTTATCGAAATTATCTTTTGATGGATATACTCTCAATATATTTAGTTGATAATACTTTCTATATTTTGCGTTTTCGCATTCAGAATCAAACCATTCTGGTTGAACTGGAATAAATTGTTTATTAGAGACACGCATATTTTTGCCACAGTCAGATAATGTTTTAACTAGGAAATTCACTGCAGATTCAGTGTCAGTATGAACCAATTCTAGAAAATCATTTAGACCTGTTTGGGTTATTATTGATTTACACCCGTTTACAAATTCATCCTGTTTTCCATGTTTCCATCTAAACCTAACCCTATCAGGACATTGTACAGAATCATTCATACTAGGTGTTTGGTTCGTAAACGTTTCAGTGCTTAGTGATACTGACAGAGGGAGATGATCAGATTCAGTTCTCAACCTATCTAATACAATTTATCCTTGAAATTGTTTGACAATGCTTACTCCTAGAATCCCTGAAATTGTATGAAATTGTCTCAAGTATTGTCACTCTACCTAATAAAAAGCCTGGCTTGGGGTTGGAAAGCAGGAAGGAGGAAAGATAAATGATCAACAGTCTAGAAGATCTAGTGTCCAAGATCTCTGTTTCAGTGGTTGACCCTCCCAATTCTCTTATTCTTCTTTTGTAAATATCTGTTGTACTTTCCAGGGACAAACAGCGCTAGACTGTCTGAAGGGGTGGCACCAGCGATGTGAAGACACCCTGACTCGGGAGATGCAAGCATCGTACGTCCAAGTGGAGGGGATGTTATCAGATCTTATGAGAGGTAGCTATAGGGTGATAAAGATATGACCTTTTCCAAAGCTATTAATATTTTTTGTCTCCCATTTTGTTGCAAACCTTTATTCTGATTAAACATCCTATGTGCATGGAATCACATACAAAAGTTGTTTAAAAAAAATAATTCATTATCAGTAAAAAGAACATAAAATGATGATTTTTTTTACAGGAGGGAAATGTCCAAGTTCACGACCTATTGAAAGGCAACCTTCTCATCTTGACCTATATGATGATGAGTCAGCTAAAATGACCCAAAGTCAAAGTCTGCCAGAGGTCAAGGTCAGGTCAAAAAGGAAAAGAAGTTCTACTGGAGGGTAAGAATATAAGAGAGATTATCATTACCTTTCCTAATTTTCACATGAGATGTTCTATGTTTTATTTGCTGTTGATGGTCCAGTTGTTTGCATATAGCTTGTACAATATATCCGATAATAAACGAAGACTAGGGGACAACTTGTCTAGCACTCAGACTGTAGCTAATAACATTTGTACATTAACAAAACCTCTTGATAAGCAAGTCTGTTGTGAACTGAAATTCCCAATTTTCCGAGGCTCCTTTCTTATATTTCATGAAATAATCTCTTTTGATAATTTTTTTTTTTCAGAGACTGAATTTATGTCTAGGGATTACCAATAACCATTTATTGTTAAATTTCCGGAACCCATTGTTATTCAACACCAACAAATTTGGTTAGAAACCATAGATCTTATAATGTTTACTAAGAAAGTTAAAACGGAAAAATACAGTTTTGTAACTCATCAACTAACGATGAGATCCTTAGACCATTGTGGCAGTGGCATCAAATGGGATAATAAGCCGGTCACAAAATTTGAGTTGCATGGAACTCAATCAAATAGAAACTTTGTTACTTAGTGCATCAACAGGAAACCATAAGTATTAAATGACAACAACAACTGTCAATTTAGAGTTACACATGATTATAAGGAGAAATGGCAAATAAATGTTGACTGGGGCTGAATCTAGTAGACATGATTGTATCATTTCACAGTGATTCACCTTAGCCAATTTCGGGTGTTCATTGTCATTCAACATGGAGAAATCTTTCAAATCATCCAAGCAGAATCAAGTATTTTGCAAAAGTCATGTTACAATTGTTTGTGAAAGATTACGCAACCCAAATTTCTTCCATTGCAGTAAATCAGCAAGGCCTATGATTACATCTGACAGCGAAGGTGAAGACAGGTCAGTGAACTATTTTATTGGTGTAAAACAAAAATACAGGGGTAACAAATTTCAAAATGTCCACATTGCTTTTGCTTACCTTAATTCTGCAAACTTAAAAAAAAACAAATGAAAAATCAAAGAGTGATGGATGGTGTCAAAAATAGTTTCAGGCAAAAAAATAAGAGTAATTGTCATCAATTTTTTAAAGAGATTTCCATTTTCAATTTCAGACAAGCTGAAATGGTCAACGACATAGACTCTCAGGAAATTGATATATACCGCAATCCGCGTCTCGATGACTTGATACCAGGAGGAAGTGCAACAGACAACTACCGGAGTGCAATGCACAGCATTGGCAGTGCGACTCAACGTAGCGCTGTGCGACCATCACAGGTTGATCGGCCAGTTTCGCTTCAAACTTCCACTACTGCCTTATTGGATGCTAACGAGTTTATTGACGATGATTGGTTGATTGATGACATTCAACCACAGAAAAGGAAAAAGGTGGATGGTGGATCCTTATTTACAACCTTGGGGACTAGAAAATCCTCATCGGAGTCAAAATCAAAAAGTGATAAAAGACCGAGAAGTTTTGTGCTAGAGGACAAGGATGAGAGTTCCAATGAAGCTCAAATGATGCCAGGGTGTGATTTCCTTGGAGACAATGATGACGATATTGTGATGACAGTTCCTGGTGGGGATAATATTCCTAAGCTCTCAAATCGCTCAAGATTAACGACCAAGAAGGCAAGACAAACCAAATTGACAAACTTTACTTCAACAGATACATCAGGAAGCTTGACTCAATCAGTTCAGAGTGTTGGTGATAGTTTGCTCTCTTCAACTCAAAATGGCTTATCATCAACATCATCAATATCAAACAACCCTGCAGAGAGCCTTACCAGTGTCATGAGGTTAAAGGTTACAATAGAAGGTCAAATGCTGCTTGTTCCAGTTCCCAATACGTAAGTGACATTTTTATTGAATTTAATCTTTTAGGAATATTTGTGATAAACTATAAAATCTTATGATCCAGGTCCTATTGTTTAAGTGACATTTCATCTTGAATTTTATCTTTTCAATGAGTCTAAATGGTATATAATGTTTACAGATCAATACAAAAAAATATGTGCCAGGAATATTTTTATATATCAGCAACCACTTTTCAAATCTCTCTACCTATGGTAGTCAAAAGTGAAAAACATCTTCCGTATCACACTGCATATCACTCACCTAGCAGTATGAGAGCTTTGAAAACAAAAACCCAGTATTTGTGTTGGTAATATATTAGATGAGATATAATATGTTTCAATCCTTTCAGCAACGAGACAATATCATGGCTGGCTCAAGATGTGTCTAAAAGATATGAGAAGATTCATCAAAAGCGTCCCCTGGTAACTCTGCGTACTCGAGACGGCGCCATCTTGTCTCCCGATGATGTGGTCAGCATGGTCCTCAGTAATAATGAAGTGGTGGGTCCGTTTAGAGATTTTGTTAATGTCTTACATTAGTAGGTAAAAATTAAACCACGTACCTACAATTTGAAATTGTTCTTGCTGTTAATGGCTACAATACTGCCCAATCGGCACTAAACAATAATTCACTTACTTGTAATTGTGATGTTGAACATAAAAAGCTTCTAATTAGTAATTACCTGAATATCTTATCTCCACAGCTAGATGCGTGTGTAGACAGTTGGGATATGCAGCCCCTTCACGAGAGATACCGACAGGCATGTAAGGTCGCAAGGACAGGTATGCGTACTTCAGAAATATTCTTAAAACTTAAATCAATAAGAATATTCAGGGATTGACACATTAACCTCATCAAGTGAAAGTACTTGAACTTTGTTGTATGTGAGGCCTACAGCTCTTAAACTTTAAAGATCTATGCCTCCAAATTCAGCTTAAAGTAATTTGACAAGAAGATTTCAACAGATCAAATCTCTGATTGGGTTACATGCTCAAGTGACATTCCTTGTTCCCAGTTGCATATCGGAACATCGAGAGCGTGCTCCAGACCAGTGACGTGACGGCCACGCTAGAACTGAGGAACCTTGCCCTGAGACCCTCCCATCTCCTTCCTGTGTGTCGAGCTCTCCAGGGTCAGAACACTCTCAAACATCTCAACTTGCAGAGTGAGTCCTTGAAATAGCATGGATCCTAAAAGTTTTCATTGATAAATCAGGGTGTTTTGAAAATCTTTTGAAAGCCATGTTGATACTATAATACCATATTTTGACTTTTGTTTTGCGAATGAATGTTTAACATGTAATCTCAATATCATGTCACCTCATTCTTTGGTCATGAATTATCATTGAAAAGAACTTATTGTCTAAGTTTCATTCTAAATCATGACATTACAATAAAAAAATATTTTATTAATTTGTGGAAAAATTGTGGTTTTTCTTTAGATTTTGAGATCTTATTCAATCTAGGGATTTCACTGTTTCCCACATACGATGCAATGCCTCATTGAAATTCAGTGTAGTACACCACTTGCAGGCTCCATTGTTGGCACGATTTCTTTGCAGGCTTTCTTCCTGCAGTCACAATTTCTCCCTTGATATAAATGAAATGATATGGCAATAAATCTTAAACCCTCACTTCATTGCACTTTATACAAAGCAGGAAGCATTTAATCCTGAAACTCCTTATCTCATTGTTAGAGAATATGTTTGTTATGCAGACAACCGTCTAGGAGACAACGGGATGTCCACCCTAGCCAAGACCCTCGCCTCCCTCCCTAGTCTGACCTCTCTGAACGTGACCGGGAACGAGATCACCACTGTAGGACTCAAATCTCTCACAGATTCACTAGAAGCTGCTCAACAGACAGCAAGTAAACCTCTGCAGGTACAGAACTGTAATTGTGTTTTGATTAAACATATGGGAATGATTAAAGCTTTATCAAGAAATGGACAATGAACTTTTAGTATGTAGATAGAGATTTTATTAATTGACTTTGAAGATCTGATTCTGGTGACCTTTACATTAAGATCTTTTTCATCATTGAAACTTAAGAGTTGATTTCGTTGAGAACATTTATCAAACATTATATACCTGAGTAAAGTCCATAATCCATTTTACATAAAGTTTCTAGAAAATAATTCCAGATAGCCAAAAACATGGAATAATCTCCATTCATTGTCTTTCCTCTTTTCAAAAAGGCAATTACAAGGTAGATAACTTTGTAACTGAACACAATGTTTACCTATTCACCATAGTGTTCTGCCATCACTAACCAAACTGAGTCTTTTCTTTTCAGATTCTTACAACATTGAATTTATCTCACAACCCCATGGGAGATAACTCTACCACTTGTGTGACAAGTCTCCTGAGTTATCTCCCTTCCCTGACAGATCTTTCACTCAAGGCTTGTCATCTGACTTCAAAGTTCTTCTCTCAACACAGACTCATGTTAGCGGGTGCAATGCAAGGTCGGTTTTATGAAAGAATTGTTTACTTCTCAGAATATATTGACGTAGCTTTTGTAAACCTCAACAGAAAGTCAAAAATGGAAAGGTTTGAATTATCAAATATCTTCTTGGTGGTAAATAAGTTAATAATAACAGGGCAAATTTTTTTAATCAATACAGGTGTCGCACGTATGTAGATGTCACTAAACTAGTGGCTTAAGTATTTTCATCCATTTGTTTCTCGTTATATCAATATTGATAAAAAATATCATTATCAATTTGGTAGCTCACCCTTTAAGTAGAAAAAACAGAAGTTGCTTTAAATCTCAGACATTATTTATAAGATAAGGTTGATCTCAGAATAAGCTGAACATCATGTTGGTCAAGAAATGAACATCTGTTAATGCAATACACAAATTAGATTACCCAGATGAATTCCAAATAAATGTACAGTCAGACCTCGATAATCCATCCACCGATAATCCGAATCCCGCGGTATCCGAACGGTAGCCAGCTGCAACCAAACTAATCTCTATATAAATTCATTAAATGTTGATTCATTAATCCGTTGCTTCAGTCTCCGAATCCGAACGCCAATTAGCTATAACGGATTAGTTAAAAATCACTATTTCTGCTTCATTAATCCGGCCGTTTATCAAATCCGTTCGGGTAAGTGATCAACACATTAGATCGGTAAACTTCAATGGCAGTGGATTGACATGTGAGCTGAGCGTGACGGTAGTTTGTGATTGTAATAAATTGAAATGTCTCACTTCGTGTTTCTTGAGTTTATGATTTTAATAAATTGTGTAATAGTTATAAATATATATAAGTATATGAAATAAACTCGTTTGATATACTAAATACGCTCTCGTCTGTCTGTAGATTGAAAGTCGAGTAACTCCAACTTGTTAGGTTCGTTTCAGTAGTCCGAACGCTTCACTTTCCGAACGTTTTTGATGAAAAACGGAAGCGTTCGGATTATCGAGGCCTGACTGTATTGATGAAATGTGGTGCTTGTGTTCTCTAGAACTCAAAATTAAAATATGTATTTCAGCATCGAGTATGAACTCTCTAGACATCTCGTACAACCGACTGGGATCTCTTGGTCTTGAGCAGCTCCTTCGATGTTTGAACCACGCCCACATGGTGACCCTTGACCTCTCCGAGACTCACACAGGGACCAGTATCAGTCATCTTAGTCTCCATCTTCAGCAGTTTCTGGCTCAGGTTTGTGGTCTGCCATTCTCTGCTTATAGACCATGACCATCCCAACAGCTTATCAACTAAGACATTAATTTTGGCCTTGATTAACTTACTTACCCCGGTATTATGGTCAGCGCTTGGCATGGTTACCTTGCTTAGGCTGTGAGTTCAATAGCTGCTGCAATGGAATAATCTCCTTACGTTTTAAGAATTTCTTCTATTGGGGATAGTTTGATCCAGATATATAACAAAGTTATGTTGTTGAGATATGTCGATCTAGCCATTACCGGTAGCCATTTCAGTCTTCAGTTTCAACAGTTCCTTGCTCAGGTTTGTTGACTGACATTCTCTCCACACAAAGGTCATTAACCATATAAACAGTGTACCCACTCAACCACTGGACTTTGATCAATTTACAAGAGGTAAAGTGAATCCCTATGCAGGGATTGGGAAAGACATCTTTAACAATGAGCAATTTTCATGGCTTTTAGTAATTTCTGCATTTTAAAGGGGCCATTGCCCTTATATCAATAGTAAACTTCAGAATTTTAATGGGCCATTTTTTCAGAAAATGTGCAAATGGCCCATGGCCCCTGCCCTTCCTAATCCCTGCCTATGGTATACAGGTAATAGACTACCTCATCCCTCCTGTGGATAAGCGCAGCCTTCTTTTGTGTTTGATCACTTTGGTAATCTTTAGCGCTGACGATAGATGCGATAACTCTGAGGATCTGGAGGAACTCAACATGATAGAGATTGTTGATCTCAGATATGACAATGTTATATCAAAAATGGGTCCAAGTTTGGTGATTCATTATTTGTATGCTCCTGTTTCAGGATGGCTGTGTGTTGGAGGATCTGAGACTTGCATCTTGTCATCTCTCTCCAGACAATGCCTACTTCATTACTAAGTATGAAACGTCTTTTTTTTTTATTTACTTTATTTGGACTATAATTTTATGTGAAACAATCTTTTCACTACTTCTTAATATTAAACTTGCTGTGAGGGTCAATATTCTTCACAGATGAAGCTGATCACATTAAAAACATAACTGATATTACATGATATTAAATGTGAAAATTTACATAAATTGGCAAATACTTGTTAGTCCTGAAGTTGGTCAGAGCATCAGCAGGTATTACTTAAGCTCTTGGACTTCTCACATTAAAACATGCCTTCTTAAAGTCATTATGAATTTCAGTTGGTAAACTGATTCTAAGGAAAGTATTTCGTCTGATTGACTCATCTCAGGCTACTGTTAAATCTAATCTCACACATTGCAGTGTAGCTCCTATGTGATCAGCTGAGGGGGTCATTTTGGCCTATTTTGAGCTATTGGGACCCTTTGCTATCGTAGAGGTATCCTACTTCTCACAATTTTAGGTCACAAGAAGCAAAAAGGGTTGGAAAATGTCCAAAGGATCCCCTCTAGAAAAAACAATGCCTTGTATAATTTACAACAAAGGTTTTAAATTAAATCATTTTATTTTTATTTTTCAGACTACCTTCAATCTCCAAGAAAATACGGAAACTGAATTTGTCATGTAACAGTAAGCTTGACAACAGTGTGGTCCAGGAGCTTCTGCAGGAATGTGTGAGAAATGACTGCTCCCTAGAAGAGCTTCAAGCGCAAGGCTGTTTAATAAGATCTCCCTTAGATTCAAACTTTCTGGATTCATTGAATGACAAGCTGAATAGTGAACTTCACCCTCTCAGGAAACTTGTCTTCACTTGTCAAAATCTGGACAAGGTTGATATTGATTGCCTCACACAGATCTGGTCTGACAAGTGGAAAGAGTTGTCTAAAATAGACATCTCTGGGTTGTCTGTTAGACTGGATGTTCAAGACAGTCAGTAACAACTGATATGGGTGTGTGTCTGTTTGAGAGGAAGGAAAGAGTATTTTATTTGATTAAGCTACTTAATACTATATAAATGCGCCAACTGAGGTATCATTTACATATATATTCTTACAGATTTAAGATACTCTGTGACTAGCCAAGAAGTGTTAAATTTTACAATTGGCTGTTTTGTCTCTTAACTTGAATTAACTAATTAACAAATATGATGTGTTATGACACAACTCAATATCACTTTTAGAGTTATGTGATAGTAGATATGTAATCAATAAATTCTGGTGAATAGAGATTATGAGTATACTGACGATGCAAGTAAATTTATGCAGTTGTTATATTACTGAAATTGATTGAGCAAAGGTCAAGAAAAGTCAGCAAGAGATCTCATCAATTGCGATTCCTCAGATAAAATTCAACCACAGTGAAAAATAAATTCAAACTGAATTTTTACGAAGAATAGGTGACTGCTGTATCTTATACATTAACTTGCTAACTAAAAAGCAATCCTTCATCATATCAATTTGCAGAGACATAAAGTCTGAAATGGTTACCTGCAGCTGTTCAAAACTTTGCCCTCAACCAGTTCCCCAGTCGACATTAACATAGTTAAGTTTCGCTAAATTTGGAAAAAGATTAAATTTTGGTCTACCAGACTAGCAAAATATGAGTTTGCAGTTTTAAGTTTTGGTGCAGGAATATCACCTTCTTTTCTGTACATGATAGATCTCTTAGACTTATTCAGTCTTTCAGGGTTTTTGAAAATGTTATTTGAATGAAAAACTTGTACATTGTGGAGCGTCTGGGAAGTTCATAAAGCACTCTGCATGTGCATGAAGGCAAATCTGTAAATCAAATTGTACATTGTTTTTTTGTATATATTGCAAATAATCGGTGATCATATGGAATAAAATGATTGAAATTGATCCCTCTGTTTCCTATGTTTCAAGCATACAAAAATATTTCCATTAAACTGTTTTCATTACTATATATGTAAATCCTATTGAATGAGAGGTATGGAAATAATCTGTGCCATCAGTCTTCAAGAAACGCCAAAAATACGGGGTATTTGTCTATTTTGAGAAATATTATAGTTTTGTAAAGGTATTTGTCAAGTAAAAAGTAATCTTCTGTTTTCTTTAAGATTTAATCATATTTTTACGAAAATGAAAGTGCATAATTTCATGTCGAGTCTTCCCAAAAGAGAGTCAGTCTCCGAAGCAAAACATTATAAGAATAATCAACGAGTTGCAAGGAATTACGGATTATCTGTCCTGAGTTAATAATTGTGATAAACTCCGAGCTTCAGCGAGGAGTTTGACACAATAATTCACGAGGTACAGATAATCCGTAATTCTGAGCATCGAGTTGGTTATTCTTTTTCTTGCCCAAGATAACTTTGATGCGTAAAAAGGGAAACATTAAAAAACTACGCTCGACCGGTTAAGTACAAATTGTACTCATACGCCATTCATAATTTTGCTCACTACCTCAGGATGGGCGGTTCTAAGTAGTTCGCAACTCAAAATTTTTTATTTGAAATAGTTTTTTATTTTGATGTCGCATTATATCAAAACAATTATTTTCTCATATCATTAAAAAAATGTTTTTATTGTCTGCGCACAACCGGAAAGAAAAAATAAGACGTCACGAGCTTTCGTCTACGTTTGACAAACCTAGTGTATGTATGACGTCACTGTTTGACGTCATGTTTAATGACGTCATAAAGCTATGACGTAACGATTGTACGGCCGGCGCCTCTCCCACCTAGCGCCGCCTTGAAGATTTAAACTTGTATTTATGGCAAAGAAAACATCAGACGGTATTGATTTCTCATTAAAATTGTTATAGTAGTGTGTGACTTTCGCAATTTAAGTATAAGACATTTCATCTATATCTCTCAACTGAAATACAAGATCCAAGAGAATCATGAATGAATGCAAAATAGTTCCGTCAACCAATCAAAATGCGAGTTATTTTTAGAAAACTGTAATTCCCATGACCATTATGCAAACTTTAATACCCGGCATATCCTTGCCCGCTTGGGTAAGAATACAACATGAGTACCCGGGTAATGTCATATGGAAAATAAGTTTATCCTGATATATACCATGTTATAACAAAATTTGCGTCACACTCGTCACCTGTGGTTGAGCAATTTATATGAACCATGACATACATATGTTATACAGCTTTGTAAAGTTTATACAGTGTGTATTTCTGTACGGGCCCAATTACATATCTGATATAATAATAGGTTATGAACACTGTTGGAAATTACCTATATAAATGTTGTGGAGAAATAGGAAGAGTTCCCTGAAATGCACATTTTATGAAATACCTGAAAGATTTGCAATGAAATGTGATTTTCTCTTTGAATATAATGTCATCAATTGATGTGATAAAAATAATATAATATAGAAAATTATCTTATATCCTCTTTGCATTAACAATTTACTTGTAAAGAAAAAACATTTAATGTTTATTTAAGGTAATGCAAGCCCACACACATCTTCCTATGCAAAGCCTAAAACGCCAGTTTCCGAACTGTCAGTTTATGCCTTGTTGCAGACCCTTCATTTATCTGTGCTAGCTCTCTAGCTTACTATGAGAGAAAGCAATAATCCAATGAGAAAGTAACTGGAGGTTGCTAACAATCGCCTGTAGGGGTGCTGCTATCAGCACAGAAAATAAAAGGGTTTGCAGCAAGGCATAAAACTGACAGTTCGGACACTGGTGTTTTAGGCTTTGCGTAGGAAGATTTAGTCACATTTAAAATCTAAAATGGTTTAAACCTCAATTGGTGCATAACATTTTTTCAAAACAACTGTAAGCTAACAAAAAATCTAACTGCACATTTAATTCGGGGGAATGGTGTCAAACTTGTCAAAGATTCAAAACAAAAAATTTAATAAATTATACCAATGGAATTCATTTCACTTAACATGATAAACGTCTGTGCAGCATATAATCTGGTTAGTTCACAATGGCAAAAAGTGCTAATAGTGTTTTTAAAAGGGATGTTACAAGTCAATCATGAAATTTCTTGGCTCCATTTCCTCTATCAGCTGCCATACGTATCTGTCTTTGTCTTCAATCATAGCAAGGACGTCATCAGTGTAGTTGCTTTCCTTTGCTGTCTGGATTTCACGTGCTCTGACCTCTTCAAAGGTCAAGGACAAATAGTCCGTCCAGACCTTCAGCAGTAAACTGACAGCGCAGTGGATAAGACTCTCTTCTTGAACTTTGTCAGCCATTGCCTTGCACGCAGCTGTCCAAGAATTCGGATCTATTTGGTTCAGAGAAGATGGCTTAACCATATTGGAAAATACGGACGATTCGTCAGCTTGTAAATTCTTGTAAACGTCAGGTTTCGTCTCTGGGTCATATTTTGACTGTTCAGTCTCATCGACCTCCTTGGAGTTAGAGCCTTTCACATTTCCTTGAAGATCTGTTGGTTCTTCCTTTGTCTGGACTTGTTTTGTTTCACTGTCGTCATCTGTATTTTTATCAGAACGTTCCGCCTTTTTGAGTTTCTCAGTTTTGTCAGAGTCTCTTACACTAGATTGAACTAGACGTCCTTGAAGCCTTTTATCATCTTCCTTATCAGTCTTCCCAGATTCACCTGAAAGTGAAACCTTTGGATTCGATGTTTCGGTTGACATTTCTCCACCTTCTGCTCTATTCCCAGAACATTCTGATGAATCTCCTAAAAGGGGACATTTTGAATCAGGATTTTTCTTACTGGTTAGATGAGGACTTCCAATCAAAGTGGGTGCCGGGGAGGGAACTGGAACGCCCCCAACTTCTGGAATACCACCTATTGGTTGATACGATATCATGTTGGTCGTGTGAAGGAAGAAATCGTTGAGTATTTCAGGATCTGGGATCGATGAACAACTTCCGCTTTTAGCAGGGGCTTCTTCGTTGTCGTCTGCATTTTGTGGTTTGCATAGATATGGGTGATCTGTGTGAACTAGCTGAAGCAGGGCTTCGGACGATGATGTTGAACATCCAGTGATGTCTTCAGAAATGTCTATGTTGGTTTCTGGCAGTGGCAGGTCCTTTGGTGTAATGCCACCTTTTGAAAGGAGTTGCAACATCTCACTCGCCGTGACGGGATTATGGCCTTTCGGGGCTTCCTTTCCTGTGTGAATATCGCCCTTGGTTCCAGGGGAATCTTCTTTGCCGGAGAGGTCCGAAAATACATCTTCTAAAATGTCCAAACTTTTCCGAATTTCACTAAAAGTACTCTCATGACTAGTACAATGTGAAACGTTTTGATCAACCTCGATTTCAGGCTTTGAATTCTTCATTGTATTTTGTTTCATATTAACCTTTTTAAAACGCATGTTGCCTTTATCATTGCGCATAGGCGTCTCGCAGATTGTGTACAATCGTTGCTTGGATATGACGTCACAATCATGACGTCATTTAACAATGCGTCATTGAGAGCCTTGCTTTTCCGTACACTCGAGAAAAGGAGCACTCGAGCCTTTATTTCAATTAACATTCCCCACACTTTTAATTGAGTTTTTCAAAGCTGATAATCCAAAAATTAAATTCTCCATTAAATTTTGAGAGGGTGATTCATTTATTTAGTGTATCAACGAAAATATCAGCTATATCACTGTTCGAAAATTCCACACACTTGCCTGGTAATGCCGTACACGAAAGCTGCTTATTTCGTACAGTGTCGAATTGATAATCTAAACGAATTTTGCAGATGTACTTGACGAAACAGAAACATGGTCTCAATAGAATATGTATGAAGTGCCATGAAGTGCCAGCAGTGGCGATTTATCTTAGATTAAACATAGAAGGTCAGGTGCCATTTTTATAAGTCATCATGAATAACAGTTTGACTTTATTTGCGGTGCAAACATATTTGTTATACATTACAAGCAACGGACGAAATTTTTTGCATCGTTTGACAGTCTTAACCCTCAATATTTAGCGGAATAAATTATTTAAATCTGGAAAGCTTCCAGAAAAATAGATATCTTTTGACCTCAAGCTATTTATTGTGGTTTTAATTTGATATTTTCAATTTAAATCTTCATATATGGCAATATGCTCTTTAAGTTCCAAATCAGTTGTCATTAACTGTCTCAAGCAAATCCAACTAATTCAACTTGACAAACTTATAAATAGCATTTAGAAATGAAAGTCTTAACAAGTTTTAGGCATGAAATTAATTTTCTGCTTTGTGGCAGTGAGAGGGTTAAACCGAAATTCTACCATGACATTTCAAAATCCTTAGAATTTCATTGGTTTATTTCTATGGTCCAATCTACGTTCGAACACGATTTTTTTATGACGGGCGATTCACCGCGAATTGATACACATTGCTGCGCGTTCGGTTTCAATTTAAAATTTACTCGCTATCAATCCAGTATAACATGTCTCTGATTTTCACACTAGGTTTATCTCCTAAATAGGTGTACGGAATAACAAGCACCCTGAAAAAGCAGTAAATTTTGGCTCGTGCTATTCCGTACACTTTTGTTCGGTCTTTTTTTTTCAAAATAATTTTTTTCGATTCAGTTATCACTTTAAAGTGTTAATTAAGTTCAAAAGATGTTTTCCCAATGATTTAAATCTCAATAAAATTCCATATTGACTTAGGAATGGCCCGGAAAGCGTAAAGTAATGAATGACCAAAACTTTAATTGTCAGGATAAAAAAATGGGCGTGACCAAACGCATTCAGCCAATCATCTTTTTATTAAATCTTCGACAGAAAATGACTAACTGGATAAGACGGCCATTTTTCAAAACTGTTTTGTCTTCGGTGGGAATTTTTACACTTTTAAAATCAAACGAAAGATGTTACAAAGCAAAATCTTGAAGTGCACTGAATTAGCCGACTGTACGGAATAGCACGGCTCTACTCTAGGCGTCAGACAGTCACATTTAATTACTGCGTTGAGACGGATAGTCAAAACTAGTACGCTCCTTTTGTACTGAGCAAAAATATCTAAATCGTTTTTAATTGTTTTTTTGACCATGATTAATTCTTCTATCATAGTTATTTTTCTTAGCACTGAAAGCATTCTTCATCTGACTCTTAAAGGGGCAGTAGCAGGTTTTTAGACGAATATAAGATGATGTCAGGAAAATGAAAATTAATGGTTCCAATTCAATGACAATGTATTTAAACTAAATGAAGCTGTAATAAATCAACCGTATTACATAAAGTTTAGTTATGCGATTCCTATTTCTTACACGAAATGAATTCACACAAAATGGCCCCCAATGGATTTTATGTGAATCTTCATACTTTGTCCTCTGATTATGGATGATTGGTTTGTGTAATGACATTTTTGACTATCAAAATAATACATTTAACATTAACATACAATTATCAGTGGAAAATTTAAAATATAAAATTATCAAAAAACGTGCTACTGCCCCTTTAAAAGTTATGACAGTTTATCTCAGGACAATGTTCATTATTCCTTATTTCCTTTTTAAATCACTGTTCTATGTAATTAAAGGAGTTGCTTGAGGTGTCAAAACTATATCATTTTCCTTTTATTTATTCGGAGTTCACATTTTAAAACCTTTTTTGGATGGTTATTTTTCCTGACAATAAGCACTGGGTGGCAACGTACCCCGGAAATTGCTGACCACGAAGCGAGGGAAGATGGCAGAGGCTGGGGACCAGGTAAGATTCACAATAGATTTGAAGTCTTTCTAGGTTTTTTTTAATGCAATAGACTACAGGTAAATGCTTGATGTGGATAATAGTTTACATACAAATTTGAAATACTTACTGACAGGTCTTTCTTATGTTACTATTATCGAAAATCGACAGTGTGGTCGCTACAGAAAGAGTTATAGGTAACGGTATTTGACCAACTTCAATATTTTCGTGTCGTTTTAGAAGGTCGAATCTATGTTAAAAAGAAATTCTAGAACAATGTGCACTTTCTTGATACCCCGTAATTGTGTGATTATGAGAGAGAAATGAGTAATTTGACAAAATAGTTGAACTCGAGTGGTCTGCGTATTGAAGATCGCAATAAGGTTTATCAGCATACTACTAAAATGTTGTTTAACAAAACCAGCAGTTTATTTATTTGAAAATTTGAAAGATAATAAAAATTGCGATTGTTAAATATCCGGGATATATTTCTATTCTACACTCGCGAAATTACAGCGCTTGTCATGACATGACATGTATCTTGTTTTTTTGCTCAAAATAGATCGATAAAGGAATGAAAACTGTCTTTCTGTACATCCAAATCGACCTCTTGGTAAATGTTTAATGGCACGCATTGTTTTCAATAACGTTTATTAAATAAACATTCGTAAATTAGTATCAACAAGTTCAAACTTTAAAAAATCGATAAATTTTAATAGTCTAAGTGCCATTGAAATACTTACTTGCTAATACTAATTAGAAGGCCTATTTTAAATTTTGTGTCGAGGCGCACGTAAAATGTGTCATAGAAGCTTTCTAAAGTAACAACACAAAAATAATCTCTATTTTAACATTGTTTTACATTTTTTATAGCTTGAGAGAGTTTTTCTTCTTCTCTAATGATTTAACAACAACCTAAGCAAAAATGTTTTACTGAACTTAACTTTTTAACTATGTTTTACTTTCAACTTTCTTTCTTATTGGAAATGTCTGAAATAATTTACAGGATAGGCTGAGGGTTGGAGTCGAAGACCTAATATGTTGACCGTTATCAAGTGAGATAAGGCAATAAAGGCGTTATTTCGATAACTATCTGCAAGCAATATTCTCACTTCATTTGACTTAGACTGGTAAATGTGGTCAGAATAAAAAAGAAATAAGTTATTTTCCTTTACAATAAAATGACTTATATATAATTTTCTTCTTAAACGCATCGAAATCAAATAAATAACCCTTATGGAATCAAATGTTACTGATTTGTGAATTTTGACATTTTACAAATCCAACAAATTGAATATATACTAAAATCCAAAAGAAACGTCCCCTTTTGTTTTTTCACACACATCAAAATCACGAAAGATAATTAAAAGGGACACTATTCGTATATATGCCGAGGCACTATTTGAAGAAACACATCGCTTAAACGCACAAACTGCAGTGGTTAAGGTACAAACATATCGTTTTGTTATATTTTTTGTTCTATCGAAAATCGAGAATCAAATATAGAGGGGACGTTTCTTTTGGATTTTAGTTTACTTTTTACTTTTTCAAATACAGTTATGTTTAGAAGAATACTTTCTGTCTAATATACACATTTCAATATTTTCTTTACATTTTGGTCTCATCAACGACATTAAACGGTATGGATTGAAGGAAAGTACATAGAAAGGTGGTAATGATATAGTTTGAAAATAACCATCCACAGTGAAGAAATCTCTCCCACAATTTTTGGACCCAAAAATAAATGATAACATCGGATTGAGACTTTGGATTATGTAGCTCGTCGGGATTTTAATATCGAATCCGTGTCATCTGTTCTTTAATGGAAAATGTCGTCCCAAGACTGTTGGAATTGTTCTTACGGGCCTGGAGAACGAACGACAGTTTCTACATTTAGACCTAGATAATATGAAATGAATGCCTGTGGAGTGTGTTAAAATTCGTTATGATAAAAGTTAATGACAGTTGGTAAGGGGGAATTTACAAACAAGCAAATGAAAATCGATTCTTTGCTTAAGCCTTTTTTAAAAAAAATATTTTAACAGAAAGTATGCATTTTTCATACTGTTCCCTCCCTTATTGGCCTTAATTCACTCTGGAAACCATTTTCCTTTATTTTTACTAATTTAACAAACAATAATTCATGCTTTTTGTTAAATTAACAAACCAATATGTATTCTTGAAATAAATTTTAAAAAGTTTGAGAGTATTTTGATAGCTACAAAATCCAGTTTCACACATAGACTGAAAATATGGATAACTTACCGCTAAAGTTTCATTTAGTCAAGAAGAGTTATCTACCCTGATTGAACAGTAGCAGGTGCTCGTATGACGTCATGAAAACGCTACTGCGTCTGCGCGTCACCAGCGGTACAAACGAACGCCACTGAATGTGAACGTTGGCGACGCCACAAAATCAAGAAATATTTAAACCAAAATTGAAATTAGGACACCTGCTGCTACCTAAATTGGAATCAAAATGCCAAAATGTTTGCTTAATTCACTCAGAGGCTATAAATCACGGAAATATGTTGCTGGCAACGGTAGGTTTGAAAATTGCAGTTTGTTGACAACGGACAATTTTTTGCTCGTTGGAGTTGTACAGTATTAACATTTTGTAAACAACGAACTTATTTCTGTTTCGTACAGATGCTTTGATTCAACTTCTGAAATTTAAAATCCTCTTTTCTTTACTAAAGGCTTGATAGACATGATCTCTTCGAAAAAAAGGGTATTCAATGTTTTCATTGACTGTTTGAAAATAATAATTCAACGTCTGCTGCAGTGCTGGTCGCTGACAGGTGCTCGATGGAAGGGCCTTCAACTTGCGTCGTTGTGTGTTAGTTGCCGAAATGGTCATTCAACATTTTCACGAACGCTTATATATTTCCGTCCTACATGATAAATTTGGCCAACATCAAATACTTTTTTTGTTCAAATTTTCTTTCAAATGAAATCAGTGACAGTGTTTACATTTCTGAATCTCACATTGTCACATCTCACATTACATCCAGTTATATATGTCATTATTGGATTCAACAATTATTAGAAATACTCGAAATTGCAAAACCAATTAGTTTTGCATTACCGTATATCCTCGAATACAACCAGGATCTCAAATATAAAAAGTTGTGGCTCGCTATCCGGGGATCATTAGGTGCTGAGGTAATTTCTATCCTGATTTATATCGAACACAAACTGATCATTTGAAAGTATACAACAAATATTATAATACCATTAAAATCCTTACGTGACAAACTGGCAATGTAAATTCGGATATTTTATGTTGAACCAAACAGCATAGTGAATTAAACTAAATGCTTAGGCCTACCCAGTATAGTTAAATCGATGTATTCAAAACAAGCAACATCAAATTCAATTTTGATTTTCTCTTCTGTGAACGGCATGTAAGAACAAACGCAGGAGTTTAAAAAAAAATAATAATCGCTCGCCTTGAAATATTGCTTGTTTTGGTAGATTTAGGCCTATTTCATTTGTTCTAAGTAGGCCTTCTTCTGAGATGCTACATGCGTATTCATAAAACTCATAACCATTGGTAAGAGACTCTCAATTTTCACAATCAAAATTCGCAATGAGTTTGGTTTTACTTCAGTATTTTCAAAATGCATGCTCATAACTGTCATGTTCTGACTGCAAAAAGAATAGGACCTGCCTCGAATAATCACCGGGTCAAATCGGGCGTTTATTCAAGGATTTGCGGTAGGCCTACATTTACACATGCTTTTGATCTCAGTTCTTTCATTAGCTATAACAAAGAAAGTCAACAGAAGCTGTCAATTCAAAATACAGGAAAGCATTCTCAACCAAGCAGACACAGTACACATGTAAACAGTACTAGCATGACTACTAATACTAGTGTGATACGATAATGAAATATGTTATTTAGAAAATTTCCCATAGTTTATTTGGTACTTACTAATAAGTCTAATCGTAATGAGAACTTTCTAAGAACATGTCAGCGGAGAGGTCTTAAACGTGTTATTTCATGTCTTTGTAACTTTCCAAATTATTTGTAAGCCTATCAAAATATATAAGTACATGAAAATGAATTACACTAAAATACACGTGCGGATTATGGCAGATGTGTATTTGTGCCTTGAAAACAAAACTAACAGCGGAGAGGTCTTTAACGTTTTATTTCATGTCTTTGTAACTTTCCAAATTATTTTTAATTCTATCAAAAGAAATAAGTACATGATAATGAATTACACTAAAATACACGCGGACTATGGCAGATGTGTTTTTGTGCCTTGATCTCAAGATAGATGCTTTGAATAGAGAGCCTCGATGTTTTCTAGTCCAGACTTGATAAAACGTGATAAAGGTAAAGGTTTTTATACTTAAAGTTTACATATTTGACAATTTTACATACAATAAATAATGAGTATAGAAAAAAAACATTTAGGCGAATACCGTGTTGCTTCGAATTTCTTCCAAGACGTCTGTTTTCACTGTGTATAACCGTACACCGGAACTAGCGAGGTGTACGGCGGAAAAATGTTGCTAGCGAGGAGCCAAAATCGAAAGTTATCGAAAGGTTATATTTTACTTCATAACTTTCAAATAATCAACATCATGTGGTAATTTTAGCACATATACTTAGTAAAATGTATGTGTTTGTCATTCTGTATCCAAGGGACAGTAACAATGACAGTTGCGAGTAATGCTGTTGTTAGTAACATATTTGCCATCTCTGACTATGAACAGGATATGACATTAAATAATTATGTCTCGGAAAGCTATTGACATGATAATAACATAGAAAAAGTTGATGAAACGGCGATGATTGCTTTTTAAGTGATCCCGTTTGCGATCACGCTCCTCGCTAGCAACATTTCTCCGCCGTACACCTCGCTAGTTCCGGTGTACGGTTATACACAGTGGTTTTGTTAGATCAACTGTTTCTGGTGAATATTCGTACACATGTGACCTATCTTGAACGTATTCCTCGTTTTGTTATTCTCCTGGTAAATTTGCGCGACAGCTAGACATCGTCCTGTTTTGGATCAAAGATCAATATTTACTCATTAGTCATAAGCTAACGCCAATGCTAACGATGGACATTTTGACTCAATATACAATACCTCAATGTCAAAATCATTCAGATAACATCAGAAGAAAGGGGTAATGTAAAATATCACTTTTATCTTTATATAATCATAATATAATTTAATTATAAAATATTACTATAATAATCACATATTGCAATTCAAAGTTGGCTTATTTCGTCACTTAATCCTTCTTGTTTCAAAATCATAACATCACTGTAAGCGCAAATCATCGAGTATTATTCCAATTTTGATACCTAAAGGGATTTTTGCGAATAAACGATTTAAGTCCATACGTTTATTTTAGTAATATATAGACAAAACTATATTTGAAACTTATTGATGGACCTTATGTTTCAGTGTATGACCCATGCGTGATGACCACACGATCCGGACTGTCCATTCGCACAGCTCCAAGAGGTAAACTGACCAACTTCGTGAGGTCAACCGCCTCACCAGAGCCAACACCAGAACCTTCAACTGTAACAGCAAAGAAGAAACAATTTCAACTGAAACATCGCCCGCTCAGTCATTTGTCCTTTGTTACCCGCTTCTACATATGCCGTCGTCTGCCGGAGTTAGATTTAGCAGGTGTTGCGCCCCGTGATTTTACAAACTGGCGGGAAGAACTGTTGGCACTAAGGGAAGTAAATCGCGAAGAACCGGAAGTCCCTAAGATTGATATTCCTACAGCAAGATTTCACAGTAATGGTGTATCATCTCCGGATGATGAGCTCTTCCTAAATGTTGTTGACGATGATGAATATGGTACTGGAGAACAGAGACAAAGTCTTTCCCAATGCATGCCGTCCAATTTCTACCCATCTCAAAATTCCCCAATATCATCAAGCTGTCCCATTGTGCAAACTATACAGGGAATCCATAACCACAAAGATTTACCAACCCTTCAAGTCCTGAAGAGCAAATTGCCTGAGGATAAACAGGAGCTGCTGAAGACATCTTCCCAAAGGTCCAGCCCCTGCTTTCAAGACGAGGACAGTCAGGAAAGCAACTATACCTTTGATGTCAGAGACGAGGATGAATTCAGTGAGAGTGATGATAGCTTTGATGACCTACGTTGTGAGGATTGTGATATTGAGTTTCTTTCAGCTCAAGCATACAAAGCTCACATGTGGATCCATGGGAAGACAAGGAACACTTGTAACGTCTGCGGGAAGATTTTTACAAGATCATGGCTCCTTAAAGGCCACATGCGCACGCACACCGGTGAGAGACCATTCCGGTGTTCGAATCCCGATTGTGATAAAGCTTTTGCTGACAAATCCAATCTCCGATCTCACATGCTCATCCACACAACTCAGAACAAGACATATGTGTGTCCAAAATGTGCCCGCGCATTTGCACAGAAACGCTATCTTCATAAGCATATGCTCGAGGTTTGTCGTATCATTTGAAGACGTTTACAAAATAAACAATAGGGTTTGTTGGAGTCGAAAGAATCTGTGGTGACGTTATACGTGCTACTCTCATAGAAAGTTATGCATGAAGTTAACGTTTCATCGAATGTTGTTTCTATGAGTTGTTTTGTTGAGCCTAACATAACTTGACCAAAGCCTTTTTCAGTGCAGTTTTGACATTTTGAGTTTTGAGTTTTATCCAATACTTTCAATATCAACCATTTTGATTCTTGATAAAACTAATCATTTTTTCTCCATTTCGAAAATCTTAATTTGCATGGAGGGAAGTCAATGACTGTGCGCCACGAATAGAAGGTTGATTGGTATATGATTTTTTCAGGAGTAATAAGGATATGCTCATTCGACAAATCAATTAAATGTTGATACGATTTTTTAATTGCACGCTGTATGAACTGTTTTTACCGCTAGTGGCTGTGCCATTCTTTACTGTTAGCAACTAACCCAAGAACACTTCAAACGATATTGTATGTAAACATGTATATTGAATTGTACATAGGCTTATCTACCAATGGATATTGTATGAAATGGTGATCTGTGAACAAATTGGAAAAAAACGTTGTTATTCATAACCTCTTGTCTATTATACTGTTATAAATGATTGTCAATCATCAAATGTTTCTTATTTTTAATACATTGAAAGGTGTTCAATTTGAATTTTTAAAAATCTAATTACCCGTTTTATCCAAGCTCCGACTACGTCGAGGTCAAGAGGTTAAAAATCACAAAAAAAAATTTTTTGAACATCTTGATAAGATTGTGTGCTGTGAAGCTCCTATTTTATATATGCACAATAGAGGAGTACACAATTTGTAAAAAGTTATCGCTACAATCAATCAAAGTCAATGTCACATATTAAATTTAGCTATCAACACTTGTAAAATCATAACATACTTGTTATACTCAATAAAGGTGACCATTTATTGTGTGACATTGGATATCATAAGTCAAGGTCACAATTTATAGATTTTGGATTTATTCACCTTTAACTCCATCACCCATCTCATAAGGGCCTTATTTATGAGTTATATTTCTGAGGAATTATTGTGACATTTTCGCATTCAAAGTCTCAAATTATAAGTTGAAAAGTTTACGTGCTATTAAGCTCTCATATGGTATATATAAACTATTATGAAGTACCAAGATTTGGAAAAGGGTTTCTTTTCAGTCGATCAAAGGTCAAGAATGATACTTTAGAAAACAAACAAACTGTTAACACTATTACTCATTACTTGATTATAATACTCAAAGAATGATCTTTGATCTTTGAATGTCAAACGTATGGGTTATTGTAATCAATAACTTCTGCTCCTCGTTCGTGGTAACTTTCTTTTAAAAATGTCCATTTGGTTGTTTCTGTTGGGAATTATGTCTCCCCCCGAAGGGTCGGGGAGACATATTGGTTTGAGCTGAGTTCCCGTCGGCGTTGGCGTTGGCGTTCCCATTTCGTTTCCGGAGCATATCTCTAAAACTATGTGACCGATCATCACCAAACTTGGTAAACTGTCTCTCCATATCATGTAGATGTGCCTTTTGGAGGTTATAGATTTCTTAAAATTTAATTATACCCCCGACCAACGGTCCGGGGTATCTAGTAATACCAACGATTCCGTCTGTGTGTGTGTGTGTCCGTCCGAGGACATTTTTTTATCCGACCTATTACGGGAAAACCATTTGTCCGATTAATTTCAAATTTTGCACATGTCTTCTACCCTACTAGGAGGGGTGCAGTGTGAAGTAACAGCAAATTTCGTTTATATTTGAATTTTTTTACAAATTTCCATGTTTTGAACTTAGTCATTTTCCAATATCAGATTTGTCCGACCTATTACGGGAAAAAAGTTTCATCTGATTCTTTTCACATTTTGCACATGTCTTCTTCCATACTAGGAGCGGTGCAGTGCCAAATCAATACTAAAATTGATGAGTGTTTTTTGTGTGTTTTTTTTTTACAAACTTCCATTTTTTGGATTAGTCATTTTTCTCAATTCCTCTTTGGGGGTCAAATGCTGTGCAAGAGATGACTACATTGAAAGTAAAAAGTAATTCAGTTAGTCAGGGATGCACGGTCGGGGGTATTAGTGAGCCACGCTCACTTTTTTGCTTGTTATTTATTAATTTCCATGGCAACAATTTGGACTTGGTCTTTTTCAAGGGTAGTGTTCGTTTCTGGAGCAGATATCTAGCCAAACTTGGTATATTGTCTCTCCATATCATGTAAATGTGCCATTTGGAGGTTTGAGATTTAAAACAAATTATTTTGTTTATTTCCATGCAACAATTTGGACTGAGTCTTTTTTAAAGGGTAGTGTTTGTTTCCCGAGCAGATCTCATTAATGGTGCTTTATGATAGTATTGTTTAGAGGTTTGGAGCATTTGAGGAAGGGGGAAACATCTGTTTTTACGGGTAAAAACACTTTCTAGTTGAAATTGAAATGGGGTTGCTCTGCGTATGTGATGTCCAGTTAACTCCATCTAGTTCAATATGTACGGTTTCACTGACGTTTTTACTTTTTAGCAACAGAAGCTTACCAAACAAAAGTTGTTTTGCAATTGGAACACTCTTTTGTTTTCGGTAGTTCCTTATTACGTGTGTTGACTAATCGTCACATGTAGCTGGGCCTTTTGTGATTTTAAACTATCTGTAAATTTTGTTCCCGGTTTCAACGGAAACGCATCTTAGAAATTTGTTTCCTGAGCAGAACTCAAAAAAGTTTGGCCTAGCTCAATAAAATTTAATATATTGACCAATCACTACATGTAGCTGTGCCTTTTCTGGAATTTTCTATTTTTCCAGTTTCCATGGAAACGCAACTTAGAAATGCGTTTCCGGAGCAGAATTTGAAAACCATTTGGGCTAGCTCAATGAAATTGTTTACATATGTGCCTATTGGTGTTTTCAAATTGCAGGGAGTTTATACTCAATGACATTCTTTATTCCAACATTACCATTAATTTCTAAACTGTGTCAAACAGCATATTCAATCAAAAAGGTGGTTGTTTTGCTCTCTCTTCATACTAACATGAGGAACTTGATGGCATAACATAAGCATTTACTAATTAAAAAGACCTAGATGTGGTTTATAATAATCTTGCGATGGTTATCAAAAGTCAAACAAAATTAGCTGCATGTATGCATACAACATTATTCACACAATCAGTATATCAAAATATATGCTAAAACAGATCATTCGACTTCAGTGGGGCCGGGGGGATAAGCCATCTCTCCTGATGGCCCTTGTTTATTTTGAAAACGTGTTTCTGACTATTTGACATTACTCATAAAACCAGACTTAAGAAATTTGTTCGACAAAATAAGGTAAGAAAGATTCATAATCGAAACTCGTTATGGAAAATTTGGGTCATGTATGCGTTGAGTTTTACAAGTATTTACGAATTTGAATTAGGGTAATGAATCAAATTGTAAGCACGATTCTAGTTGAGTAACTTGTCTACTTCCCACATTTCGTGACAGATTAGGCCGTGATAATCATATTTATTTATGAAGTAAAAGTGGGACAACGCCATCAGCTGTTTATGTCGGAGATGTTTATCTATTTCTTTATGTTCGTGATTTTATGCTATACTGCTCTATACATCACTATTGTTTTAAGAAATATTGATTGGCGAAATTTAACTAGCTTCTAATCTTCTTATACTCAAATCTAAACAACAGCCATATTAAGAAGCAACTAGAACTCACACAAAAGATGTAGAATGGCTGTCTGAAAATGATAATATAGTGTGACTATAACTTCAAAGACAAAACAGACTTTGTGACACCCAAGAACATCAATTCAAAGAAATAATATTTTGTCAAACATGGACAAAGTGGTTTAGGCAAGTATTAACATTTTGTTAAAGAAATGTCAATTTCACGATGTTTAATGGAAGTATAGATCGTCATTAAAATTAATCTACTCACAAAGATTTTTTTTTGTTAGATATTCAAATTTTTCTGAATATTTCGAATCTGTTTATCAAATTTCCTATTATGTGAAAGTATGAGGTCTGTGGGATTATTGTCATTTTGATTTGGTCCATCGGAAACAAATTTTGGCATGGAAGCCTCAACAGAAATATATCTCATAGTGCACAATTCTCTGTTTCATTAACTCTCTCTTAGTTGATTAAGACATCTATTAAGTGAATTAAATGTTCAAATCTACTGCACGCCGATAATGGATTAAATACTAGTAATGCCCAAGCGGGATTAAGCAATAACTCACTCACTCACTCATATGTATATGTACACAGTTCTAATAATCGTAAGCCGAAACTAACTTTTCTAAATATGATAGTATTGTGAAACGTACTTTCATACGGTCTGAAGAAACGTGTCGTTGATTATGCATATAAATCTTCCAAGTCTTATTCACAAAAGCAAAAACATGATATTTTATAACCCGAGAAATTGTACAGTAGGTGAGAGCGGGGATCACTCAGAAAAATCATTCATGACCATTGAAGACAAAGTTCAGAGAGACAAGATACAAACATCAACAAAATTAAATATCTTTGATATCTGGACTAGAGTTCTATCATCGATAGTAAAATACATATCACAGTTTTTAGATTATCCTAAGGAACCCATATAGGGTAGGGTTACTGTGAAAAGGGATGACGTTTATCACGTCGAACACTGAAGATCGGATAGACTTACAAATGTTCATTACAATGTGATTGTTGTAGACCGAACGCATTCATTGAGTATTACAAACTGTAATGACTGTAATGAGTGTTATTAGTTTAACAACATTTTTGCAACATCATGCTTGATTTTTCATCGATTGTATCGAAAACCTTTCAAATTTGTTGACATCTCTATAGTTGATAAAAAATAAAGAGCTTCATGGCACATAAACTTGTAAATTTGTTTAAGAGAGAGAGAGAGAGAGAGAGAGAGAGAGAGAGAGAGAGAGAGAGAGAGGGAGAGAGAGAGAGAGAGAGAGAGAGAGAGAGAGAGAGAGAGAGAGAGAGAGAGAGAGAGAGAGAGAGAGAGAGAGAGAGAGAGAGAGAGAGAGAGAGAGAGAGAGAGAGAGAGAGAGAGAGAGAGAGAGAGGGAGACTTTATTTCCTCCAGTGGTAACAGAAGATTACATATAAACATCACATTGCATCAAAGCTTACAACAGAGAAATATTTACATGATTATGTACAACACTTCTAAACAAATTTAATAATCAATATGTATTAATCGTCGTAATTACAGACAAAGTGAGATTTTTTTTCCATGTTCATACAGTGAGAAGCGTAACCAAACAGTTTCCCATAGCATTGGTTCTCAGGCGTTATAAAAGTTATTTTCTGCTCCAAAGAGAACTGATAACATATCTTGATCATCTTGCATTTCAAACATAACGTAAGTTTCAACATCAAGCAGGTCAATTAAGCATGTAAAGAAGTCATTTCGTTGCTGCACTAAGTTTTCACAGTGTAGGAGTATATGGAAATCATAGTCAAAAGTTTGTTTGTTACAGAGGGCGCACTCTCTTGATATTTTACTTCTTGATGATATCTTGACACAAAGTTGCAAGGCTGATTTATAATCAGGGTGTTTATATGCTAGTTTCCAGAGGACACGATAAGAGAGTTTAGTATGCATTGTTGCATAAAATGACATATTTGAGCGATAAAGAGTTTGAGATTGCCACAATTGTTCTTGATATCTATGTACATTGGTCTTAACAATTCTTCTCCAAACATGTTTCGGAGGAATTATACCTTGAGCAATGTATCTATCAACAAATGTTTTCAGACTGTATTTTTTAGATATTGATAGATGATCATCACAT
The DNA here is from genome assembly GCA_916613615.1 of Steromphala cineraria. Classification (NCBI taxonomy): domain Eukaryota; kingdom Metazoa; phylum Mollusca; class Gastropoda; order Trochida; family Trochidae; genus Steromphala; species Steromphala cineraria. The sequence continues at coordinate 20,400,680 of OU744730.1, read as the reverse complement.
ATGTTGTTCGATTTAATTGGAGTTGTTATAGCAGCACAAAAAACATCCTTTGCAAAGTTATTACATGATAACATTTTATGCAAATTGCCTTATAGGCCTTTTTGTAGAGGCGATATAAGCATTTCATTGATTATATGTTTTATTATTAATTCACATAACCGTTCCAGTTTATCAAATAACTCTCAGAGGTCCTATAATTGTAAGGCAATGAATGGCTAGTTGAACAATAGTCATTTATTCCAATCACGACAAGGACAAGTTTACTCCCATCCGCAAAGAGCTAAAGGTCCATTCAGTCGCTCTCAACAAGGAAAAATATTAATAACATTTTATATTTGAAATTTTGTATTAAGATTTTATATGACATATTCATAATAGAAAGATTTATGTCAAAAAGACCTGTATATGACTTTAGAACAACGATTTTTTCATAAATCATATTTTTCAAATATATAATCGTATTTATGTGCTCGATGTTTTAATGGCTCTACAATTGAGTATTAGGAAATCAATTCTAAAAACCACCTTTTCCCTTTAGTTGTCTCCCATGGATAAACATAATTGGCAGATTTGCGTTCAGATTGTTCAGTTGTCTAGCCGGCATCCACGCAATAGTTCATCGATACCATTGTTATGTAAGGTTCATCTGTCTATGCGGGCCATTATACACTCATCTTATGCAAATTTCCTTCATCTATAGATAGTTCCTATGCATAATAATGAAGGATGCAGACAATATGTTACCCATCTGTACCACGTGTTTGATACTGTCTTTTAGCCAAAGTTTTGTCGCGGGCTTTCTCCCTGCAATAATACTAGCAGCCGCGATATAAGTGAAATACTCGGCGATAAACCCCAGATCACCTCACTTCACCTGAAACTGTCTGAATGTACAGGTTTTTCGAATATGTCGACTAGTGTTCGTCTCTGTATTTGGTGGACCATTACATGCTCTCATATCGATACCATTTCTTTCATAACATTGTAATGTTTCTTGCTGATGTAATAATGAGCGGTTACATTACAAGAATGCACCAATTGGTCATCATTTACATTATCTTATAGCATGTAAATGTAATGTTGTATTAGTAACGAACAGTAACATCGCATGGTGTATAATCAGCACGTCCGTAACGACTGCGTAATGTTATACTTGCCACGTGGTGTCTCCTGGGGTGCCCTGGGAGTCGGGATCTGTGGTCAGTGGTCACTTGCATGTAGGTAAACATATGTCAAACCATTAAAGGGACAGTAGCACGTTTTTTGATAATTTAGTATTTTAAAATTGTCACTGATAATTTTAAGTTAAGGCTAAATGTATTATTTTGACGGTGTCAAAAATCTCATTACACAAGCCAATCATCAATAGTCAGAGGACAAAGTATAAAGATTCTCATAAAATCCATTGGCGGCCATTTTGTATGAACATCTTTAATTCGTTTTGTGTAAGAAAAAGGAATCGCATGGCTAAACTTTAGGTTAGATATTTGAATTAGTACTGCTCCATTTAGTTTAAATATTGTCCTTCAATTGGAACCATTAATTTTCATTTTTCTGACATCACCTGATATTCCCTCTAAAAACGTGCTACTGCCCCTTGAAGAATAATGTATGATGTTCATGTTACAGGTAAAGGATAAACACACATTGGTCATAGACTAACGCTCAGAAAATTTGTTAAGAAAATAATATCAGTGAAATGTTGTATAGTTCCATCAAATTCTAGACATGCTTTTCACAAATTATGCTGCGACTTGCGGAAATAACAGGGTATGGCTTAAATTGTAAAAGGTCAATTTTAACCATCTAATTATACAGTTATCCCGTATCAACATTCAATCTCAGAAAGTTCAATATTAAAAGAAAACTATTAATTTGATAATATCAAGGGACATGAGAGAAAGGGGATGCCGTTAACTTCAGATCTAGATTTCCTTTTAAAAGATTATGTAACGAGAAGGATGAATGCCAAGCTGTAAGCTGGAATGGTAATGGACAGTGCTGACCATGTAATGTTACATTGACCAAGTGGTGACCCTTCAGGGGGGCGAATACAGCGCGGTCAGTGGTCGATTTCTGTATGTAAACATATATCAAAGCATTAAGAATCATGTAAAATGTCTCATGGTTCATATTTCAGGGATATGGTTTGCACTTATTCGTCTGGTCATTGATAATTCACTAAGAGTATAACAGATCATTTTATTCGATAAAATGAAGAAATATGAGAGAAATGGGATATCGTTCAATCCGACTAAATATTTTTAAGAGGTTATGTTAGGGCCAGGTTAAGCCAAAGACGTCTGACTGAACTACCGTATATGACCATATATATGCCAAGAATTTGATACGAGAAATTAGGGATAAAAGAGAAGGTCGGCTTATGTCCGTGGTCTATGATGCAGATAAGGATATCTAGCGACCAAGTGTGTACCTGTCATCCTGTTTAATCACAAGATTATCAACAACAATCCTAAGATAATTAACAGTCAAATCCCTACTCTAAGTGTTTCTTTATATAAAAAAGTGTTACTTTTTTTCCTGTTACTTTTTTTCCGTTACTTTTTTTCCTGTTACCTTTTTTCCGTTACTTTTTTTCCGGTTACTTTTTTTCCTGTTACCTTTTCCCCGTTACTTTTTTTCCTGTTACTTTTTTCCTGTAACTTTTTTTCCTAGAGTGAGCCTACCAGAATTGCCGTTTTAATATTGAGCTTGTAAAATAAAATACCTTAAAAAATACATACATAGTGAAGTGGAAAAATATAAAACAATATAATAATATAGTTTTCATGCATCATTCACGTACTGTTACGTTAATACCGGTCAGTATTTTCCACGCGAAATTAAACTGACCACATAGTAGCTCTGATACTAATATTCAGTCTCTGGAAAATATTAATTCTCAAAAAATAACATTTCATCAAACACAGGAAACAGGAGTCTCAGAATATAAACTATGTATTTATCTTATTGGTCTTCAAGTGGTTTTGTTAATGTCAAATGTTATTTAATGGGTGTGATCATCTTCACAACGTCACGGGCGAAACGAAAAAGTTTCTAAACTTTCCCATCCCTCCCTTGACATCATTGGCCGTGATTTCTGTGCTAGCATTTCAACCCGCTGCACGGAAGTAGAATAGTCCAATCAGAAGACAGCATGTTAACTGAACCGATTTGAAAAAATACTTTTGTATGTGTTCTACAAGGGCGAGAAACAATTAATCTGAGTGAACAATAAATGTTTGTCTTCTCTGCATTCTCGGTGCTCATCAAAAACGTGAAAACAACCATGCGGACTGAAATTTGAAATTAAATTTCACTCGGATAGTTTTCAAAAAGATCGTCTGTTAGTATTTTGAATTTGTTCCGAAATTTCATTGGCTATTTTGTAAGAGCTGATAAGGGGCGTAACTCGTGATCACGATAGGTGTCGCTGCTCCGGATCACCAGTTTTCTACCTTGTGAAGGCAAGGTCTAAAGCGAGTTGAGTTGCTCGATACGTTTTCACCTTGCCGTGGGAAGATGGGGTGTGATATGCCTTCAGGGTCTTTTGACTTCCATAATTGGGAAAACTATAAAAACGTTTACCAAATTTCTTTGAGGGATAACATATTAAAAGAACAGAATGTTTTGATAGTAAGATGTGATTTTTACTAAAGTATAGACTTCACTTTCTTACATAGATAACTCATCTCATTATTCGATCTGTGAGTGTAATCAATATATTTTTGAATAACTATTTAAAAGGAAAATGACTTCCATTTTTAAAAAACCCAGATGTATGAAATACATGATATCCTATTGAACTGGATACAAAGTATTGAAGATATTCAAACAATATATTTTTGAATACACATATTTATCAATAGACACATCATGTTCATTAGGATTAATAAATCATGACAGAAACGCCATAAAGGTTCACGAAAAAGCAAGGCAAGTAAACCATTTCAAAGCAATTCTATCCCTCGGAAAAAGATTATGAGAAAATTAAGAATCCGACATTGATCCCCTTCAAATCCACATAGCTTAGTTACTATTTCAACAAGAATAACCAGAACTAGTTTGAATGAAACATATTTCTCGAGTTCAAAAGGTTCCCTGACTTTAAATCATTAAATGACACTTCTATTTCAGAAGTGTGTTGTCTTTCAAAGAAATATGATAAAATACTATTATTCTTACAATAACGCCACAATAAGATGGATATCTACCAGGTGTTGGGTTCCAAAGAATCGACAAAAGCCAATTTGATGGAATCGTTAGTAGTTAAAAAAATGTATTTTCAATTTTGAGACCATTCATGTGTAGAAGATAACAATCTCTCGGAATATGTCGTCTCATTTTAGTCAAATGAATTTTACTTGATTAACTAGCATAACTTGCACGATTATGAACCAAATCATTATCTCAGCCAAAAAATATATTAATTCATGCAATATTAAGAATATTATTCCAAAATTCATTAATAACAAACACATATTAAAACAGATATTTCTTGTGGAAAATCTTATATCGCAGAGAAACAATGAAATCGGAAAGTTCAATAAAAAATGGTTCTCACTCATTCCAGTCTTCAGTTCATAAATGTTATAACACATTTACTATGTCTATTATTTACATATACACTGTCCTTGTAACCAATTGGAACAAATAAAAAAATAAACAACTTGATTGATTAAGAAAAGGTAACGTTTACCCTTGGCACCCTTTGGTCCTAAAATGTTTATCGAAATAATATCATTATAAGTCGATATGTTATATACTATCATAAAATGATAAAACTGTAATTTTAGATGAAACTATGCTGATCCCTTGTCGTATCCTTATACTGGAGTAAGTGTTGTACGGGGATTTCTATTTAATGATAATAATAAATATTTTTATAGCTTTAAGCTGCTCAATGGTGCTGAAAAAGAGCAATATTACATAGTATATGCTTATATATATTATATAACAAGCACGCAGTCCCCGGCCTTGAACCACGTCCTTTGCGATAACACATAATTCATGTCAATTTCAAAAAATTTAAAACTAAGTTAAAATTATCTAATTTCGATTTAATCATTGAAAATTTTACCATTTTGTACGTTGTTCTTTTCAAATGAGTTCCTTATTTCTTTACACCAGAATCGTTCAGGTTGCATTAGAGTCAAATAAAGACTATAACATTTTCAATAACAATAAAACGGCTTTCCTTTTTCATTTCAAATACATTATTATGTAGACAATATCCTGATTTCAAATTAATTTATAAAAGTTGAGAAACATGAAGAGCCATTCATAACGTTATTCAAAATAATAACAATTTAACTTTTTATCCCTTAATCTCTAACATTATTGAAGGTTTCAGAAGTGACTTCATAACTCTTTTTTAATCAAAACCTCGCGAAAACGTAATATAACTAATTAAGAACGTAGGTTCCCGTAAATATTATGGAAGGCAGCTTCTTCTTTATTGTTGATCACAACGTTTATGGACTATTTCCTTGCACCCTCGAAGGTGAATTGATATCCATAATACTTTTCTTGGGTTTATACACCAATTTCTAAATGTCTCTCAAGAATTTCTCAAGATTTCCGTGTTGTCAATAGGATATTTAAAAGAGATTTATCTATTGCATGTTAAGTAAATTTTCGCAATGAATGTATTGTATATTAACTTTCTTTAATAAGTTCATAGAGAAATACATGCGTGTTTTGTCATTGACTATCAAAGTTGGTTACAATTTAAGGAAACAGTCCTATAGTTTTTTTTTGTTGAAACAGAATTCAAGAGTACTTCCCAGGTTATATTTATATATGATATAACATGAATATTTCACTTTTTTCAAATATTTTAGTGAGGATAACATTTAAGTTGCGCCCTTGAATTTTGTTCCCACAGAAATGACCCCGATAGGACTGTCCTTTAAGGACTAGGCCTTTTAGGATATGCATGAAAATGTTATTATACATGTGAGCCAGAAAAGAACACCTTTATTATAAAAAAATATTATATGTTTCTTGCAATTTCCCTTAATAACGGCATAAAATGGCATGAGGTATAATTGATACGTTATCAGAGCCGAAATGAAATTTCTGACCAACTTAATGTTCAATATGTCAGGCGATGTCAAAACCAAAAAGACAATCTATTGATAATCAGGTTAATGATTGTAATGTGATCAGGGGAGTAAACGTTTTGGATGCACTCAAGGGTCAATGTGTATAGCAATGCCTGAACCTTAGAGATCTTGTATTGATATTCAGGTATAAGTGTGACATACTCGGAGAATTAGAGAACTTGCTGACGTATTCAATGTGTACGGCGATCTCGGACCAAGGAGTTCTTCAAATTGATATCAAGGATTGATTGCAACTTTCAAGGACGATTTTACTTACACACAGTTGATACTAGGATGTTTTCAGAGCAAAATGTATTTCTGATTAACTTGGTTTTTAATCGATGAAAGACCAATGAGTTTTTCAATCATTGTCATCAAAACGTAAGAGTTCTTTAATTGATGTTTAGACAAACATATTATTTTATCGTTAGGAAACGTAAAAATTACCATTACTTAATAATCAAAGAGGGCTTCAATGATGTTTAGACATACATATAATTGTAACGTTTAGATACGTTAAAAATACCATTTTTAGTAATCAAAGAGTTCATCAATTGATGTTAAAAGACATACATATAATTGTAACGTCCGGAAACTTAAAAAAATACTGTCACTTTATAAGGAAAGTGTTCTTCAATTGATGTTTAGACATAATTGATCCGAGGAAACGTTACCAAATGTCATCACTTAATAATCAAAGAGTTCTTCAATTGATATCAAGATTCCAAGAGAAGTAACACGAAAACACTTACTCCTCACTGTGCCCAAATACACATGAATTTTTACTCAATATATATATACACAGATATATGAAATGAAGTCAGACTGCATGTGTATCTTCAATGTGCCCAAATACAAATGTTTTTTTTACTCAATATATATATATACACAGATATATGAAATAAAACCAGTCTGCGTGTGTATCTTCAATGTGCCCAAATATAAATCTTTCTTTACTCAACAATATATATACACAGATATATGAAATGAGGTCAGACTGCGTGTGTATTGGTGAACTTGACCGGAATACTATGTGCCACCGCCGATGGCTCGGAGTGGTGTCAGCTGGCGATGCTGTATACAAAGACTGCATATTGCCTACCAGAACCTATACTCTCTACTCTCAGATCGATAGGGGATGCTTGGCTTATCTGCAATGCAGATAACTCATTATATATGCATTTCCGTGGTAAAATGACAACAAATTCCCCCTAGTTGGCTTGTCATGTAACAAGACTTCGATTCGAGAATACTACCAGCTGTTAATGCTAAGGAATGTTTTCTTCAAACCGGTCGGCCACACGTGGTGTGTGGTACAAACATCGATTGTTAAAATGTTAATAATTGACCAATAATACAAACACATGTGTAGTGTCAAACTACGATCTGCTTGCATCGCGGCGGCATTCATTTAACACAGGCGTGCAATGAGTTTCAATCGATACGCTACAAGCCGGTATTTCATGGCAGAAGGTAGATGTATGTAGCCCTGTCAGTCCGAAGCACGGCTCCAGTGAGCACTGTACGCTATCCTCGCTGACTCGAGTGGAAGAAGCCTGGCCACCACAGAGCGTCGGCCAGATCTAAACGTACTGGCACTCGGGATGCTCTCGGGCGATTGAAATAACGTATATCTTCTCGTGTTGCCTGCTACAGTCGTGCATCCTCTTACCCAATCGGATCTCGCGGCCATATATGGGTAGCCAACCTTCCATACACATGTAGAGGCAAGGTGCTATGGCGGCCATTTTCGCATAATTTATTCACCTTGGCGGAAGAGAATTTCGCATCGCCCCGTACCATCCCTCCCCGTGGAATATGATTAAATTTATCATCACACGGGTTGGAAATTTGGGGGCTGACCCATCTCGATGTTTCGGAGCCAGGGTTGCTGAGGCGAAAGAAAAGTTTTAGTTCCATCAGTAAGGTGCAAACCTTTAACCTTGCAGATCTCTTCAGAGCGACGTATCGTTTGATTCTACGTGGACGGGGACAGACAGGCCCTATATACAGTGTGAGTATCGAAACTCCTGCCTGCCTACTGCCTGAAGCCTACCTTGTGTGCGTGTATGTGTGTGTCTATCTACTATCGGTGCAGACGAGCTCGTCACGGCTCCCTTCTCTGTAGGACCAGTGGTCCTTGGCTCGCCCATCTCTGTGAGGAGTATACACCATGGGATTTACACTCGGGACTTAAGTGAGGAGTTTAATCTGGATATTAACCTTTATATCTCTCGACCAGCGTCTTGCATGGTCTCTCTACGCTTTTAAAGACTACCTTTCTAACGACAATTGTTGCGTGTTTCGTGTGCTAACATCTGTCCTTGTAGAGTGGAACTCATCCCATTTTGTTTCGTTTGCAGTTGTTTCTTTTCGTGATATCGAGAGTGAAGTCAACCCATGGACGGGAAGATGCCATGCAGTGGAGATAAGGTGTACGTCGACCCGCTGCCACCTTCAGTTCTGTGTTCGAATCTCCTCCAGAGTGCTCCAGGGATGTGAGGGTCGCGGGAAGCGTCTCTCGCTCACTGACATTGGGAGGATTATCCACTACAGCCGTTTGATCGTCAGCTGGTTTACAAATCGCCTCATGCTCATCGACGATCAGACAATCTAAATAAATGACCTCAGGAGGGGGACGTTTCGATTTCGATGATGGGGGCACGTATTGCGGAGGGTGGGAGGACGGTAAGGCCCACGGGCACGGGGTGTGTACGGGCCCCAAGGGTCAGGGCGAATACGCAGGGGCCTGGCAGTACGGATTTGAGGTGTCTGGGGTGTACACCTGGCCCAGTGGGAACGCCTACAAGGGCCAGTGGTTCCAAGGGAAGCGCCATGGGTTAGGGTGCGAGTCGAAAGGTCGATGGATGTACAGGGGGGAGTGGACACAGGGCTTCAAGGGTCGCTACGGCGTGAGACAGAGCACGACATCAGGTGCTCGATACGAGGGGACCTGGACCACGGGCCTGCAGGATGGCTACGGATGCGAGACGTATGCTGATGGAGGTAAGTTCTCAACATTTCTCACTCATGCATGACATTTGACTTGACAACAGATATGATTCATAAGTTATGACCAAATTACCAACTAAATGACACAGATATGAACCGTGCCAGAAAATTGCCAATATGTTGCTATCTGGTCATCAGGTTCACTCGCCAGTTGACACTGATCAATCATGCATGACATCTCACTTCACAATATAAGAAATTCATAAGTCATGACAAAAATGGTCACAAAGACACAGTTGTTCCTCCATGCCTTCAGTTTATCGAATTTAATGCCAGTTGAAACTGTGCAACCATGCCATATCAATAGTTGTTCGCAGTTATCATGACTCGACAAAACGCGACATTCACAATCTGTCACAAGCGTTTGTACATTAATGGTAACAGTAGAAGCCCATGTCAGTATCACCCTCACACATTTACACACATAGTAACGTCATCATGCAGTGTCAGGGATTCCAAGGTTGATATCAATAATACCAGCGGAAGTATTTGTCTTTGTAACCTGTAAATCAAACTTTGCAGATCACCTAAATGCATTATCGTTACAGCACATCAAACAGCTATTGTAAAGCGTATGTTAATTGGGTTACATATGATATCAAACAAGTCAAGAAACCCTTACAACGAGCTTTAAAATGGTCAAATATCCATTCCTTATTATAAGCATAGATAACCATAATGAGGATCATCTAAGCATAAACCATCATCGTAAGCTTTAAACATCATCATAAGCATAGAGTATCATCATAAGCAAATAGCATCACCATAAGTATCGAACATCACCATAAGCATATAATATTGCATTGTCATTCATCAGCATAACGAATCAACTTAAGTATAGAGCATCACCATAAGTAAAGAACATCACCAAAAGCGTATAACATCATCATAAACATAGATCATCACCATAAGTAAAGAACATCACCAAAAGCGTATAACATCATCATAAACATAGAGCATCACCATAAGTAAAGAACATCACCACAAGCGTATAACATCATCATAAACATAGAGCATCACCATAAGTAAAGAACATCACCAAAAGCATATAACATCATCATAAACATAGAGCATCACCATAAGTAAAGAACATCACCAAAAGCATATAACATCATCATAAACATAGAGCATCACCATAAGTAAAGAACATCACCAAAAGCATACATAATTTTTTAAGAAAATGGTCATGTTTGTACCAAAAAGAAAATGTACTGTGAGTCCCTTCAATTTCTGCACTCTTTCACCTTTTTCTTCCTCCGCTTCTATCAATCCTATCTACCTTTTTTCTTCTTAATAATTTGCTGATATTATCAACAATGATTGACTGATTTGGTTGTACCATTTTTTTCTGTATTAAATATTTTTAAAAAAAGAAAAAAAAGCATACATCATCGGCAGGAACATAGAGCAACACCGAAAGCCTTCCAACTGCCATCAGATCAAATGCATTAAGCATCATCAGAAGCAGCAAGCATCATAGGAATGAAAATAGCACAATACACATAATGCATCATAGGCAGCATAAAACATTATCAGAGGCATCAAGATCATCATCATCATCATCATCATCATCATCACCTTATAATCATCAGATTAATCTAAGAATCTTATAATCATTAGAAGAATCTAACTCATCCTCAGCTGCAAACGTTATATGAAGTATGAAGAGGAGGTTATGAAGATTTAGTCTTGAGCTATGAAGTGATCGTATCATATATTTCAATCATATCACTAAATGTTGAATACAAGTTTAACTCAAGCCCACAATAACCCATAGGTTCAATCCAAACATGCCTTGCACTTACCATGTTTTGAATTTTAGACAACTAGAAACATTTTGTTATAAACCTCTTAAACAATTTGACAGATCTAAGGTAAAATCTAAACCATGTTTGCTTCGTCCACAGCCGATAGTCTATATCATATTCAAGTCTCTAACACTTCTCTTAGAAAGCATATGAACTGCACTCATGACGTTAATTTTACGAAACCTATACTGCCGTGATATCGTAACGTAAAGTTTTGTCATTCAGGAATTCTTTCTTGATTTTGAAACCAAAGACTCATTCTTCATGTATACAACATACTTTGTTCTGCAGGTTTCATATCAAAGCCCCCCGTAATGACTACGATTGATTATCAGCAAATCCGAAAAGTGTGTACGGATATTGCATCATCTGCTTACAAAATGCCTGGTTTATCAATATTGAACGCCAAGTAAGATCTATCTAAGTTTGTCATTTAAACATAGAAATAAATATTACTCCTAGATCAGTAGTTCGGAAAGGTTTGATAGCAACATGTCTATCACAATTATCAAATATGTTCTTGACATTGAACGTCGGGAATAAATCAATTTTTGTTTCTAGTATTTCATAGAGATATATCTCGCTTATGTGAATCCTTTAATCAGAATTTGCTGTAGAGATCTTCCAGGTTGGTTCCTTGAAGTTCAAATATTCCCAGGTCATATTTCCCATTGATTCATGTTTAACCTTTCCCTAAATGATTTAGAATTTTACCTAGTTTTTAACGTGTAATATGTATGTATCAAAACGTCCCTTCACTTCAAGATGTCAGTTACCAATTATTACCCTTTTTATAATATAATGCATACTGTTGTGTGCTATATTAGACCATAATTTTTATTCATTTGGTTCTTTTTCTTGCTTCATTCAGTCTGTTGTGCTATCACCTTTTGACTCTTCACGTAGCCATTACTATACACCATTTTGACATGACAAATTTGACGTATGGCGAGGAATCAGAAGCACTAAGTAAACTTAGAAGCAGTAGGTAAATGTAGATATATATAAAGACGTTATAATTTCTCTTCTATTCCACCGCCATAGACTGGCCTGGAGTAATATATATTCAAACCACCAAAATGCAATTATTTTGTCCTCAAGAACGAATTGTCATGAATTTTAAAGAGAGGAAATATGTCCTCTGGGAAAGTGTTTTAGTTTTCTATCCAATATGGACAGAATTTTTATACTTCATATGTGGTCAGCTTTTGAATACCCGATCTGAACAGAATCCAATATCTTATGCATTATAAAATTCCAAAAACATTACATGTTGCCCATGATCTGATTTCTTCAGTGATGAAGTATTATTTCTTCAAGAAAGAAAGTGAATCGACTCAATATATGGTTCGATGTGAATTTTGGACTGTATACATGAATATGTGATGAACATTTTGAAGCTTTTTCCCTGCAGTTACGATTTTTGTCAAATGAATTATCCAAGAGGTGAACACTGTACGACAGTCAAACTAGCAAGACAGCGTGAAAAAAAGTTTAATGAATAAATCTGTTATCGTTTCAAACGTCCCTTGCGAATGTCTCATATTCTTGGGTTTGAAATGAAGTATTTCGTTACGCCACAACATTCGGATATTTTGCGTCAATATTATTTTTTAAATTCAAATATAACGGTTAAACAGTTTTAACGTATTATTTAAGGTCAGTATGACCCAAACTAGTAACTGAAAATCAATAAATAAACGTTATACGCTGAATGAACGCCCCACTTTTCTCATTAAAGTCCTTGGTCTCTTTAAACAACATATGTCACCATCGTATTTTATACGGTATCAAAGAAACATTCGCCTCATTTGAATTTCATACTGTAGCATTTTACAAATGTATGTCAATGCTTTTAATCAGGTTACCATGACCCTACCAAAATAACGTGCAGAGTTGCGTTTAACAAATCGATCTTAGCATTACGATCAATTTGAAAAGACGTTTGCCAGTTAGGGTATGATCAACCTTAGATTTCAGTTCCATTTGTTAATAACGTGTCCAATCATTGAATGTGAATCAGTGACTATAACAAATTCCTGTCACTCAGTTTGGTGTTCATGAAATTTGGTAAATTAATTATATTATCGTTTATTGCTACTGTAGGTTGATGTGTGACACGTTTACAACATTCTTCAATATATAATTATCATGACGACTACTAAATCGTTTTGAAGATTCCTAAGTGCCTTTATGATTCATTTTATAATAATGCTGTATGTTTCGTAAAGTCATGATAAATGATCATATCATTACATTCGTTGCCAAGAATTTGTCCGTAAGTTGAAAATGTCAAACGTGACAGCTTGTTTAAATATGACACATGTATACGTGTAAATTATCATGTTTAAAGATAATTCATACTAAGTGATGTAATACGTTGATTAACAAATATCGTTCATTTTTCACCTTTTCTGTGCAAATACGTATTCAGAACATATATGGATGTCTCCCACAAAATGTGTTATCTATAGTGTTTGTAGCAATACAAAACAATCGTATATTCCAAGTTTGAAAACCAGTCTACAAATGTTTGTATGCTAGATCACGCGAGACTTGGACAAAGTCTCAAGGGGTTAACGTGATCCATTTATTATCAGTTTTAGGAATTGATTCGTATCAATAATTAACAATGCAGTATTGAGATCGAATGCATTGTTAAATACTTGCATAAAGTCATTGTCCTTGAAATCCCTGGCGGGTTTAGTACCCTTGCATTTAGGTCATGAATTATTAAATCAAAATGAAATGAATTCATTTAAGGTAGAGTGAATTATTTAGAGTTTGACGCCCAAATAAAGTCTTTGTTAAACTATCTCTATGGAAATGTGTTGTTTATTTATGTTGTTCTAGGCCCCACGTGTTGATATTTCAAAGTTTCATTACCTTAGCAGTATGTCCTGCAATGCGCCAGTGAATGTTAATACAAAGGGTAATATTAACTGTCATCAGCAAATCTGAAACTGTTTTAGACAACGTTGATATCAAAGTTCAATTTAGGTATGATTTAATAACCAACCAACAAGTGTATGATGTAAACTTGTTGGACAGTTCAAATCCTTATTTCAAATTGTAACAGTGATATGAAGTTCTTTTCCTCCCTTACCGTGGTCGTGAAAATGAATTGTATCATGACTGGTGTGTAACCTTGCTTTGGATGGTTAATTTTGAAATTATAATAAATTGAAGAATATCACTTTCGACACCACTGTCATGAAAATAAACACAAGCATATCCTTCACATACCATTGTCAAGATAATGAATCCAAGCATATACCTTACCATTATTATGATAATGAATCCAAGCATATACCTTACCATTGTCATGATAATGAATCCAAGCATATACCTTACCATTGTCATGATAATGAATCCAAGCATATACCTTACCACTGTCATGATAATGAATCCAAGCATATACCTTACCACTGTCATGATAATGAATCCAAGCATATACCTTACCATTGTCATGATAATGAATCCAAGCATATACCTTACCATTGTCATGATAATGAATCCAAGCATATACCTTACCATTGTCATGATAATGAATCCATGCATATACCTTACCATTGTCATGATAATGAATCCAAGCATATACCTAACCATTGTCATGATAATGAATCCATGCATATACCTTACCATTGTCATGATAATGAATCCAAGCATATACCTTACCATTGTCATGATAATGAATCCATGCATATACCTTACCATTGTCATGATAATGAATCCATGCATATACCTTACCATTGTCATGATAATGAATCCATGCATATACCTTACCATTGTCATGATAATGAATCCAAGCATATACTTTACCATTGTCATGATAATGAATCCAAGCATATACCTTACCATTGTCATGATAATGAATCCATGCATATACCTTACCATTGTCATGATAATGAATCCATGCATATACCTTACCATTGTCATGATAATGAATCCAAGCATATACCTTACCACTGTCATGATAATGAATCCATGCATATACCTTACCACTGTTATGATAATGAATCCAAGCATATACCTTACCATTGTCATGATAATGAATCCAAGCATATACCTTACCATTGTCATGATAATGAATCCATGCATATACCTTACCATTGTCATGATAATGAATCCATGCATATACCTTACCATTGTCATGATAATGAATCCAAGGCGATACTTCACTATTGTCATGATAATGAATTCAAGGCGATACTTCACTATTGTCATGATAATGAATTCAAAGTCACTGCAAGTATTTTAAAAATGCATGTTGGCCTTGCTGTCATGTGGAAGGGCGTTCTCGTTGAGGTCAGTGATTCATAAATGTTTACAGACTATGCATCAACATGTCCTGACAATTTCTTGGAAGGTTTACCTGTCCACCAGTGTCCTGTACTAAGTGTCCATGTTCTTCACCAGCCCAGGTAATGGGCAGAGACGCCACAGGTGAATGATTAAGACAACTGAAAGTATGATCCTGCATACATCATTTGAATTATTTACGTTTTATACGCGACATTACCAGTGATGACAAGCAATTCGTATGGAAATGAGGATACCCTTGCATTAACCATATTCTGATCTGTCCCACATACAAGGGGTAATGACGTTTGAGTAATGTGGTAGTGCTGATAATTCTTGATGGTTCCAGGGATGTATCTCCTTTCCAAAAGATGCTTTGAAGAGTCTCTCAAATATTTAACGTGTTTCTGTTATATAAAAGCAAATTGTTTTCATCATGCATAACCAGTAATTTCATTTTTAAGTTCCACTATGTACTATATCTGTGTTACGCGCATCATAAAGAACAGAGAACTTATCAGTAGGGAGTAATTTACTATAGGAATTCCTTCATCTTCACTACCAAGAGACAACTACAATCTTCAAAGAGTAGTAACAAGTAACCAAGAACCACACTAATTATATCAATGATTCTTCTCATTCCCATGGGAACAACAACGAGGGTTTGCTGCCCCCTCCCTTTAAACGCTGTGTCCCTCCCTAGCGCTTAATCTCCAATCCCCCAATCCTCCAATCCCCCAAATGTAGCATTCCCTGTTGGGGTTGTAGCTCAACCCCCATCGTTTAACCCCTTCAGTGTTCTGGCCCTCCCCCTATCTTATAACCTTTATCCCATAGTACATTAACCCCCCTGCCTCCTAATCACCAGATAGCCCCTGAGAATGAACCTATTTCCATATGCATGAGGTAAATTATCGGCGTATAGTCTTCTGGACGTCTGTTCATTAATGTGCGTTCCTTACTGGAGCTGTTTAGAACATGGAACTGCGTTTTGTATTTTCTCGATTCTGTCATATCCATATTCTGTGATATCGTTGGACCTTGAAGTCGCCTTTTGGTGGCATTGTTTATCGTTTAAACAGAGTGACAAGCTTAAATTTTCTATATCATACTAAAAAATAATTTTTTAAAAGCTTTGTCAGTTTACCAGACATAGATGCGTATAGCAAAGACGTATACATCTATATATTTGCATATAACTATCGACTGCAAATAGCTACTCATGTGGAAATTACAAAATTCATTTTCGCTACGTTTTATACAGCAAATGCCAAATCTGTCCAACGGGCGTATTGGGGTTACAGTAACATCAACAGTTTCTAGCGATGTCAGTTTACCTTTAAGAACTCACTTCTTGCATACTTTGTATTGATGAGATACTTCGTCTCTGCGGGCATCTTAATTGATCTAATCGATTTTCATTGACTCCATACATTGTTCAGCCTTAATAATTAGGCATATCGATCTGAGTGATTGATTTTATTGATTGTTGTTCTCCTTGCAACTTAAGTGATCAAGGTAACAACAAAGTTTAAAAAACATCCTTTCAAAAACAACAAATGATCTATCAAATATTAATGATAATTATCCTCTTAAAAAGTAAAAACGCAGTCAAGCATGGTATGTATTACTTCATTGTTTTATTGCTGAAATAATAGTTATCATGTAGTGAAAGAATGAAAAAACAATGAAATAGATGGTTGGTTTCCAATACCTTCTATTTTCCTTTCATATGATTCTTATAGCCATGAACCTTTGTCGAAGGTGAAATTTGTTGTGACATGTTGATCAAAAATTGAAATCAATATTATAGTCCTTTTAGAAGCGATGATGACAGTTACTACGATTGCTTGATAGCATTCAGCTTTATCTCTGTCCATGACGCTTCGGGGCTGTTCTCGTTCCTCGAACAGCTGATAGTTGATGATGCTACAAAGAAGTGAAGATTATCCGTTAGTGTTACTTTGGCAAAACTGGCCTTATTTCATTTGGTCTCAGTCTATTTCCTCTAAACGTTGATGTAGAAGTATGTTGTCATATGACAGATGAAATATACGACAAATCATATCAACGATACAATTACCCAGAGAAATGTCCTAGAGAGTTATGGACAACTCAAGGTCATGAAGGAAAACATCAAAACCGAGAGAGAGTTGTATAGCTAGTAGTATCTCGTGACATCCATACCATATCGATTGATTGGATAATCACAAGCTGTGCGTCATAATATGACAATTAAATCGTCACGTCAACCGAAATAATACGATGAAGACTTCGATCGTATCTGAACAAGAGACCCTGTTATCGTAATGGCGTGGTAGGGGAACCTATGTAACTCATGTAAATGCATGTGTTATTAGTAATAGCATTGATGGAGCATTAGACTCATAGATAATTATAGGTCCTTCTGCGTCTTTGAATAAGCGTTGAATCAGAGATGTTGTAGGGAACGTGTGATGAACGTTGTTAACAGGGTGTTGATGGGTTGCGGTACGGGCGTATGAAGCACGTGCGTGCGCAATTCCCCCGTGGCCATGGCGTATTGAGCTGTATGTCACGTGTAAAACTATCTACCTAACGCCGAAGAGCACTGATTTTACATGTTTCCATGGCAACAACACGCCTTCCAATTGCAGCGATTGTTGGCGCTTATTACACAGTAGCTGCCCATGCACTGATGAAGGGGATAGTGGCAGAAGATATCCGATATTTAATTAAGCTGAAAACGATATCAGAGATACCGTTATGTAACAATTCAACACGATGCAACCTCGGCTAATGGTGTGTAATTCAGATGGGCACATTTGAAGAACATTAGCAAAGAGTATTCGTTTTCAATAAACACGAAACCTTCTAGCCTGTTGCACCGATAGCCTGCAGTTCGTATATACCATTACATGAAATGAAGTCGGAAGTAAATCTATCACGTTTTAGGAAGACTCTCTTTCTCTCTTTTTAATTTCCATTTCAAGATTTGGATATTAAACCTCATTTCAAAGAGTTATTAGACATCAGAGACTTTGGCTTTTGAACGTTTTTACAGGCTACATGTTTTTGATATACCAACAATAGTTCATTTTATTTTCGTTCATTAGAATAGGTAATGCATGTTTACTTAGAAGGCTTTACTTGATTACAAAACTAAAATGGAGGCTTTACATTTGATAGTAAATCATTATGCAGCTAATTTAGATATCTAAACTGGCAAATGAGTCTTTAAATGAGTAGAATGTCAGTATTTTGTAAAAATTCGATTAAATACTTATTTGTCAATTATTGCTGATTATTTACACGAGTAAAGACTATTCCAAAATAGCTAAATCGTGTTCTTTTAATTCATAACCAACACAAATTCATGAACCGAAATCCCTCTTGTTCTTTCCATACCAAAATATCTGACGTTCCAATTTCAAACGCCTTTCATAGTTAATATTACTTTGATGGATCTTATGAAGGTTTTCTACCCTTACTGGAAGCAGGACGATATGGTTTATAGCAAACATATGCGTATCGTAGCGTTCATTATCTTCTGTATGTTTGTGTCTGTTTGTTTAACCGCTAGGAAAGGGTAAACCATTATGTTCCCCTCATTTACATATCACGTGCATGCATGTGATGTTCCGATACTACTTGCTGTGATTACATACAACTTATCAATGTTTCCATGTGGTACTTTTTCGTCACGTTGTTGGTACCCACAATTCCAGGATGTATCCCCGTAACGTTTGGAAATGGTTGTAATTCTAACGAGAAGATGAAAATGATCTTCTTCATCATCAAAAATATCATCATCATCATCATCATCATCATCGTAGTCGTCTTCTTCATTGTCGTCAGTTTGATTAAAATTGACCGTGCTCCGAGGACTAATATTGTAAAAACATTGATTCTTTCGGGGTTCGGGGCAACCAGAAAATATATATTTCGTCACATGAATTAGAGCAAGGTCATGTTAAATACAAAAAAAAATATATAAAACTCATTGCAACAAGTTCAAACTATTGGTCAACAACATATGTTGGTAGTTTTTTTAACTGCCATATCGTAGTCTCCTACGTTTAATATATTGCCATTAATGTGATTATTATTTTGGTGCCATTTTTATAGACAATGTTTTGAATAATTGTGGTATTGTTTAACAAATATATCTATTTATATACTTTGTATATTGGTGCCTCCTGTCTTTATGGAAGTGTTATTATGTTCATTTCGTGTTTTAAAATAGGACTATTTAGATATGTGCATTGCACATATGGTAACTTTCTTTTGTCAAAACACTCATTATGTTATTTTAACTTCATTCATTCAGTCATTTAATAATGTTATTGATATTAAAACAATGGTTGGTGTGATATTGAAATACATTTCTTGTACGACATTGTTGGCCTGCCGTCATTCAATATAGCAATTGGTCTTTATTCTGTGTATTCAATTTATGTTTCACTCTTACGATGATATTTAAAGAACTAGTGTTAATTTCATAAGTAAAGTCTGACTTTGTGAACCAGTCCGTCTGACATTTTTACTCTTATAGTTTGCTTATCAACGAATTTTCATTGAAGTATTGGTTTTAAAACTAATTTTTCTTTTTAAAAAAGAAAACATTTCATTACCAATAGGAAGCCCAACTGGTATCTTCTTTAAACATTTTCGCTTCGTTTTCCAATTCAGTATGACTTATTGATTCAAAATATTTTTGAATTATAGATATTTATGTTTCTTTCGCTGTAGAATAAAATAGAAAAGGTTCACTTAAGAATATGTTCTTAGAATTGGACTTTATATATTTATATGTAGCATCAAGCAATCACACTTGTGGAATATTAAGCAAACTGGAAATAACACATGATCCACAAACTTGAAATTCTTTACTCCATGATGTGAGTGTACTTGGTTTAGGTCAGGTATTTCCTGTTATATAGTCGCACCTGGTTCATCTACACTTACATGTACTATGCAGAAAGCTGCAATCTAAAACCGGAAGCTTGTGAGATAAGGCACTATGTATATCTTAGCCTGATCTGGTACTTGACATAACAACAGACGAGTTACCTCCCTTTTAAGTTTAAATTCAAAGATAAGTATTGCGCAGATTTTAGTTGAAATATTCCTAGATGAGTCACAATTTGAAATCTTCATAGACGAGCTTAAATTTGAAATCAAAATTTCAAAACGTTTTTTACTCTAGAGCTTCCTTAAATTGAAAAGTCAAGCGAGTTACCTCCCTTAGAAGAATTATCTCCCTTTACAAGGGTCACACGGGATACCCGCCCTTTCTATATCCACCTGCTCTTATGTTCTTTGTTAATCAAACACCATGGTTTTACTCTGCATAGCAAATCGTCTGTGCTGATCAGCAGATTGCGTGCTGGATTGATGTCTGGCGTTGCGCCTTGAAATAAGTAATTTGTGTACGTAAGAGGGCTGGGAATCGTTAATCATGATAATTGCATTGTTTGATAAGGCAGATTAACCATCGTCAGTATATAACTGAGCGTGCTCATCGACGGAACGTTCAGGCTGGCATAATACACTCTATGAAGGCTTAATTTGATTAAACACAAATCCCTGAAAGCTGTTGGTACATATGTCAGCGCTTTATTGGCCGTAACATTCGCTTTTACACCTGGAATCGTGCCAGTCAGGCCCAGCCGATTTCACTCAAATTAGCGAGGAATTGCGACCGAGTGCGCAGCTTATTAGACATCAGCGGAAGGTTGCGGTGCACCCTGGGATAGCGGATGTGACGGGTCCTCTTCCTTGGAATTTTGGAAATTCTTGAAGTCCAAGTCCCTGTCATCGATGAAGTCAGCTGAATGATTCATAATCACCATCTTGTGACTGTGCGTCTTTCAATATATACACTCAAGTCTCAGATATTCTAAAAGCGTCATTGTTTGAAGTGTAGGTTTATCAAAGGTAACTGAAAAGATAAAAATGTACACATTCTATAGATTACTTTTGACAAATAAAACGTTATATTCATTGCAGAATAATTTACACTACACCTTGTAAAGAACTAAGATGCACGTGTGCGAACTAGGGTTTGTCTATTGATACTGTGTAGGTGCAAGCGATGGTGCGCGTTGGTGCTTTATAACCTGTTAAAAGGCGGCAACACCTCGTGCAGGCGCCATTTTGTCTGAACCTAATTTTAAACATCAAAAGAACTTGGATTTTTTTACTTTGATAAATAACGACACTCATATGTGATCGCCCAACCACTAATAAAATGCATAAGACTCACATCAAACTAGATGCACTTTTAACGTTGGTAGGTCTTGTGATGTTTGATGAAATATTTTTTCTCTAGATATGTACCTATATGTGTAGGTGAATGACAAACAAATATGGACTTGATGCCTTCCATTCCATTAGTCAACTGTCTTTGACACTGCTTTTATTTTCTCAAAAATGGAAAAGTGTTGTGATATGATGTCTCCATTCTATTCTGAAAGTTCGAACTGGTGTAAATATGTCCCAGTAATTGGCATTGATATTGCTCTGATGTCCTTACCCAAGTTTGAAAACAGGTATTAAATCTAGAATAGCTGATGCCCTTAATCAAATAAGAAAATTTATATCGGCATGACCCTGATGCCCCCAAACAGGTCGGCGTTAATATAACTCCACATTTTAAACATACATTAGTAGCCCCAAGTTTGAAATTGTCATTAGTCGGTTCCTAATGACCTCATCCAAGTTTGAAACCTGACATAAGTATAGGACCCTTCTGACCTAATCCAAGTTTGAAACCTGACATAAGTATAGGACCCCTATGCCCTCATCCAAGTTTGAAACCTGACATAAGTATAGGACCCTTATGCCCTCATCCAAGTTTGAAAACTGTCATTAGTCGGTTCCCAATGCCCTCATCCAAGGTTGAAACCTGACATTAGTAGGCCCCTAATGCCCTCCCCCGAGTTTGAAAACTGGTGTTAACGTAGCTCTGTGATGGGCAACAAGTATACATCTGATCAAAGGGGAGGTTCGCTTGATGATAGCAGTGTTTGACGACACCTGTTTTCACTAAGAGGATGAGTAATGCGCCTCTTCGCCTCTCCGCGAGGACTTGCTAATGGGAGGACTAAGTTGGTCTACTATATATCTATCTCGCCGGCCAGCATACCGAGCCAAACTCGCTTTAGTTACAGCACGACTTCTGTGTACTCTTTGTAGACTCCGTACCACTGCCTGAAAGGTTTGGTTTACCCTGTTCTTGGATAAAAAGGTCGGCCAGGATATACGGATTTTACACTGCGCATTGCCAAAATTCCTGCCCTGTAGTGAGATTTATAGGTACCACATGCTAAAACCTTCAATAATTACAGCACGATTTACGTACCATGCAATCCTTATTAGGCTGTGGCATGCCTGAAAATACCGTTTTTGTTGATCTACAAATTAATTTTGAATAATGGAAGGTAAACGCATTAAAATCTGAGATTATGACCTTCGCCTTTCCGTTGCTACATGAGGTCTCGCGATATAGTGCGAGAGTTTCCGGTCATTATGGAGCATGTCTAATTAATCTAGGTTGACAAGCCAATACAAACAGAGTTGATCAATGTGATTGTGTTGTCATGAAATATGATTCTTGAAAGAATATATGCCTATTGTAAAGGCTTACAATGTTCTGTAATATTAAAACATTTATTCGGAAAGCATTTGAAAAACAAAAGCAGTTAGCAAATCACTTCTACACATTTTGATTCAATTACGTTCGGTGTTGTGTAACGAATATAATATCTCTCTGAAAGTTATCCCTTTCAGTAGAACTTTAGTATGTACATGATATCAATCTTTCTAGTATGCTACATTTTTCAAAGATCGTTCACCTCACTGCACTAACAAATGCCGCATGATAACAGTTGCAAATAAAATCTTGTTTATAACAACATTAACTATAAGCACAAGCCAATGACTGCACAAAATATCTCCAAGATTGATGAATCAAGCTGTAGGTTTAATACGTGGAAAAATAAGTTCATTTGAGAGCTACAATGGCACAAATTCCACATCTTCATTTCAGGGTTCGGAATACCAGTGCCAAATTTTCTTATAGCCAGTCAGATCCGTTTTACCTGCTAACGATTAAACCATCTGCAGGCGCGTTACGTTAAATATGCTGACTCGGTAAATAAACGACGTTCATCTTCAATCTCATGCGGCCTGATTACTGAAATGTCGAGTTCTTCTGATGCAGTTTTTGTGTTTTAGCACACTCAAACAGGAATTGCATCCTCCCAAAGGGTATAGCTACTCTAAGAGCTAGTTAAGGTACTCTGGGCTTTAAGTAAAACAGTGTTAATGGGGTTTATTATGCGGAGATTTTCAATTCTCTTCTCACGGTATAGTTTAACAGCTTTGACTCGAGTGTACGAGTTTTTGTGTTTCCTCTATTTCAAATATGAAATAATTATCTTTGCTTTGGTATTATTGGTATTCAATACAACACTTTCAGAGTAAAATATAGCTCATATCCTAATTTCTGATTGAAGTGCATTTTTAAGGCGTGGTAAATGCTTGTGCTGTAACTATTCAGAGTGTTTCTCGCCACGTCACGTTAGATTTAATTTGTAAATCTCTTTTTATGAATTCAGTATGTTCCCTTTCGTCAAGTCGTCCAATGTGAAATGGTATAAAATCCTCATTTTCAAAGCTTTGAAGTTTCATATTAGTATCATATTACGAATTGTGATGACAATCGAGAAGGGTTGAAGGTAACGTAGGCCCGTCTGACAACGACAGAAGGTGCTTCTTTGATTAGTTACCACATCGCTTAGCTCCCCTTTAAACTGTTTCTTTACAGGTATATATCGTTTTAGTATCCAGTCGTTGTCTTACACACGGCGAAAGATATGAAGGCAATCTTTTGGTGCGATATGTCATGGAAATCGCGTATCCATGACAACGAGTTATGGGCATGGTTTTCAGGAAGATCGATTTTTCTTTGGTTTTCATCAGTGTTTAGCTTGGTTACATTTCCATATCGCATTGTGTCTCTCACAGACAACGAAGAATAAATAAATGCAAACAATTGCAAAGACTTATGAATTTGTTGGTTTGAAAAAAATGAAATGACTAGCACTAAAGTATAAAGCGTTTGTTGGTAGTTTTCCCACTCCAGTAAATATATTTGAATACAGGATTTTGAAAATAAATATCATGATTTTACCAATATACGTAATGATAACACCATCAACTAAACGTTTTGATACGTATTAGAATAGCGAACACGATAAATACAATAGATTAGTTTATCGAATCACTTTTGAATAGCTCACAACATTTTACCCAATGACGGATTCATGGAGTCATGCAAAAAATTAATGTCTAAGTCGAGATAACTGCTTTGACTGTTAAGGATGTCAGTGCGCATGCGTCACTGTTTTGAAACACGACACAGCCATGGACCCCAACCATTGCTAGTACGTCATATACCAAGGTCAAGGCCGTTCAACACTCCTCTCAAGGTCACATGATTAAAAACCAGATTATTCTCATGACCATTGTCGTCATTTAGATTAACTAGCACAGCAGGTCAACCTGATAAGCTGCCTTCTTAAATAGTTGCGCTCTATTCTTGACTTTTGAGACACAATATTGAAGTGGGTGACGTATAGGCTGTCGACTGTAAGAAACGGTTTCTATGACTATTGGTAACTACGAATTGATCATGAAGTGTGATGCTTGTTTGGTATGCTTATGCAAAAGGCTGTATTCTTAATATATTTTCGAAAGTATCCTTTTTTTGTTGTCTGAATACAAGACTAAGGACACAAAAACCTTAAGACGTTTCCTACAAACATGGAGTTACTGACTATATGGGATTTTACATCACTCAACATAAAAATCAGTAGAATTGAACACATTTAGGTGCCAAAACATTATTTAAAAAGCACATGATGGACAAACAAAAACATGACATTCAGGTTTTTAACATGTTATCCAGATATTGCATTAAAAAGATGTAAATATTTCAATACTCATTATCTATGGCGAGAGGATACAAGACAAATTATTCACGTTTCGGCCCTTATTTGAATGCTACTCTGTTTTCGAAGCCAAATTCGAATCTTCGAAGACAACGAAAGTCAATTTCATTCGGGCGTTTGAACATTGCTGATGTTAAGGTTTTCAAAGTGGACGTTGTCTTCCAATATGCTTGGGCTGGTCATCCTTCTCAAAGGAGCCTTCCAGGTTCTCATCTCCAATATTCCTACACCGTAAGCGCCCATTTCCACTCTGTAATTTGATTAATTCGGCACCTCTCCTACACCGCTCTCATTGTTCCGCAGATTGCCACCAGTCTCGGTCAGTCCCGCTCACAGCGAGGAGAATTCGATTCGCCTGTAGACATGATAGGAGACATATTGACTGGTGTCGTCTGCCGATCGAACTGTATTAGAACAGGCTCTTGAACTCAGCACGATTTCATCAGAAGGATCGAACTCTGCCTCTGGTCATTGAGTGTTCAGTGGCCGGGATTGACACGGGCACGTAAAGGTTGTTCAAGAAAGACAGATGAGCATCCCGCATTGGGCAGTGAGCGTCTAGCTATCTGGGGTCTTGTGGTTAAGCTGAGGGCAGAGTTCCTTGACCAGGGGTGTTTGTCTTAATATCTTTGGAGATTCTGGTATAATGATGGCTGTTGGGACCATTAGTACTTGTCCTTCAATATGGCTTTGTAGATTTTGCTTTAAGGAAGCTGTCACGACTCACATTTTGTCTTTGACCATGTTTTATGATCAATAGATTGGATACAACTTAGAATCATAATGTCTGATGAATTTTGAAATGTAGGATCAAGAGTATCTGTCCTAAATTGTACTGTATGAAGGATAGATATGAAGGGTCATAACATCGCTCTGTTGAACAAAAATATTGCATTTGTCCTAATGTTTCTTATATCATTGACCGATAGGACCATGACTAAGATGTCCTAGAAACCATATGTGTATTATCATATGAAAGGGGACAAGGATCTTTGACCTAATCATACTCGGTCAGTTGGAATCAATCCTCCATTCTGCCTGAAGCCGTAGTGCAGAATCTTCCTAATATTTCAAGGAATCCCTGATTGCCGGGAGGTTCAGCATTCGGGTCATGCTTTGAGCTGGGTTTAGACGATATTCTCGGGTTCCGGTGATCGTTTGAAGTTAGAGTTTGCTGGCATAATCTGAAGATTGAGAATAAACTGAAATATATACTATCTTGGTTATAGTATATACAGGGACAATAAATATTTCGGAATTTTGTAACATAATCAAAGGGTACGGTTTACGGTTTTAAATTTTACCTCCATACAGCCCTGATTCTAAGATGATAATACACATTTATAGGATATTAAAAGCTTAATATTGATTTTGAAATTATACCTTCCCTGTTACAATATTGTTTTCACGACCAATTATGTCTGAAATAAAAATTCCTTTAACTTATTTCAGGAACTTGTTTAATCCTTCGGGATCACAGAATAAACCGTCGGTGATGAACATTATTTTAACTACTATCTTGGTTATAGTATTTACAGGGACAATTAATATTTCGGATTTTTGTAAGAGTGGAAATTTGTCTGATTTAGGATATAGGATATAAAAAGCAAAATATTGTATTTGAAAATAGACCTTTCCTGTAACAATTTTGCTTTTCACGACCCATTTTATCTACAAAACACACACAAAATTGTCCTTTTCTTCAGGAAATGATCAAATCCAACATAATGATTTATTAGTTATGATTTGATGATTATATGAACATCAGCATCCTTTGATGATTCAAAGCTGCATAGTCCTCGTTCACTACTTAGTTACTTATATCGACTGATAAGACGACGCAATATGTGACCTACTTTATCTCATTGTTGATTCTCTTACTTTTCAATAAAAATATGCACTTGTATACCTCATTTGACAATCTTTTTGCACCAAGGACTTTGAAGCGATAATAACAATGGTAAACTATTGGGAGTGTTGATGAAGGTGAGCATGTTGATCGTACCAGATGTTAAGGGGTTTTATGGATTACCTACTTTACCTATATGCTTCTTGATATTCAACAATACATTTTTTTGAAAATGTGTTTTCTTTATCGTTTAAAAGTTATTATTGTTTTATAACTTAATGAAATTTAATAATCGGATGAAAATATTCACATAATTTAAACATGATATTAGATATCTCCTGAAGACCACAAATGTCGGACGTAATTTCAAGGACTCAAATTCACTTACTTCAGAATACTTACATTAAGTCACAGACAAGACTTTCTCAAGGTTTGAAAGATATGGTCGACGTTATATTTGGTATGTTACGATATCATTGAAATAACACCTGGTTGTATATAGTTTTATTTGTGAGACAATGTTACCAGAAACAGGATGCGAAGGCAGGACCAATCGCTGCCATCTTTGACCGACACTTATCACGTGACCCTATACCAATGGTTATGTCATCTGTCGATAACGAAGCCCTCCCCATCATGAGGATATTGATTTGCCATGTTTTGGAAATCATTTCTCGAAGCACACTCTCTTAATTGCCGTCATGTGTTTTAGCAAATGCGAGTAGAAAAGTATTACTATTAAGTGCTTTTCCCTGGGCAGACGGAAATTCAGGCGTGTTCCGGATGGGAATGACTCCATTGAGATTGGAAGTAGACGAGAGAATAAACGGCTTTTATGTCTGGCGTCCAATTACCATAGTCGTTAATATATGTTGATGGTTCCGTGTCAACAACCTCTCCAATGAAATAATGTTCTTGACAGGTTTATGCATGCCTGTGTCCTTCAAGAACAATGGTACCGTTCTTCGAAAAATGTTTTGGGCTGATTGATTCATATCTTCCCTGGAGTGCGATCACGTTTATAGCTGGTCCAGCAGGTATATTTCCCTTAGACATTCCTATGCACCTTCAAATACGGTAAAGGTTAACGGAGTCATATGTCAGTCCATTGGTTCTTCTGTGGCGTTTTCACTACATCGTCTTATCCTTTTGAGGTGTAGCAGAGGGAAATTGCAAGTACTCATTGACCAGTAAACCAAAACAGGATTTTGAGTTTAAGATCTGCAAAGTTTACTGACATTCTTCCTAAATCTAAAGATCCGGTACTGTCAATGGTTACTTATGAGAACAACAAGACATATCCTTTTCTGCTACCTTGTTTGTTACGTTCCCAAGCATTTCTTAAACAATAACTTCCGGGTACGTTATCGTTCATCATGGGGTTTGTCGCAAAAGAATTCACTGACCGAGTCCATACTTGACGCATTAAGGATTGCTTGGTGCTTTGTAATACTGCAAATGTCTGTGTGAAGATTTTCAGGCGCAAACGAAACGTACCCAGAACACCAGTCTAGGAGCCATGGAACATCCGGGTACTGTCGAAGTTGCTTCACCTCTTGCGTAGCTCGGGAGAGATAGCGAATAGGTCTTCAGGCCGGCACCGTTTACACAACAAATATTTAACTTTAATCTGGTCCGTCACTCAACACTAGTTCATGCCGACAGGCAGTCAGTTCCAATGATAGGCCCCATCTGTTAGACAGAGAGAATTCTCAGCTTGCTTATCTGGGTCTCCTTCTACTGATACCCACTGAAGCTCCTTATGTTGCAATACTGCACATTCTTCTCACTGACTTGTTCCTCAGTAATGTTAAATGGCTGTTTGTGCTATTCGATGGGTTTACTATCCGAGCAATTGCTACTACGCACATAGATGCTTACGTGTTTACGCAATTCAGATATTTAACAATTTGTGAAGGGCATATAGAAACAGTAACACATAAAAGCATGTTATCATGTTATCAGATTAAGAAAATGCTCTTTAAATAAACAGGTAAACAAATCAATATCCCAAAAAGTAATCACTGTTTTCGCTAAGTTCTCTTGAATCACCCTACGCTTATAACATGCACGACCGAAAGTCACCACGGTTAAATCTCGACACCTTGAAAGGAATCAATTGGCCTATTATACAAGCGAAATGACAACAGTAACCGATCTTAAGCTTCCGAAATGTCTATTGTTGTAATTGATGTCCAACGTCTTGCAAATCGTGACCAGTTGAAGAGGTGGTCAGCGCCAGGTTTAGCGTCCAGTCCGAGCCGTGACCCCGGACAATGCTGGACATGACCTAATTACTGTAGTGACAAGCATAAGGTATGGCCCTGAAGATTGATCCGTACTCGACTACACTGGTGCTTGTATTGACCAGCCTGCGCTTCTACTGGCTGTATTATTTATACAAGAACTGTTCAAGGAATCGAGGATCTTGGCTTCTGCTTAGCAGTCCTGCGACTTGACTAAAGGGGCATTTGAAGTCTTCTTTTTGCCTTTGGCAAATCTAGTTTCCTGTAGATCTCTGCAAAGCTAAAAAAATATAACCTGGTTATGATTTGCTAGACTATATTTAAGTCACTGGAATGAAAATACATATTATATGCTATCTACTATTAAAGTTGAAAGGAGCCCTCTGAAGCTGTTCATTTTCGGTGATCTAGACTTGCTACATTAACATAGACTTTCATGGGGCTATATTTCGTTTCAGGGGCTGTTGAGACTAACGGTTCCCTTGTATTATCAAGAATGAACTTACAATTTCATGACTCAGCTTGAGCCGAGAGATTACTCATTAGGCATAATTGAAGACCTTGAAGTTGACGAAGATTAGGCTTTTAATCGAGATTTGTGAGTTCCTAAGCCAGTAAATAAACGCATATTACTTCTTGCAAATTTTCTGTCAAAAGGAAGAAACTTTTTGTGAAAAACAACTTTTAATTGTGAAGAACCACTCTTCGGAATATACACCTCCCCTTTCTTATCTGATGTTAAACTTTTCTGCTATTACATATTCCCTCACTATGATTGTTTATTTAGAGGACTATTAACGGTTACGTTTTTCCGTAGGCGTCTGTAGGGAACCGTACCACATGCAATTGCAAGCTCAAAATGATATTCAGAAACTTGGCAAAACTTCAGAGCTGCTGTAGTAATGGACGGCCTAAATGTTCGTAATGTTTCTGGAATGCAAAACTTTATTTCAGAATGAACTCATGCAGTTTTTAGTGTTAAGAGTTAAGTTTTCTTTTTGGGAAATTAAGAACATGTAGTTTTGTTGAAAACTAGTTGTTTTCACTCTTTAGTATTAAAAATGATCCAATACAACTCAATCCAACTGTTTCTTAGATTGTGTTTTAGGGAATTATCGAATGTCGCATCGTTGAAACCAAAATGCACGAAATGTCATAACTATTTCTTATAAAAATTATCAAGTTTCAGAATATATAAAAAAACTCAAATGAATGCTCTATAATCTTATTTGTGGATGCCATTGCAATAGAATATTCGCACTTTAAGTTGATTGAACCGTAAACTCGTTATCTTGAGCAGACGTCTTGTTAGCAAGGTGAAGGTCAGGTGGTGGCCACCTAGCGGTTATTACCACAACCACTAGACGTCTTCTTCCTCTGAGTTGCAGATTCCAATCAGACCGCACCTGTTTACTTGCTTTGTTGATGAGTCCTGACAACAACGCTTCATCAGCCCCGTACTTCCTTCTTCTAATGCATCTAGGCCTAAAGCTTTCCTCCACTGGCTACAAAGTGTGGACAAATGGAATGAAAAGCCAATGTTTCAATTAAAATGTTTGTGACGAATTCTAGAAGTGTGTTGAATATCGCAGGTTACATATAACATAAAACGTCTTCATTTGCTAAAGAGGCACAACTTCTTTATTAGTGCATCAGCGTGTATACAACTTCTTTGCTAGTTTAGCTACTTAATTATGAATATTTTCATTCAGCCAGTTGTATTATCAATATAATGAAACTGAATCAAATACTGGACTTATTTTGTCTGTTGCGACGTTTCGCCCGATACCAACGAGCTTTGACGAGTTAATGGCTAATGGTAATAAGTCCAGTATTTGATTCAATTTCATTATATAGTTTAGCTACTGTCTGATAAACGATTCGTTTATCAATTTATTATCAAAATGCACCTACATTAATTATATTGAACTGACAAATGTGCTAGATTAATCGTCTGAATAGTATAGATACAAAAAGGCTTTCTTAAAATACATAGGATCAAGTGGTTCTAAGGCCCTTTTCTCATGCACACCTTTACATATGTTAGTAAATTTACGTATGTATGTAAATGTATTTGGGGTATGTAAAAGTGTCATGAGAACGCAATTACATACATGAGTATTATTGCACTAGGAGTAACTTTACACGACCTCAGGAGGTCATGTAAATGTAAATTTACATATACATATAGGGAAAATCTCTTCTTCTCTTGGAGCCAAGAAGTCTTAACATCATGAAAGCTGGCGCTAGACTGAATCTACTCATATATTTTCGTTTATTATAATACATGGCTGTATGTAATTGACAAATACAACATAATGCTTAACTACATGTGAACAGAAAGTATATTTACTATTACACATGTATGTATAATTACATAGTGTGTAAATTTACTCATGTATGTAAATTCGTGCATGAGAAAAGGGCCTAAAAGTACAATAAAGAACATATGGCGCAGCTCCAACCATAATCTCGTAGAACGGATCCACACATGAAGGCCGAATTGGAAGCAATATATATGCTTGACTAAAACGTTGGGAATTCTATCCCGGCAGGCACTTGGTGCCTTTGTCGGTCGGCTTATCAACCCCTGATCGCTTTTCCAACAGTTACAACAAATTAAAACGCATGGCTGTGATGAGTTTTCGGGACAGTGCCAAGGTGTATTTTTACCCTGTTCTGGTGTACCGGTACGAAAAGAACACTAGTTGTAGAGATATGG
This sequence comes from Steromphala cineraria, assembly GCA_916613615.1. Taxonomy (NCBI): domain Eukaryota; kingdom Metazoa; phylum Mollusca; class Gastropoda; order Trochida; family Trochidae; genus Steromphala; species Steromphala cineraria. The sequence goes on along the minus strand of OU744730.1, from coordinate 20,368,636 downwards.
ACATAGCATGTCTTTTAGTCTCCCGAATCTTTAATCAATTATATAACTTTTCATTATCACGGTCACACAAAATATTAACCTGGTCAATCGATGGTCCGTCAAATCATCTGGTCCAGTGAATCCTTTCTTCTTGTGTGTCTTCCTAATTTACGATAGACATCTATAGAACCCTTCACCTGGTCAAGGGTTGTCTGACAAAGCCCCCTTTTCATAATCATTTCAGTTGTTCCTTTGCACTTTTGATAATTTCATGATGAAATAAAGTTCACATCTGAGTGTATATGGCGCACATCTCCTATTTCATAAGGACAGTATCTACATTTTCGTTTCGCGAGTTTTTTTCTTTGCTGTGCCAATCTTACTTTATCTAACGTTATCGAATGGAAACTTGTATTACTTAAATTACTTATAAGTAACACACTTGTTTACACTGTTCACTTACAGTTTGTGCTTTGAATCTTACTTGAATAATATTATAATACCTATAACTTTATATATATGTCTAGTTATATATTTACTGTTTCTTCTTAAAATCCCTTGAAAAGCTGAATAAAACGGATTTTTTCATTGTTAAAATGGGGCAGGCTTAATCTGGATTCGAAATATTGTAAGCTTCTTACCGCGACGTCATTCCCGACTCGCGTGCATCTGCGCAGATTTCGGTCACACTGACACGAATAATCAATCAGAGCGACCTTGACCTTCTCAGTGATCGATTTCAGTTTATTTCAATGTCGATTGTTTTCTCCGCATATCTCCTTGTTGGCGTTTCGACGAAGATTTAATTATGAATTTAAAAACGATTTAGATTAATTGACATCACACGCATCTTGAATGCATACATTAGAATTTCATAATAGTATTACAGGAAAATTTCACATATTTGGATGATAAAATAATTTGTTTAGATGACCATATGTTACTAGATATGATCAATCTATTTGTAAATATTACCTAAATGTGTTTGACATAACCATACATTTCCCTATGATAATAGCTTTAGACGATCTGTTTTCTTACTTTGAAACCTACCATCGATTTTATGACAAGAGAAATGTAAATATGATTATTATATAGATTCGCTATAGGTTTTTGGGGATACCACCACAGATATAATCACATATTTTGGTCAATAACCATATAATTGTAATTATAGACTATTGTTTTGATGAAAACTATTTCACAAAAGACCACACAATCGCTAATATTACCTTAGCTTTTGAGGATAGGTCAATGTAATTTTTGAAGATTATTTCTGTTGCATTAAATGATTTAACGCTTCAGGTTGAATTAAATGAATTCATATTTCATGTTCTAATGACAGTAGGAATGCGCTGAGCGATAAGATTATAAGACTCGGCATTTTTGTCATTATTTTCTACAGACATAAATATCCGGATTGTTTACCTCATCTCTTCTTTGTGTCAGGAAATAACATGAGGGTTGCCTGAATAGAGTTAATTTATCGTTATGTAAGAATTTTCTATTACAAGGAAACTCATCTACAGTTCGGGACGTTGCCTTGGTTACCGAATATGTTTATACACAGAATAGTACAAACTTGGCAATTTCGTTATATCATGATCTATAGATTTCTTTAAACAAACTAATATAGTTAGCAATTATTCGTGTGGTTTGAATAGGTTATATATTCCTTTCCAGTTCTCCTTACAGTAAATATACCTCCTAAATGATGGCTGAAAGTAATATGCATCTGTTACCTACATTAATATACACTCTGGGTTCGATGTTTGCCCGACAGCAGGCTTCTTTGCTGAGCAGACGACAGATGTCACTTGGCACGTGCTGCACGAGCGCCTATATTTGGGCACGTGCAAATCGTGTATCGGATTTCTTTGATCTATTTGCCGTCGTTGCATTAGCACGTGCATTTAGCTGTCACCGTTCATTCATTATCTTAGCAGAGAACGATTGTTGGCAACTGTTTATAACAGACTATACTCAGTTTTGAATTGTTCGACGTTTGTGAATCAGAAAGTCAAAACATTTATCCTCTGTTATCGTAATATTTACGTGAAAGGTGTATGCTTTGATTGAACAGCGGTTTGACAACAGTAGTTTTTATAGCCGTAATCTTTGAAGTATTAATACAGATTAAGTGCACCTAAAACGACAATGATGTGTGCTATCATAGAATGAAACAGTTCTGATAAGAAACCATGTGGTCTGTAAATGACTGCATATATGACAGACCACCCATGAATGTATACCATATTCTGTCCATCAATTGTTTTTTCTTCCATTGTCTATATGTGCTGTATGCCATCCCATTGGGGAATGAACGAAGGTGAATCCCAAGAGCCGGCAAGAATTGAGTACTTATGTTCGTAACTGTACCCCAACTAACCCATCTGCGGGAGGAAAATACATAGTTTCCATGGCAACCATACTTTTGTTTATGGTTTGTTTCTCTTTCCCTGCCGAAGAAACTTGATTTGCATTCCAAAATGACGACCATATGCATAAAACATAAAAAATGTCGACATACCATTCTAACATTCTAATATGTGCGTTTTATGTATTATCGTATATCCAAATATGTTTTCATTGGACACTAGAATTATGTTAATTAAAAGAAAATCACCATCTTTCAATTGCCTTATATTCATGTTAAAATGACTTTGGTGTCAATTGGTATGTTACATTGTTATATATTAAGGTAAAGGTACGTCAACAAAAACAATTTCCAACATCGTTAAATACTCGTAAGAAACACATTTGTGATAATCAGGCGTTTGTTGTATACACAAATCGGTCGGTTGAACTGAAAAAAGGATAAATTGGAACTCTTTTGTCTCAATGACCTTTAAAAGGGCTAAATATCACGGTGTCAATATGTACCATCAAATGTGAAACAAGCTTTAGACCTCTCTGAAGCAGAAGGGCTGTACACGCTGATTCAATCGCCTTGTATTCTACATATGCCCCATTTGGTATTTGAGACCCCGTGTTAAATGCCAAACACGAAGTCAGTTATCGTACAGTATATATTTAAGTGAAATTGCTATGGCAATAAACACTCATTACCTCTCAAATAACGACATTTAACCGAAATAGGTTAAATTATAGAATCAGCCTTTACGGTAAGAATTCAAGTCCATAAGCCATGAATCGTTTGACTTCTTGACTCAAATTGTAATCACAAGCAATATACATGAATAAATGCTACTTTAAGTTAAAAGAGACTATTTTTATCTTATTTTCATTTTCACATATTGATATTTGCCCCGAAAAAATCATTTCAGAAATTAAACTTCAGTTTCAGCAATGTGAATAATAATCGTTGTTTACTGTTACCACATTACAATAGTGCTATCCTTTCAGGGGTAAACTATTACTCTTTTCAAAGTAGTTCAGAGTTGAAACTGGTTGTTTACTTTATGTAGGAGCTTTGGATTATATGTTTCATATAGACGATGGTTATCTTACAGACTGCAGTTCACATCATTCATGGTTCCCACTTCACAGTATGCTAACCTTGAATTCATATCAGATTGTAGTGTTTTTGCCTTGAATTTTATCTTGAATTCACCTTAGTTCTTTTCATTTCAACCTTAAATTCTGGACTTGACAATTATTATTGACCATTGACCATTACGTATTTCAAAGCATGTTTAGAGATGTAATGGTCATCCCTTTCCTCTAAGGCTCTTTTCCCTTATTTAACAATTCTTACCACAACTATTTCAAGGATGTCATTTGGTTTGCGATATATCTCAGAATGACGTTAACCCTCAGGTGCACGAAGGCCGACAATGGGAACATCCATGAGGCTAAGGTATTCAAGAACGATTACTAGGTGTGGCTTGTTATCTACCATGTGCAAAGCACGTGTATCTTACAGATGGTCCCGAAGACGGCCAACATTCTCTTCTTTATCAGAGGCATAGTCGACAGTTCCATTGACGTCTTTACCTTTCTTGCTGAATTGCATTCTTCGTTTGGACTCCCACTATAACGGAAACGAAAGAGATTTTACTGGCAATCGCTCATACAGCGGTATTGAACCATCGTTGCGTGACAGTGTTCATATATTGATTCGCCGGAAGTAGTTCAATCACCTTTAGAAACAGCTCTTTGTGCCACCTGAGGAGCAAATAAATCCAGGTGCAATAATACTGCCAGTGTGTTTTACATTTATGAGGAAAGTTTTTAGATATGACTTTCCAGATTTTTTACTGATTGTTCTCTTTGCATAAACGAGATTCACATTCTATAGCAGAAGTGTAATGAAAGATGATTTATAAATGCTTGCCAGCTTCAAGAAAGCTCTTTACAAATCCAAATAGATACAAACAGACCCGAAACGTAGTTGATATCAAATTTCTTCAAGATTTTGCTATCTAGGCCATGGACTTCGAATTATTTGTACTATGATAAATGGTAATCCACAATGCCTGTTTATGTTGTTGTAATTTTGAAGTAAGGTCTCTCAAAAATCCAGAGATATTCAAAAAGAGCAAAAAATCAAATTCTTAACGTTATTGCAGTTGAGATCATTTGTATAGATTGTAAATGTTAGTCATACTTTTAAAGTGATTGTAATCTTCAAGAAAGGTCATGAGAACTATATTTTCAAGAGCAATACAGAGGGAAATGAATCAATTTCAGTCAAATTCTTCATGTTTTCGCCATTGAGGTCATTGACATCATTGTACTGTGATAAATGCTGTAGTCCACAGTGACGAGTTGAATATGGCCATTTCGCTGCCATTAGCCGGCCCGATCTCTGAAAGTGGGAAGTACCAATATCAGCCCCACAGACTCGGTTCCTGGCAATCACAGAGATTCCCCGTTGAGACGGAATAGCCTTCTCTCTTGCAACGATGCTGTGGAAATACCTGGTATTGAATTAAATTGCGATTTTCTACTAGGCCAAAAAAGACCCCTACGGTTCTTTGACGTGCTTCCAAATATTTGATGGAATGATTACCTTCATTGACAGCTCTTCAAAAAAAGCCAAAGTTCTCCTGGTAAAAATTTTAAAAATGAATTTTTTGTTTAGAGATTGTTAACTATTTTAATTATCTCGATGTTAACATACACATAATGCCGGATGTTTTGCAAGTTTGTTTTTAACGGTAAATTGCTTTTGCTTTTGGAACATTTAGTTTTTGTTATATCTATCTTATATTCATGGGATAAATGTCAAATTTGTAATTTTATGTTTAACTTAAAGTAGAGAAACGTAAGGACTTCACTTCAATTTCAGAGCGATAGTCATGGAATTAAGCAGCATGATGTCAGAGAAATTCGTTATAAACCTTTGGCCGGGAGTTTCATTATGATTGTCTTCAAAAACTACCCACCTCGTTTATAGCCTACCTGCAGAGAGACACAGCGAAATATAAATTACCCCATAAAATAACATTCGGTTGCGATGGCAACTGTACCGCTATAATCGGGTAATGAATTATTGGAAGATGATTTTTCAGTCTGGTTTTGGGATTTTCTGGTTTGAAGAGGATATTAATTTGGAACATGAAAACCATACTAGAGATAGTTTATTTGAAAACAAGCACTTTTTTTGTGAAATTTATAAATACGAAGTGTCTATTGAAAATTAACGGTTTTTACAAATATACAAGCTTTTCTTGATTCCGAATTATCGTCTAGAATCAACCATAATAAACAGACTCTCCTGCTTCAAGTGACTTCATTCATGTTACGTAATTGACCGACTTAAAGAGTTCCACCATCTAAACGATCCGAAACAGTGGAACACTTTATATGTCCACAAAGGCACATGTTTATCTTTTATTGCCCACAAACGTGCGTTGTCTTGCACGTGCACATTCCTGCCAATTTCGGCGCCTCATCCCCAGACCAGATGTAAGGGAGGGGAAAGTCCAGATAAGACGCCGGGGGTTGAGGGGGGTTTCGGGAGGGACGGTATCGGGGTTACCTCTTGCATTACCTGAGCTAAATGAGTCAGAGGTAATGTTATCAAACATCTTGAACAAAACTGACGGCAGATCTTTGATGTTGAAAGGTTTTGTCTCATCTTATAATGGTAAATCAAACTGTAACCTTTATAAATATAAAATAGCACCTGTCATAAAGGTAGCAGGTTTTTTTTACAATTTCTCAAGTCAAATAACTACATATATAAAGAGTGAATGATAGAATCGAAGTTCAAAGTTCGTAGTAATGAGTGAAGCTGACGAACCACTTCCTTAAATGAATGGTTCTTATAGTTTCTTTCGCGTTTGTTAACTGGACGGTATACCCTTAAATCATCAATAAACTAAATAACAATTTACAATAGAAACTAGTTAATGCTTGATGGATGTGTCAAGCCTCAAACTATTTATGAACACCTTGAGATTACTACCAAGTTCTGACAAACGTTATGACAGAAAATTTATATTTTCGAATATTCTTAAAATGAAGTGTATATTTGAAACCGGTTGCCATTCAGTGTCAAAATATAGGTGGGATAGTTCTGTAGCTGTGATGGGAGTAATGGGAATCCCATGCCTTCAGCTCTTGATGTGGGGACGTATCGGCGTCATTCTTCAGATGATTCTCATCCTTATGATGACTCGTCTAGTATTTGATGATGGTTGTAGGGGAGACCAGGGCAAAGCGCGCACCCTAACATAAAAGTGCGTCTAGTGGGCACCCCGACATGTACAGAATGCAACTTGCACACTATTTCTAATACTTATCAGATGGACTGTAACATGGCACATGCTTTTTTAATCTGCCATTTCGGCATAAGGATATATTTACGTAAATATATTTTGGTTAAGGGGGCGCGCTTTGCCCTGTAGTTTGGGGCAAAGTGCCCAATCCTCTGGGCGCTTTGTCCCATTCGAAAAACAACACAGAATGTAATAGATATTACACACACATAATCAGCCATTACAAATCAAAAGTTATCATCTTGATAATGCAAGGCAACTATCGAACCCATATGAAGAATAGAATTAACATAAAAGTTGACAATACATGCAAGAATGCGCAAAATATTCCTTAACATGTCATGGACCTACATGTTCAACATTCTCAATTACCAAATATCGTTATGGTTGGTACATGTACATTTCTTTCAACTACGAATGTGTTGATAATGTAGGTTATTGAATATCAAAACCAGTAAAATAATAAAATATAAGATGAATTGAATTGGTTATATAGACGAATTAAAGAATTCATACAACTATTTTGTGTCGGACTTGGCAGAACGGCATAAATTGCTTATCGTTTAGGGTTGAACAGTAATATACGATGAATTATATATTCTTGATTTAAAAAACAACAGAAAAATATGCTTTGGTAACTGTTTCTTGTCGTGATTCTTTAACATAACAAAACCCTTTAAGTAAAAGGGTATATTTCATTTTAATATAAAAAAACGGAATGCTGATATGAGAATAATAGTTCACCTTTACATTATTTGCTTAAGAAATGCAAAATAATAACTTTAACACCAATATGTTAACCAAAATGATATATTTTATAACACACGGGGCAAAGCGCTCCCCCCGGCACGTTTTGCCCCATCAAGGGTAGCATTTGTTGTGAACATCACAGAAAGTCATTAAAGCAAGTAATTACAAATTTCATTATTCAATGAATTAATGATACCAATTAATGTTACATGTGCACGAGAGTTCAATGTTCCGTTTTGTATTTTTATTGAATATTTGAATTTGAGACATATCCGTTCCATATAGTAAAATCGCGTTTTTTCGAATATTTGAAATTCTGCGTCCACAACCCAGGCAAATGATTCCAGCGTTGGTCACAAAGCTTCATTACGGTTACTTTCATTCGTTGGTAATGACAAATTACTCCATTTGTCGACAGGTTTGGAGAAATAACGCGTGGTCACTTTGCCCCGGGGGCGCGCTTTGCCCTGGTCTCCCCTATAAGGACAGTATGTCATCATGCGTTCCAGTTTGAGCCAGACCGTTTACGAAGTGAAAAGTGTTTTTCGATTGTTTTTGACCGCTGTGAATCTTTAATACTTAGAACATATCATGATATGACACTGAATTATCATCACATTATTGAGGGATTGTTGTTGGATCTTAATCGTGTGCCAACCATTAGTGAGGATGACACTGATAACAAACGTTCATTTATGATGATGGTGCTCATGTTGATGACATACATGATAAATATGATGCTGATTAAAGTATATAGCTGGGTTATTTCACCATCGTCATAACAGTACAAACTGACACCATGACACCGATGCGTTTGCGCCTCCTCAAGGCTGAGCTGCTTACCACGGAAGCAGACGACAAGTTGAGAGGATTGTATGATAAAGACACTGAGAGTCCAGTGAATGATACTTCTTTCGGACTGAGGAGGATTTGTCTCGCCGTCAGTTTACTGCCATTCCTCCGTGTAATGATGCAACGAATCATAACGGTCAATATTAGTGGTGGGACGATTCATCGATACGCATCGATGCATCGATGTATGGGCCGCCGATACAGTGAATCGATACAAACCTCTGTTCAGAAATATATCCCGATACGATACTTTAATTCGTTCGCAATACATCGATGTTTACCTTTGAATATCGGCTAATCGCGATGTCACATGAAAATCACTGAAACAAGTTTCATTACATCGCTCTCGGCAAATCATAACAAACGACAGTCAGAAACCTTTGTTGCAGAAAGTGTTTACTGGAAATGAGGTATTCGTTACAAGCCTTTTCATTGGCTGAATTATTTAGGTTAACCAATCACAAGCCGCTTTAAAAACGATGTACGAAACATAAAACGTGGTCGTAATAATTTCATGACAACATATTGTCGATACAATATCAAATGCGTACATATACCGGAATTTCTTAAACGTTGTCTTATATTTTACTTTTTCAAAATTATCATACAGTTAATTGAAATATTTATGTATATAAAACTCGATGAATAATAGTCAGAAATATAACCATGATCACAAAACTTTATGAATAATGTTATTTGTCGTCTCGAAATTACGATTAAGATTCAAGGTAATGTAAAACATCGTTCTTCCACGAGTGTACGTATCTTTGACAAAGATTTTATTGAATTTCGAAAAGAAATATGATAAATAAGATCGAAGATATGTCCTATTAAACCATTACATTGTACAACAAACCTTCCGAAGTGATAATTCTTGATCATATTTGGAAACTCAGGTTTCAATTTCCGATCGTGGATGCAAGTGAAGGCACATCAATCTGCCGAAATCTAACAGTACGTAAAGGTTGCTTGAATCCTTATGTTATTATATCAATATATATTTTTACACTTCTCTTTGTAAATTTTCATGAAAAACAACAACAATACAAAAGTTTTTATTTTATTTTACAAATTAGATACAAACATGACCTCGATGATTGTGCATCATGTGTAAACCTGTAAATATCGACTCGCTATCTCGCTAGGTTGACAGAAAGTCGTGCTTGGTCTCTTGATTTGTTCATCTGCATCATATATCCCAGGTATAGGCCGACCCCCCTCTTTGTCCCCCTAATTTCTAATATCCTATATCCTAAGTTTGGAATATATTAATATTTTAATTAATTAGGATTAAACATTTTGTTCACTGATCTCCTGATAAGATAATATATACATCATTTAAATTTCAAATATAAATTGAATTATTTTGTCCAGTATTCTATACTTATACAGTACTATGTTTTATTCATTTTTACATCATATTATATCAAAACGTTCCAAGCCTGACAAAGAAAGTTTGTTCAAACCATACACTGATATTGTTGTATTTGTTGTATGAGCATATCAACTTCAAGTACTGTTTTTTATTTCCTAATACTGGTATTACAATCAAAGATGTAGGTATCGTGATACGTATCGTATCGCCACCCAAAAATCGGGATACGTATCGTATTGCAGCATGGATGTGCGATACTTTGGCAATATATCGTCGTGACTCAAATTTTAGTATCGGGATGTATCGTTTTGCAAACTATATGCCAATACCAGCACTAGTCAATATAGCAGTACTAACATGCTATCCGCCAAGCCGAAGTCGTCTGCCATTGTATCGATTGCTTTCTAGCTATGGCTACGGTGGTTCATTTCCTTGGTTGGCGAATTGCTCCATTAAAGTTGAGGTGCGATGTAAGTGAATGGTCATTTAAATAAATTTACCGACAAAATATGTCAAATTTGTGTTCAGTGATTAAGTCTTGAATGACGAAATACAAACCATGGTCGTATTGACCATCTGAAGTCAATGATGATGGCTGTAAGTGTTTGTATGTTAAAATGTTCTCCCCGGTCAATACTTTTAAGGAGGTTGGATACCTTTGTTTCTGCACATCCGCAACAGTCAGATTATCAGAGTGAGCTATTTTAAAGTTTATGCTTTTTTGTTTATTTTTCACTGCAAGTGTGAGATAAAAAAAACTAAAAATTAATTAATGATTTAGTTTAATAAAAAACAATGACTATGTTATATTTGTGAACATAAGAATTTGTTTTATGATAAAATTTATTTCACTAATTAACCTTAAAAACTAATGAAAATTTCTAAAAAGGGTAATGTTGACAATAAAGAGTTATCTCCCCTGGATGTTGATTTTCATTGATATGGCTTAATTTAATGTGAATATCTCTGTTATCCGCTGGTGACATATCTTTTTTTCTTTTTAATCTTATTCTAGTGTGTATTAACTATAAAATATATAATTTTCAAAAAAATCTTAATACGAGAAATCGATTTTTTTTCATAAAAGAATAATATTTTACAAAAATAATCATACAAAATAAAAGGTTATTTGTATGTATTTACTTCATATTAGTTTCAAGTTCCCTTTTTCCGACTTAGTTTACTTCCATACTGCAATGGCTTAATAGAAAAACATTTAAATAACAATTATATTCCAAAGTTATCTTGAAAAGGAGTTTTTAAATTATTGTATTTTCATCATTGGGTGCCCTAACGGATGGGCCCTTTTTCGAACAAAAACTGTGGTGACATGGTATTTTTATGACACAATTTGATTCAAGATATATTTTTCAACAAAATAAGACCAAATTTAGCTATTTCTTAATACCTCGACATTTTGTATCCAACCTCCTTAAGAGGTGTCATTATGATTTCGGGGTCCTTGTTTGAAAGTCTGGAAAGAATCGTACAAATGATATCGTTTAATTCATGTATGTAGCTGAGCAAGGTTTTAGAAATTATTTGTTTGATTTGTTTTGATAAAAAATTAATAAATAATTTGAGTTGGTCTTGCTCTGCTCTTTGAGCTTCATTCATATTTGGATTGTGGTGGCAGTTTAGGAACATTTCAAACTTGTCGTTGTTGTTTCTGGGGCAACAGGTAGGCCTAAATCGTTGTCCATTTAAAAATTACCACTTACACGGAATTCCTTTCTCCGTGGTTTGCCTTTGAAGATAAGAATGAAAGATAGATGAATTTAAGTGCTTCCCAACACTCCAGTTAATAGGTGCAAACAACTTATAATGTTAAGTAAGAAAGATATAGAACTTCAAGAAAACCCATAAAACTGGAGGAGGATCAGGAAAAGTTCTGAAAATAAAATTAGGTTGTTTAGTTACATAGTTATTATCTTTGTCACGTCGCTAACCTAATTTTCTAGCTTCAATACGTTCCTTGTCATTAATAATCAGTTGAGGGCTAGAATGTTTGAACCTTGGAAAGTTTTTAGGGAAGTTAGTCATTAATCAGCGTCATGATGACTTACTTCGATTTCTGATTACTTCTACCATTTTTCAAAATTTAGAATATGAAGCAATTTGGTTTTACCTCAACGCCTCAAGTAAGTTTATAAGATAACAAATATCTATTGAGATTTGTTTTACTTATTAAATCATACCAAGACACACGTTTGGTACAAGGTAAGAAATAGAATTTTCGTTTATTTTGATAATTGTTATAGATCTTGGAGCTTATGAAATGAAAGGGTCTGGGAGGCGTGCAACAAGATATAAGTATTTTAGGTACACATAGCAGGCGTAACATGTAATATGATAATGTATATAATACACATATCAGGGAGACTATAAGCGAGTCTAGGACGCGTGCAACAAGATACAAGTTGTGGAGGTACAGATAGCAGGCGTAACAATCATATACATATAATATAAAAATATTTATCCTACCTCATGTAGGATCTCGATCTCTGATTTGTTCACGTGACCATGGATAACTACTGATATCACCCTCTTGAGCGGGATGATAAATTATTTATACCCCGCCATAACCAATCATGAAAACGGCATGCAAATTGAACTTATTTATACCTCGCCATGAAAAAAGCGTGCAGATTGAGCTACTTTAAAAGTATGTTTCGTGGAATACATTGATGTTACTTTTGATCAAATGATAATATATGTTATAACATTGCGTAGCGGGTGACATAGGGATTTATTCTTCCCATTCTTAAATCAGTTGCCACCCGCTAAGTAATGTTATAACTTTTAATATAATATACATATCAGGGAGCCTGTGAGAGAGTCTAGGGCGCGTGCAACAAGATACAAGTTGTGGAGCTATACACAGCAGGCGTAACAATCATCTCGTGCCGAAATCGCGGAGCGTGCTCAAAATCCACAAACACATCACTCTCCTTCTGCACCACAATTACCTACTGGGGAGAGATGGGGATAAAATGACTCGGAAGAAAGGGAGGCTTATCGTCTACTGATAATATTGGTTTTGATAGGCGGATAATGGCCATTGCTCGGATAACAATAAGGTATACATAGGGTTGCAGTGTCACTTGCTACTTTGGCCAGTTTAGGAAAAGTAGGTTTTTATGGTGAATTGGTAATATCGGATGTTGAGTATGTGAGTTTACGAGCTTTTAGTATACTGTAATTGACCATTGATATGATAACACAAGGACTGAAATATGACTTATTACTAAGGTGGTCCGTAAGAATCTATAATTTTAGTAATTGTAGATTGTTGATGTTGGCACATATTGGCTCTCATGCGTTACCATTGAATATACAATTAATTGATTTGAACGGTTATGCTAAATTGTTTTATTGGATTAATGTTTGCTCTGTTTTATATTAGTTCACAAATATTGAATTTATTATCTGAAATGGACATCTGTTATATGTTTGGCCATATCGCCTATATTTCTAAAAGAAATTTGTATAAAGAAATCTTTCTTATTCTCCTTATCAACATCATTAAAACATTCAAATGGAAGTTGTTCATAAACTATTCAGTATTTCTCTATTTTGTATACGTCTTGTCATGAAACCATGAGTGTTAGTAAGCAAATGTTCATATATTCCGGTTCAAGAAGCCATTTATACACATTTATGCAGGGTGCAATTTCAAGCAAAATACTTCAAACAACTTTGTTATCTTTACCATTTTATGACCAAGATTATTAAGACATCATACTTATATTATCAAATGATCGTTGGCTTAAATTGAAAATCGCCATTTCTCGTCTTGACTCATAAGGTAAAAGGAGATCTCGAATGTTATCGCAAGATGTGAACCTACGAGATTATCCGGGCACTACTATCAATTAATTTCAGTCAGGCGAGTTCAGACGGGAATAAGCTTATAAAAACGTTTAACAAACGTTTGTTCTTCTAAAGACAAGAACCCCAACTGAGTTTATTTTTATCTATCAAGAGCATGAAATTATCAGACACATTCACTTCTGTTTCTATTTATTAATAAACAAAAACTGCACTTCCTCAAAACCCGACAGAAAACAGACGTTCACATGTGCCCATATGGAAGCCTGCAGTTTATCGTCTGCTCCTGACCTTCACCTTGGAATTTATTTAGTTGTTGAACGTGCTTCGTGAAACAGCAGATCAGTCTGGTGATGAAATTCCATTCACGAAAAGCAAGCCTTCAAGAGGAAGTGACGTCATCGGGTGTATCGGCTTATAAGCCATCTCCATCTTGGTCGAAATAGTATACCCTTTAAAAGGTTCTAGAGCTCGTTCCTCACTACTATTTTCTCTAGAAGTTGTATATGTGTGAGGGACCGATTGGTCTAAAAGCAAGACTGTAGTTTATGAGGTTTGAACATTACCTCTCGAAGAGCAACTTTAGACCTCAATAGCTATTTGACAGTTAATATTATTATCGATTTAAAGAAATATAATTAGTCTAGGGGTGGATCTTCTCCAAATTGTATCTCTGTCGTCAAAGTTTAGACGAATTTGTTGTAAATAAGACTGGTCATATGAGACTTTCAACATTGTAGTCAATTTCTGTTGATATATACGTATTCCCTTGATTCAGGCAAGGACGTAGATACAAATCAAATCTTCAAGTGGGCTATATTTTACGTTTCTACAAAAATACCTTGGCGATGATGCTGTTATTGTGTTAATGCTGTCAAAACTCATCTCACATCTCTGACTGACTTTCGTCTTGAAAGGAACATAACATGAAAGCATCGCACAGGTGAACACACTCTAGTCTCCTCAATGGTTTCAGTAAAAGACAAAATGGTCGAACGTTGCGCAAATACCTCTTATTGAAACCATTCGTGATTTATCATGTGTTGCCAGGAAACTGAAGAAAGCACTCCACTTGTGAAATAGGTTACAAGGGAAGCAATGTCTCCTCTGACCTCATGGGGGAGAGAATGTACGCCTATAAGCCCACACGACTCTATTTATTTGTTGTGCATTTTCATTGACCGTGTGTTGCCTGTTCAGTTCCTGTATATTTGTCTAGGTAAAGTTCGTGTGGTGTAGATGTTAAACCAATGATCTGCTCTTGACATTGCTGTCATAACTAGCACATTATGTTTACCGTAAACCTTTACTAGCACATGGCACAGCAGCTGGCGTAGTAATGCGTCGTATGGTACTCGTCCATCTAGAACCGGTTCACCTGTTTAACAGAATACCAATTCTTTAACATTATACCAGGGTTACCTAAGTCATGTTCAAGCTCTGTGAATGTAGTACGAGAAATAGAATTGAGATGTTCCAACTTCAGACAAACCCAATAAGTCATGACAGGTATATTAGACTGAGACAACAATCCACCTGTCTTACATTGTCTTCGTAATGTTAATTTGGAGTGCTGACCTCAAGTTTTAATTTGACAAACATATTAGATGATTGAACTTCCATCAAAAGTTTATCTTCGCAATCATATGGCATTGAACTCCGAGGCATTGACTTTATCACATTGTTGTAAAAAATGATTGAACATTAAATTCTCAACTTCAGTTAAATTTGTCATAGTGTTTAGGCCTATTTACTTCATTTGTAAATGATCCAAAAAGCAAACGTTTGAATGAATTATTCCATCAACGCCTTGACACGAAAGACTATTTTTGAAACATAAACAAGCCTATTTTGGGCATAATGGGTTTATTGTAATAACGTATGAGCTTCCATGGTAACCTTGCTTATTAATGTCATTTATGCCATTGAGATGGTTTTGGTAGTTGTACGGGGGCGGTAATTAAGCCATGGAATTGTTGCGGTTTGGTATTTTAGCGCGTGAAGAAGACGATACTAACGGATTGCCTTGACGTCAGCAAATCTGGAAGCGTGTTATGTTCGTGCACGGTATTACTACAGACAGACGACACCCGCCATAATTCATTCAAGCCTACATCAACTTTGCCATATCGCGTTTCTGCAATTCTTAGTTTGTGCCAACGCCAACCGCAGTTTTTGAACTATTTTCGACAAACTACGTTGTAAGTTACTTAATGCGCCATAACCTGACGACAAAACATCAAAGATAACTAGCAATTTTTGTCTTACGTTATGCTGTAGGATGTCTCTTCTATAGAAGGAGCATGACGTTTTGTCGTCTGCTCTGACGTCACTGACTCTCTGAATGGTGTCACGTGACTCTTCCCGCTAGTACAGATGACATTCAATAATAGACGTAGTTTTTCCAATACAAAGGCTTATCCTCCTGTTATGTTCGTGTTCATGCGTAAATGGTTATTTCTGGCTAGTAATATATATAGGACAGCAAGAAGCAATGGTCTTGGTCGAGGCATCTCTTTGGGAACATTTCATTGATCTGGCTGCAAGGAAATCTTTTAATCGTAGAACAAATTATCAGATTGGGTTCAAGCTATTTTAATACACAAGATGACGTCTTAGGGAGGATTTATTACACTAGTTCGTTAAATATAGTTGACCGCCATATCCTTACGTACATGGTAATGATTTTTTTTGCATTCTTAAGGAAGAAACTGCCAACTAAGGTTTTTTATGGAGAAGCTCTGTTTTGACTGCGTTTCTCCATTTACATTGAGATGGAAATACTTTACACCTCTATTTTATATTCCGACTTAATTTTTTTAAATGAAAATCGGTATTTTATAAAGTTCCGCAGATCTATGTTATATAACATAGATTTTTACTTCCTGAAATGAGGACGTTTTGATTGAATTAAGATAAAGATGAAGATGTCCTAAGGAATCATTAAATGCCTGAATATGGTATTTTCATATCATCTAATTAAAGTTCATTTAGGGGGACCTTTTTATGGAATTTCGGATTAAGTGCTTAAAGAGGAAACCTCCCTTCACACCTAGAAGAATATCGTGAGCGGTGTCAGCTGCGTCTAACCCTTTGTTTTCTTACATCAGAAGATTGTTTTGACTACATCAACCAGACAGAGGCCTTGACCTAGTAACATCTGATAGTTTAACGAAATATGTGTCAACGAAAATGAAATCAAACAACATTTTGAAGTTCTAACGCACTGACACTGCTTGTAAAATTTAGAATAGCTTGGTTTAATGCTTTAAAATCGGAAATTAAGTATGTTTTTTATCCACATTTAACTTGTACAAATTCGTTTGCCAATTTGATATAGCTTTACAACATCAAACTTTAAAAAGTATGTATATTAAACAAGGCAACTGATAATTCAAGTAAAGAGCACATGACAGTGAACAATGTAGTTCAGTTAAAAGCAGTGACACCATGTCTTATCAAATACAACACACATTAAATGTTATATTTTTTTGTTATTTGGTGAAACTGTAAACATATCTAACAAACTACAGTAGGACCAAATAATTTAATTCGCTATATCCGATGTTCGCTATACGCATATAATTTTAATGATATTATATAGGGACGGGACTTGTAAATTTGTTCGCTATATCCGTGTTCTACTGTATATGAAAACAATATTGTATCTGCCAATCTGACCATTTTCAAAACTTTATCACATGACATGGTCGTTATTCCAATGTGAAAATTCAACATTAAATCCTGTTTATGGCGTTAACACTACATATTGCGTGATGTCCCTCCCACGAGGCCGTTTTAAGAGCTCAGTATGAAATATTTAGTACTCTCATCAAATAGCTGTTGGGACCAATAGAGATACGGGTGTTTAAAACTTTGTTCTTCAATGTCAAAAATATTTCCAAAGGGATTCGTTGAACATTAGTGTCGGGTGTTTTATCACTGTTGCTTGTGTTTATTGCCTTCAGTAACTAGACCGGTGGCTCAGAAACGATAGAATTAATAAATTTTGTTTGCCAATAACGTTTAGACTGATAGAGTATCGAATCCATAAAACCCTGAATAATAAACTTAGTAATATGAAGTCGGGTAATAAGTCATTCATCGTGTAATGATATATTCAACATATATGCATTTAATGGCATATTCAACAAATATATCAGATTCTTTAATTTAATTTAAGTTAATATACATGTTAAACAAGTAATGCCAGATTAAAAACATAATGACATATTCAACACGTAAGGTATAGGACTTCAATGTATGCTTTGTATTTTCAATCTATTAAGATGATGTGTGTTTTATCGAATAATAATTTACATTTCGTCGACGTTTTCTTTGCTGACCTGAATTCATGGTTCTCGGTGAAAATAAAATAAAGGAATGTAATAACTAATATGAGAGACATTTTACTCAGCATTCGTCATGCAAGCAGCCAGTTTTACACAATACTTTTTACCTCAAAACCATATCTAAGTCCACCCGACCCTCTCCAGCCCCCTCCCGTCTATTCCCCTCACCTTTCTGCATGTCTAGCTAAGATTGTTCTACCTAACCTGAGTAGAGCTATCCCCTTCTTCAGTTGCCATGGAAACACAGGCAAATCCAGCTGGAGATTGCGTGGCACGTGCAAACGTGACGAGAGAAAAAGTGGAAATTGGAAATTCTTTCTGACATGGAGGGAGTCTGACTTTAGAAACGGGGGATTCGTTGCTTTAGTATCTGCATGAGGTTATGTTCTTTATGTATCTGAACCAAGTCAAATAGATGTTTCCAGGGAATTGAGTATTTTACAAGGATTAATTCCCTGGTAAATAGGTTTATGACCTGTGAATACCACATGTACTTATTCGCCATATGGACAGTGAGGCATACTAACTGTATCCAATAAATATATCATTAGTCTTCGTTCTAGTTTACGTTTACTAAGAATTCCTGATATTATAATTCAGAACATTGTGTTGATGTCTGCATCAAATACCTTATTCAATGTTGTATGTATATGTACTTTTATAGAATATTAGGGATCACTTTAATTTCTGAAATCAAGTTTGATCATTTCATGCTTTGGTAGATATTGGAGGCTTATTTTGAATGGTCTAAAAGCCTCTTGGCTTTAAATGGTTAGTTTTGGAAATGTCCTCCAAACCAGGTTCAGTGATTGTATTATCTGTTTCATGTAAAATATTGAGAATGCAAAAACTTTTAACGTTTATTGATGTGTTTGTTGATATATTTACCTTTACAAGATAAATCTCGCAGCACGCAGGTTTTAAACAGCTGAATCAAGATGTTTTTCCTGGGGGAGTTTTAGTTTATGTTCTTAAAACATGTTACGCTGTTTGACAAACTGCTGTCAAAATATGCCCCAATGTGTAAATCAGTTTTGAGGACAACTGTACCTTTTAAGCACCCTATGACGGGGCTCTCTTAATATTATTTACAACACCAGTCCGCAATCTTTAAAGCCATTCCCACTATCTGTCAACTCCCTAATTAATGAGAATTTGAAGCTCATGGATGACCGGCACTGGGCCATAACTGTCACATTCCCCAGAGTGTGTGTATATTATAATTCCTCTTACATAAACATAGGGTAGCTGTACTCTAAAACACAACAGACTTCTTGATCTAGTTAATGTAGTTTTATATGACAAAATCACTTTTAATGCACATGATACTTTTTTTTAAACATTGATATATAAATATACAAACAACCGAAGCAAAATAATTTACATATATATGCAAATTTTAATTGATAAGAAATACATATCTTAGGTATTAAATCATACATGTAATTATGTATAGTTAACATTATTTGTTGTGGGTTTTGTCTTTCGAAATTGAATATTTTAGTGTCAGTGAGTACACATAGATGTACAGAGAGAGAAATGGAAAGGGAAGAAGGCAGTGGAAGAAGTGATAGGTCAAGATATCTGATAAGGAGTTGACAGGCCACACTACTTTCTTGGAAACAGTTTTGGTCTGGTATGTGTCTCTGTCTGGCTGTCCCAGGGCAGCTGGAAATGGCTTTAAGCATGATATTCTCATTCCCAGAAGGCTTGCAGACAGGTGTATAACCAGATGTGACCATAAAATCATCA
This sequence comes from Steromphala cineraria, assembly GCA_916613615.1. Lineage (NCBI taxonomy): Eukaryota > Metazoa > Mollusca > Gastropoda > Trochida > Trochidae > Steromphala > Steromphala cineraria. Next base: position 20,349,056 of record OU744730.1, on the reverse strand, counting down.
GATTAACGACAACCCCAGATTGCTCGTATTCTCCTTATCAATGTCAACTCGGCAAATGTACTTTTTTATTGTAAAAGATGTTAAGTTTTATTCCAGGTATATTAGCTGCCATTCTACTTCAAATTATTGTTCTTCACTTCTCTTATGCAAACCAGTGGATTAGTTAATACATAGTGCTTATTTATATTGCTTGCTAAATTGCATTTACCTTATCATCTTTGTCTTCATATTGCAAATACAAACAAAAAAATCATTTTTTGAAATATATTAATAAATATGACATCGGTCATGACTTCCGTCTACTATTGCAGTCGTTACAAACTGAATTCTTTATATTAAGTAATAATCATTATTCATTTCTTGACGAATAAGTCTCAATATCTTAAATATGATTCGAGTTCCCAATAGTATATCATCAAACTGGATGCTGCCAATATTAATTTCTAGACTCCTTCGTCTTAATTCCCTCAATATGATTTTCATTGGTTCCCTACAATTTTGTTACCATGGTTAAGTTACAATGCACGTCACTAAGAGTACAACTGATCTCCCCACCGTTAGATCCCGTTGGTTTAAGGGGAACCTATCAGACATTTGTCTAGGCACTTCTAGAGAATTATTGTAATATGTCGGTCTAGCCAGAGACTTCGTCAATACTGGATTATATAGACTTTCTCATAGGATCCTAGACATAGTAAATATGTGAAAGGTTGAAACGGAGTCATTACTAGACTATATAGACTTTCTCATAGCATTTCTTAGCAAAGTAAATGAGTATTTGGTTAAAGACACAGTTATCACTGGATTGACTTGACTTTCTCAAGGCATTTCTAGGCATAGTAAATGTGTGTTTCGTTGAAAATGTTGCAATTGGTGGATAATTCATAGCATTTTTTAGTATAGTATTTGCATATCTGTTTGGGTACTTCGTCAATAATCGAAAATATAAACCTTTTTCAAAACGTTTCTTAGTATTGTATAAGCGAGTCTGATCGAAGACTTCGTCAATACAGGATAACCAAGACTGTCTACTCTCGGTTGAGATTTCGTCAATACTGAAATACCTGGATTTACGCCGGGCGTGTATCTTGCATTGCATGAAAGTTTGATATTTCGCAAAGACTTTCAGTTACATAATTCTGGATACGTATGGAAGTCATATCCGTTCAAAAACGAGGTATCAAAGGGACTTCCTTTTCTGTAACATTTTTAATAAATTAATGGATAATTTTTTTTTCTGTGGGAATGGTTTATTATCATCGGGTGATACAGGGGTCTTGGAGTTAGTCTACACTGCAACTGTTTGGCTCTGCTCGAGATTAAACCGGAAAGGGAAATGTCCAATGGGATCGATAGGTCAAGGCCTCGGGTCAGACTGGGGGTCATCCATTGGTCAAAGCCATCTGGACATCACGTCCAAGCTCTCATTAGCGTTTATGTAACGGTCATATTTCGCTATATGTATATTCATTGTTTTCTCTGGTTTTATGTAATACATAATTCATTATCAGTTATTATCGATCCGAGGGATACATCTGTGCTTCCAGTTAGAGACTTTGAGAATTAAAAAGAGGTGTTTAGTAAGATGTTGTAATCATTTATCGGTTACTATGATACAGGGTAATTGTTGTAAATATATTTGTTGTATTTTGTGTGTTAGTACTCGTAGATAAAAAATACGTATGTTTTCGTTTGATTCTAAAAGTGAAACGAAACGATTTGACATCAAGGCGTGTCGTGTGTGCTCATGGTATGTCGAGTTGGTTTTCATAAATCTCACACAACATTACAACAACATTGCGGAAAAAAAGAGAAAAATAACTCAGTTTTCCTAACGCCATCGTTAATCGAGATATTATTCATATAATCAAAGTGTTAATTAGGTCTTGTCAGATGATTAGATTGACACCGGGCGGATTTTAATGAGGTTTGAAAATGTCTAATGGTCGGCTATCAAATACGGCCAGTACTTGACCTAGTGCAGTGCTGATCTGGACATGAAACAAACCAACAAGCCCCTAAGGTCCGCTTCCATTTATGCCCTGAAGTCTCAAGGGAATCCATAAACCTCTTGCGGTTTCAGATCTCCAAGAGTTTCAGAATGGCACCAATTGGAACCAACAATATCGGTCAAGAATGAGAATGAAAGACGGTGAACATTCAATTGGCCGTCGATAGGTTTTGAGTCCAGACTGCCTGATACCCATTTGTAACTGTCAGTTGCTGCACTAGGGAATGGCCGCCATCGACTCTTGTAAGTGTATACTTCTGATAAGGGCACTCTGTTGGTCAAGAAAATGGGCAATCGATTGACCAGGTCGATTCGCCCCGACTGGAACCAATTTCTCAGGACATGGTACCTAAAGTCAACATGACATGCAAATATTGGTTTATGAATGTATATTTGGAATGCCAAAACCAATTTGGAATCGGCTTTGGAATGGTTCCATTGGTCAGGTTTCCTCAGAAATCAATTTCGATTACGAGTCCAGGTGGTATTACATACAGTTTGGACGTCAAAGCGGGTTTAAACTGTACTACTTCAAACTCCGACGAGAAGTGTAAATATATCTGTGAAACGTGTCTGGAATTCTTCAACCAAACCCAGGAATCCGTCGAATTATATAAATATCCCAAATGTATTTCGGATGCTAAAATCAAATCTCTCTACACATAGTTTCCAAAGTCAACATGACTTGCACAAACCTTAATACAGACGTACATCGAAATCTTCTCTGTAAATCACGCCTCTGCCATCTAATCATTAAAACGTGCCGATAGGAAGGTATGCCCTCTATATCTCACTGCCTCGGCAAAAGTTGCAGAGCAAGGGTATGATATAGATGTTATTTATTTTGGATCGTGAGTTATTTCTGTTATCTGTGCTAGGTAATTGTTCCTGTGTAATGTTGTTCTATAGGTATATGGTTTCTTGCTCCAATCATTTGTGTAAACATGAGTAAATGGTTACCAAGTGTTTGATAACAGCGTGTAAAACGTCCACAAGCGTTATTCTAACACACAGTTGTCTGACATAGATAGAATAGCGTAATGAGTTTATTGATTAGTATCGTGTTTAATTATCATTTAAGTATCCATGTGTATTCTAAAACACATATAAATAACTCAAAAAGTACACTGGAAAAAGCAGTTAAAATCAATTTTAAGCTTTACTATACCCGTACATGTATATACTTTTCTACCAGATTGACGATTTTACTTTATGTTAATCATATTTACTATCGATTATTTTCATATTCGTGTAATTAACTACAATAACTATGTAATTACATATGATGTCTATGTTTCAATAACATTTGATATTCGACAGGATTCTGCATAAAGTTTTGCATATGGGTTTGGTTGTAGTTTTTATGCCCCCGAATCGGAGATTCCGGGGGTATATTGTTTTTCACCTGTCCGTCTGTCTGTCCGTCTGTCCGTCTGTCCGTTTGTCCACAAAAACTTTAACCTTGGTCATAACTTTTGATTGGTCAGAGCTAGGTCTTTGATACTTGACATATGCATCCGGGGGCATTCGTGTTTCACAAACACATCTTGTTCACAATGTTATCAAAATTTGTATATTCACGTAAATAAATATGTGCATTCCACACGTGCATTTCGCATTCATAATCCTATACTTTGTAATATACGAATTCGTCGAATCTTTCTATTCTTGTAGTACAATAAGCATTTGAAATCCATACAACACCTCAACTCTGCATCTACTATTCTAAAGGTTCAGGTATATATCTGTTATTCAACAGGTGTGTCGCTAATTGATCTCCCTCACATACCTGAATCGATATCGTATTTGTTCAGGTAGCAATTATTCACCTTTGTCCTTCAATCCCTCCCTCGGATCGATATCCGCAACAATAACACAGGTGCCCTAGACTGTATTGCAGTCTTCATTAGCATTTAAACACATATCTCCTATAGCAAGACCTTGAAGAAATTAGTTCAGTAGCAACTGAATGTTTCATACCAGTTTAGACTAGGTTGAAAACAATCTCACTTGAAACAAGACTTATAATGTATTAAGGTCCAGCACCAATTGATTGCCCACTATAGATTACTTGAAAACATTTTCTGCTTAAAGCCTCTTGGTCAAAATTGCATATCCAGCTAAGCCTCTACTAAAATTCTGATCATGGGGCTTTAAACAAACTTTGAAGAAATATAGTCCAGCAATTTTCTACACTGTCATACAGGACAGTACACAAAATGCGTATTTTCGCGCAATCTGCAAGGGCGTTAAAACACTGTCTTCTTGAATTCATTTGGAAGAAATAAACCAATCAACAACTGAACATTCACCACTTATTTACAAAGGACACAATCGATGCATCTTCAGTACGAATTATTTGATAACACTCCATTTGACATCTCTGATAAACATGATGTATTTAATTCGCTTCCCTTAAATTATTGCTAAGGAATAAGTATTACCTTTTCAGACAAGGGAAATGTAACGTTTTTTGTTACGACCCTTCACATTATTCTTATACAAGACCTTTATTTACGAGGCCAGCTAGAACATGTTTCTGGACAAATCATAAAGTTGATGTAGCTTCAATAAAACTTTAATATTTAATGTTTTTGATATTTTTAATTTCAAAATAAATAAAAGGTAATGCACAATAAGAAATCTGTTAATGAATAACCCAAATATGTTGACGTTTACTCAATGATGTGCAGACGACATGCAGTAAAGATTATTTACCTTTGGGTGACCATGACCTTTGTTCCATAAGCAGACGGCACTGCCAAAAAGCCGAGGTTTCGTAATTTGTATACAAATGCTCAAGCACGAATATCAGAAAAGTAACGCATATTGTGTTGAAGTTAGAAACTTAACCGCTGCCCTGGGATTAGGTCAGTGATAGGGAAAGTGTTAATCGATGGATGCAACTGCCACAAATCACAACCTGGTTCCCGAGCCCTGTTCCGCGTGCGCTACAGTAGGGCCCCTACTGTAGCGCACGCGGAACAGGGCCCGGGAACCAGATTGCCACAAATCACTGGAGAGTTTGCACCAAGCCTGCCATTATAGAACATTTCCCATATCGATCTCGGGGAGAAAACAGCTCCATGTAAACAATCCGCCACACTAGCGACTGAAGCCAAGCAAACAGCTGATGTGTCTTTAAGCAATATGTGCACTATAGTACTTAGTCTAGACACTTCAATATTTCAACTTTTTTTTCAAAAAGATCTTAGAAATTTAGGGGATTGAAGCTTGGTCTATATGTCCATCGTCGTTGTTTTATGCCAAACAGATGCCCTGATGCCAACGACCTTCAATGGTCAATGTCAAGGTCATCTCCTCAACTATCATCTATGATTTTATCTTTCTTTCTTGTAATGCTGATATAGAACATATTTCAAAGATTTCGTAAATGTCATTTCTTTCTATTTTGACAACGTGTGTGATTATTGAAAAGCTTCCATTCTGTTCTACAGTAAATAGTATTGATACTTCTTCAAAACTTTGTATTGTGATGTACCACTGAGCAGCAATTAAACAACATATTCTAACCCTTCATAAAATGAACATTCTGCGATAAGATCATGATATAACACATTTCCTAAAATGGTTCACATATTTCTTCAATATATGTTTTGGCGAAGGGGCATTTAATCATCAAGAATTTCGGTATACGAATATCTTGCAAAGCCGACAATAGAACAGGTGTAACATATTCATGCCAAATCAAAAGAATTATTTCTTTAAACAGATACCCAGATACCTCTTTTCTACGTAGATGAAAGAAATACTGTGTTGGATACTATGATGGTCAAAGGTTACCATTGAAATATATATTGGAATATATGATATTAACAGAAAATGTCTTAATCATAAATGACATCTTTGAAACATAAATTGAATGCCTTTCAGAATATGAACACAAAGGTACACACCAATTGTTTCTTCCAAAATAACTAATTGTGTGAGATATAGATAGTATATTTCAGGAGAATAACGTCTTTAAAACTGCATTTCATTAGGAAAAACTTATTCGGAACATTCATCGAATCTTCTTGTTAGCATAACATGTTAGGAAAAAATTTACAATTGATCTGATAAAAAATTAAACACCTGACAAAGGCATTAATAACCCATTTTTGCAATTGAGACATGGTTTCAAATGTTAAAGACACATTATCTTTTTCAAAATAACGAAATGCCGTGGTCTGAAAGAAGGGCCCTCCTGGGTTCGCAGGAGATGGCACATCTGCTAACGTCAGCAGTTTCAAACTGTATTGATCTCACAGGACAGGCACGGTGACTGACCGAAGATTGGGTCACCGTGGTATTTTTACCCTTTCAGTTTTGATGAATATGGATAGTGGTGGAGGCCGACATGTTTCTTGTTCTTATTATTCGCTGTAGAACGTTCAGGCCATGAATGCACAATCATTTGTAGGTGAAATGATTTTCATTTTCTTAGTTCGTAGGTTGAATATTTGTCAAACATATCAAATATTTGAGCTTATTTAGGATTGATAACATGTTAGGTCAATGGCCAAGATAATACATTTGTTTTCGGATAATTTTTACAGCTGAAGACTTTATGATTAGTCACATATCAACGTGATTCTCTTAAAACATTTAAACTAAAATAAGGAAAAATTTCAAAAAACAAATTTGAACGTAAGTATATAATAATTCTAAATATTAACACAATATACAAGACGAAAAACACAGATTACACCGTCGACGTTAGTTTCTGGTTGGGAAGTAATATACAGCTTTCTTACAAAAAGTTGTATTCTAAGTAAACTTACATATCTCATATTTCTTTTTTAAAGAACACCCACAAACATATATCTAGATGATTGATAAACCCCGCAGCGTGTTATTAAACATGCCAGATTTAACATTTACATACCTTTGGGCGTGTTGATATATGTACATAGTGCAGAAGCGGTTACAGAGTGGGTTGGAGTTATCTCCCGTAACAGATGTATGACCTTGACATTGTTTACGTTACGTAATACAGTTACACATACAAATACTTACATTTCAAAGAAACGAGATGAGGAAACGCAATATACATGACGATTAAGACTATTTATACATTTGAAATGACATCGTGATAAAATTGTATGATTAAAGATAAATATTCAAAAGATTTACTAGCACTCATTACACAAAATCCTTTTCACAAAAGAAGATTATTTTTCACATGTTCAAAATTTCTTTGAAAGATACTGGACAAAAGTTGTATTTTTGAAGTTATATCATATTCTGGACAAAATTGACTTAGCGATAGTGAAATTGTTTTAATTGACAAGAAGAAAAATTAAACCTTTAAGGATTTACGATTTTTTTTTTAAATGCCCTTCACTTTTTATTTCAAGTATACATAATATCTTAATGTTTCAATAAATCATCTTTATGTCAACTAAATCAACTTTTGTAATGAATAGCTGAGATTCATGTTCACCTATGTTTATTTTGAAGGCACATACCAAGGCCAGTGGCTACGGGGGACGCGTCACGGCTATGGCGTACGACAGAGCGTACCTTACGGACTGGCCTCCCACTACCGACCCAACGCCATGCGTGCCTCTCTGACGTCACTACGTAGTGAGAACGAAGATGAACAGGTCGTAAAGAACCGCGACCGGAAGTTAGACGAGAGCCGGGGCGGCTTCGTTCTCAAGGCCCGCAGTGATGAAACCCCGCCGGCCCGCCGGAAGTCCATCTTTGATAAGCAGGGCCGGTCCAGTTTACGGAAAACCCTCATTTCCGGTTTGAAGCTGAAGAAGCAGAAGAGCACAGGGGACATTAATGATTCTCCGAAACGGCCGACTGGGTCGGTTAGGAGTACGATTAGTAATATCAGCCATGTGAGTGCGGATTCGACACAATCTGGAATGACGAACGCTTCTATGTACACTGACAGCAACCTTAGCTTCGTCAGTCAGGATGATATAACAGACGTTAACGTCACCGAGACGTATATGGGCGAGTGGAAGAATGATAAAAGATCCGGGTTTGGAATAAGTGAACGTTCTGATGGCCTCAAGTACGAGGGGGAATGGTACAATAACAAGAAATATGGATACGGTGTTACTACCTTCAAGGATAACTCGAAAGAGGAAGGGAAATATAAGAACAACGTTTTAATATCGTCCGGGAAGAAAAATAAATTATTCTTGATTAGGACCTCTAAATTACGTGAGCGTGTGGATAATGCAGTGTTGTCGTCTCAGAGAGCCGCTCAGATTGCTCTCCAGAAGGCAGACATCGCCATTACCAGGTAAGATCATTAGCTTCTAATATTGGTCTCTTGCACCTGTTAGGAATTCTCTTCTGATATTGGTCTCTTCCAACAGATCTAGCTCAAGGCATATAATCTTCATCTGACCTCTGTTGTAATGAGAGCAGTTCTCGGGTTTTAAAAAGGAGAAATCTGATTGGATGCAATCAAGGTTAGTTGTCCAATCAGTGAAGTCGTTTAAAAAATAGTGACTTTTAGAGCTAAAAATATTTATTTGATATTGCGACTGAATAATTTCTAACGTCTACGTGATAACAAAACAGATTTGCAAACTTTTCATTGTCATAACATTTGGATAGTTTTCAGTTCAAATTATTGCCGTATACTGAATGTGCCGGAAACTCGAAATCTGCTCTTGATACAACAGAGACTAGATAAGGAGTTTATGACTGAAGCTACCTCTGTGAGGAGAGAATGCCCATTAGTTATGTACCCTTATATATTTCTTCTTTGAGGGGCATTACACATTGAACACTGTCTTTCCTTTATATACTGTTGTCGTGAATGATATCTCAAACTGTCTAATCTCGTATATGGATCACTATTCATAATTTCAAAATATACATCTACCCTTAACTATGTTTGCCCGGTATAAGTCTCTGCTATGCCGTTGCAACAAAGGACCTTTTTAATGTATTTTATAGTAAATTGTTAATACCTGGATACCTTGTTTTAGGTAGTTTTATGAACTCATATTCTAGAAGAACAATGTTTAGACCACGTCTATTAAGTGTTTTTCATTCTGATGATTTTAGACGGTCATAAAATGAAATACTTGGTAATATGTTTTTCAATGTCATCCGTATGGTGTGAAGGTTGCATATTATGAACTGTCTCATATAGGCTATATATGTTCTTGAACTGCAAGGTCATAAACGACCTAAAATCTCATTCAGATACATTCATCGTTGACTTAGTAAAGAACATAGTTTTCTTGGTTTCTTTATGATAAGAACATCATTGTTAAATTCTTCGATAAACGACCTAGCGTAAAGCCTGATTTACATACAGTCAGGTGTTGGTATAGGGGGTATATCGTTTTTTCGCTCCCCTTGAATTGGTTAAGATCTTTTATGAAAGGGCATATGTCATAGAACACTGAACATGAAGCCCTCTTCGAGGTTATTTAGAATTGGCAGTATGAAGGAGGACACACTCTTTGCTTGTCTAAAAGAACTTATTCTCTACAGCATGATATACGGTGTTCTTCTGATTCGTTTAAGTAGAGATGTTTCAAGAAGCACTCTGAAAGAGATATGACAGTCATGGTATGTTTATGGAATTGAGCGAACGTCGAGAAACTATTCTGTTTCTATTTAAGATGCATTTGTTTTAAAAGTCAATCTGGTGTTAACAAACGAGAAAAATTGATATACATGCATAAATCCAATGAAAACTAAGTACATATAAAAGGATTTTTCTTTGTTTCTTTTTCCTTCATTTAAATAAAAGCAACTATTCACAGCGATATGAACGATTCAAAAAAATAATATAGCCTTGTACAATAAATATAAAAAGATGGATGAATGTTTCATATTTTAGAAAGTTTTGTAGGATTTTAGTAAGGTAATGATTTACGATAGATATGAAATTTCGTGTTGCCCGCCATTTCTTAAGTGTCATGGGAGCTATTGGAGTTTCTGCTTGTATAATTGTTCCATGTGGTATCGTTACGGGAGGACAGCGGTATATTTTACTATCTTTCTTTGAAAAGTCTTATGAATATTCCCATAAAAGCTTGCCAAAGGAAGGGTTAGTGTCCGAGATATTAATATTCATATACAAGAAGGGACTCTCGAGAATTTTAATTTTATAGAGGTGAAACGTATATTTTGCTAGAAACGTCTTAAGCAAATGATTATATGAATAAAACATTGATATAAAATAGTCACACAAATAATTTTGGTGACAAGCACCAATGTTTCTTTCATGGCTTATTCATATTCATTGCATTTAGGTACCAAGTATTCATTCTATTTTACGCAGCAATAACTTATTTCAAGGACATGACACTGTTAATTTCTAACATTTGAAATCAAGATATCAGTACATGTATTTCATCCCATATTCTGTGAACAAGTTTCATGTTGATAATTGATATTTTTAGCTCATCAGGACTGAAAGTCCAGAGGGGCTTATGGCATGGCCCGTCGTCCGTCGTCCGTCCGTAAACTTTTGACACTTTTGACACTTTCGACTTCTCCTCATGAACCATACACATTAGAGAGCTGAAATTTTGTGTACAAGTACCTTAGCGTATGGAGATTCTAATTTGTAACTTTGGTGACCCTGTGACCCCAAATAGGGTCACAGGGGTCACAACTTTAAAAACCTATTTTCATCTTCTTCTCCAGTTCCAGAAGGACTAGAGAGTTTAAAATGATATGTGCAGACTCCTTGGCCAATGGGGATTCTAATTTGTAACTTTGGTGACCCTGTGATCCCAAATAGGGTCACAGGGGTCACAACCTTAAATACCTATTTTCATCTTCTTCTCCAGTTCCAAAAGGAGTAGAGAGTTAAAAATTATATGTGCAGACTCCTTGGACAATGGAGATTCTAAATTGTAACTTTGGTGACCCTGTGACCCCAAATAGGGTCACAGGGGTCACAACCTTAAAAACCTATTTTCATCTTCTTCTCCAGTTCTAAAAAGACTAGAGAGTTAAAAATGATATGTGCAGACTCATTGGCCAATGGGGATTCTAATTTGTAACTTTGGTGACCCTGTGACCCCAAATAGGGTCACAGAGGTCACAACTTTAAAAACCTATTTTCATCTTCTTCTCCAGTTCTAAAAGGACTAGAGAGTTGAAAGTGATATGTGCAGACTCCTTGGCCAATCGGGATTCTTAATTGTAGATTTCGTGACCCCATGACCACAAATAGGGTCACAGGGTCACAACCTTAGAAACCAATTCTCATCTTCTTCTCCAGTTCCAAAAGGCCTAGAGAGCTGAAATTATATGTGCAGACTCCTTGGCCAATGGGGATTCTAAATTGTAGATTTCGTGACCCCATGACCCCAAATAGGGTCACAGGGGTCACAACCTTAAAAACTTATTTTCATCATCATCTTTAGCTCCTAAAGGTTTATTGAGCTGAAAGACTGCATGTAGACTCCTTGGCCAATTGGGATTCTAAACTGTAGGTTTTGTGATCCCATGACCCCAAATAGGGTCACAGGGGTCACAATCTTAAAAACCTTTTTTTCTTCATTAGATGACAGTCTATGGCAAATTTATTTCTCCTTGGATATTTTAGTGTGGACTTCTTTCACTGTCTGATATTGGCTATCTAGAAAGTGTTGAATAATAATACATTTGTTTTGTAATTATTTTATAGGTTTTCTTGCAATAGGTAACATCAGTTTCATTTTTATCTCATCTGGCCTGTATAAAGCAAACTTGATATGATGCCTGATGAGCTACAGAGCCAATGGCTCTATTTTTTTAACAACGACATGTATGATATGGAACCGAAAACACAAAAAACGCGTGCTGCGAAGAAGGAATAATATTATACAGTTACTTATGTGCGTAGACCAGAGGCAAAATATAGTACTATTTCATTTATAGTAACGTAGTATTTCTCTTAAATAAAATTATATTTATAAAGTTATGATCATAATTTGCTCTGTCTTAAAGAGAAATGAATATTGTTGTTCTGTGATGTTTGCTTTATTTGTACACTTCTTTCTCATGTTTATTTATATGTAAACAATTGCAATTTCATAATTTAGCATGCCTTTCATAATGAACAATTGTAGTTCTAAGATATTGGGTTTGTTTACTCAAAGAACATAGATTTAAATGGATATCATCATACCTGGGGTTCGTATAGCAAATGCAAAACGCTTACCTGCATGTTCCAAACCATATTTCCTTTACTAATTGGTACCAGATTATATACACGGGCCGTTCTTACATCTTAATTAACTGGGTGCTACAACAGGATGTGTTTATCGTTACATAACGTAATCATGGGATCTTCTGGTGTAGTAAGTTCAAGATAAAACAGCACCATTGGCATTCTGACGTTGATCTAGTGTACTGCCTTACCTTGAAGAACATATTCCTTTATACGGGGTTAGATAATGCCAATAGTCTATCATCCAGACCCTTCTTCATTAGTCGAGAAAATGTTTGCAAAACTAGTTGTCTCAAAAGTGTTCTTCGGGCCTTCTTTTGTATTATTGTGTATCAAATATTCAGAAATCCAATTGTTGTCATATTTTTAGTGACTTTACGATAGTGGTTATTACACTCATGTAAAAAATATATGGAGGGTGAAAAAAGGATTGTAAGTATGCTGATATTTACATCAATGTTTTATCTCTTTTTGAAATTCTCGGATAAGCATTTGTTAAAAAGGACTTTCGAAAGAGTTTTTCATTTCATATTGAGCCTTCTTAGCCTTGTTTTGCCTAGAGATAGTAAGTGATCTAGCCCATTAAACTTTCATTTGGTTCATCTAGTACAATCGGGTTTCCTTTGAAACAAAAACATAAGTTTTTTGTTAAAAATGTATAAGAACTGTTTTTATTTAACCAAATATGACGTTGATCATCACCTAGGCGATGTCAGTTACTTCAATGACGTCATGCACTAATTACCCATATACACTTCGCCATGGTAACATATTCATTCCTTACTATCACAAACATGTACATGGACCTATCATTCCAAGAACGGTCCTCAGGTTTTATTGTCTTAAGGTTGTAATTTGCTGGTGTTTCAAATGCGTCCGAAATGCTTTGTACTTTTATGAAAAGAACATTTGTGTCGAATAGTTTTATTTGATACAGATAATAATGCTCGATAACATTTTACCGTATCCTCTAATACATCGTATTCATTGGTAACATGTTTGCAGCGATTTATCACTTTTCAAGTCAAAGTCAAATAGTTTATTGTATTTAAGGCCCATAAACAAATGTACGTAAAGAGTTACATAATGCAAATAATACATATACATATAAACAGTAATACATATTTCAAATATTTTGGAACGCAATGACAAAAAGAAGATCTTATTTCAGCTCTTGGGGCGAATTTCATTTCTTAAAAGTTCATTTCTACGTTTTATACTATGTTTGATAAATAACGACAAATTAAGAATAACATTTTCATTTTGAGAACACAATAGGGATGTAAAGGCAACAGCAAGTGGGTTTTTTTCAAGTACTTATTTAACTGTATCAAAATTACACACCGAGCAATATTTTTAAATCGACTCTGTTTTACGTAGTGTACAACTTGTATAATTTTGTATATCCTCTTAACAACGTCGGTGCAAGCCTTTTTACCCAACGAGGGGGCGTAGTGTTTGCAAATTGTGTTGAGTGGTACTACATGCATGAATACGAGGAGAAAATGGGTTAAGTAATTTAATCTAGACGGAACACGGGGGAGATCATAGGCATAATACTGACTTTAGGAAACAAAGGATATCAAAGGACAAGATATCTCCAGATAATATTCAAAATTTTGCTTTTTTATCATTATGTATTATTTATTTAAAATTCACAAGTTCATGTTTATTTTGTGTTGTAATAATTGATAGAGAATATGTTATGACAAAATGAATAAATGCATTTTAACAAATAGAGAAGGTTACGTGATCAGTCAAAAAAATAATTAAGTATAAAATATTCGGAGTTTTTTCATTGATTATGCTGCAATAATTTTGACGTTATTGTCATCGTTGACGTCTTGTATTCTTTCAATAGATGAACATTTTATAGATTGATGTAACAAATGGATATGTTTATGAGTCACTGTGCGATGAGAAAGCAAGATGTTTGGAGTTATGGTTGGGTCTTTTATAACGTGCCACAAAAAATAACTCATTGCATTATGTTCAACACCAAATCATCTGTTGGTTTTACTCAAACTACGGTAATGTTTGTATAATTTGATAAGTTCTTTAAACTTCAGAAAGGTAAGTTTACCTCTCAACAAAGTCATCCCTTAAAATTGTTATAAGATTCCCAAGGCCAAATCAAAACTAAAAATGGCACGTCACACATATAAGAAATCCGGCTAAACTGTAAATAGTTCATGTGAACTTCATACTCCCCCACTACACGTGTTGGCTGCTAGTAATTGGTATTTCTCCTGTCTTGAAGGGAGGGAAGGGGGAGATGGGGGTGGGGTATGGGTTGGGGGAGGTGGGGTGACCTATTGTGTAGGTGTACCAATACGCCGATTTACCTAGATGTACCTTACAGTAGCGCTAATGCCTCAGGTTAACTCGCTTTGGCAGAAACGAGCATCGTCTGCTTGGAATGTTGCTGCCAAATATGGTTGCCATGGCATTGTATGCCGTTGCCATGGAAACCACATGTTCACGCTTTACGTAAATTCTAGGATTTCAGCGATAATTCTTACGTGATAACAAAGAAAACGCCAGGTACGCTTGCTATCATTCAGTACAGCTATACAGCTGTTGTCTAACACCTGTATAGTCTTCATTATAAAGAGGACGTTCTACCGACGGCCATTACGACAAGGTCAAGGTCACCCAACATACTGCTTGCATCTGAAAGTGCTATCATATGTTATATAAGATGCTTTATGGAAATAAATAGATCGTACTGACTCAACATAAACGTTTGGTAGCATTAGCAGTTTTCGGGACACTAAATGGTTATAGATGGTTTTTGATGGATTATATAGTGTTATGGTAAAATGCTATGTTTTATGGAATGGTACGATAATACAAAATATATATAAATTGGCGATTTGATTCGAAACGTATTTCAAACGTAACGTTACCATAATACCATAGCATAGAATAATATTGTTAGGATGTGGGTCAACGTACAAAATGCTAGAAAACTATGTTTAAATGTTTCTTTTGCAAATGAACACTTAAGTTGCAATTCAAGAAGATTGCAAAGGGAGTGTTTCAAAAGTAATATCTAAAACAACTTGATGTTTATGTTATTAGAGGTATTGAAACTAAAATGTTTCTTTAGATATCTATCATATCTAGTATTTTACAGATCATGAATTGACATTAGATTGAGTATATGGTGTCTCTTGTTCTTTTGTCACATTGTCGTTTATGATGGTGTCAATCAAGTTTATAATGTTGTTGATTGCAGTAGTTATTGCTTGTAACAAAATATGATTTCTTGAATACACACAAGTTTATCATTTCATTTTTACACATTTACATTAGATCTATCATCAACAGATTCATTTTAGAGGTAAACGATATCGAAATGTAACGTTTTGTGGAAAACAACTTCTTTTTGTGGAATAGACACAGCTTTTTAAAATGTACGCTTACTCCTTTATCAGGATGAATTGTCCATCAATCCAGTTTACGAAGGACTGAGCATGTTCATTAGAACATCCTACAGAAGTTGTAGAATGTTCAGAATATCTTGCTTTTCTTATGTGTGTCAGTCCAAATTACTTGTTGAAGATTTTTACAACAACTTATTGACTTTGCCTGATTCTAGTTTGCTTCCTTTGTATTCTTTTAAAATCTTTCCCATTTGAAAAATAGATTTTAAAGCATAGCATATGTTGTTATTCAAATTCTTCAAGCAAGTTTCATGATTAACTTGAAACAACAGTTTGTTATAAAATCAATAATAAAGCAATTATGTCTTACCTTCTTGTAACTAATATGTGTATAAAATCTTAATTTAACAGAGTTGACAATCATAAGAACAAGTAGTGATAAGAGTTGTAATACTGAGTTTAGTACTATTGGTAGAATTCTCTGGTTATACTAAAGGTAGAGCCTACATGCTCTATACATCCCCAAAATAGTGGTGATCGGTTCATTATTGTCATTGTTTCACTTGGTCTGAAATGCTACTAACGTATATGATAACAAGTCATATATGCCATTGAGGTGTGCACTTGATTCGCCAACTAGGTAGATATGGGGAATACCTCAGTAACAACAGATGGTTTATCCAGCTGCATACGTTCATGCGTAGTGAGTCACTAACGTAGGTGGTTAAGAAATGTACAGGGGGGGGGGATGAGGGGGATAAGGGTTGAATGAAAGTTGGGATGGGGAGCAGATATGGGAATATAAAGTTCGTTCCTTGATACGACGGAAACCTCTGTGTTGTTCCAATAGGGAGGTTACTATTCAGCAATTGTAATTTGCTTATGGATTGGCCCTTGAAGGGTTACCAAACTCTTGTCTCCCCTTTTGGATAAAAAAAATACTTTAAAAACATCACACCACAAACATAATTGAGAAATGGTGTCCATAGTCCGTCAATTAAAATATGATGTAATTTGTTTTTCATTTGTCATAATTCTGTATGACGGTGGTGATTTTCAATGGGTTTTCATTAAATTTGATATATATTACATGTTATTTGAAGAATGATCTTGCAGAAATTAATTTCAAGGTAAGATTCACCTTTGAAGAATTTTTAAATAACATACTCTTACGTATGGCCATCAAAGAATTACGATAAAAAGTAAGGTCATCTGTATCGGTGTGTTAAAAATACTCCTTTTAACAATGGTTTGCACTAAGTTTGCCATTCAACTTCCTTTCTAACACATTTCACTGCTTCTGTTTTGGTCGATAAAGCTCAAGATTTTGTATGAAATATCGCCAAACCGTTATCACAACACAGCGTTCTTAGTTTCTGTTTTGAAATTGTAAATGAGATAAAATCTTTGTTTATCTTGGCAATATTTATGTTTACCATCTCTACGGGGTAGAAAGCTATCTTACCTACATGTATGTTCTTACATACGGCTGTTGGCCTGGCACGTTGTCATGCGTTTATACTGTAAAACGTTCCTCCTTAAAATTGTTGTAGAAGCTTATTCGCGTTGCTGGCTGTTGACATATCTTTGTATCTTTAAAAAGTCGTGTTAATACCAGATACATTTAGAACCTTTTAAAGATAAAAGCGCAATTATCTTCCTAAGTAATCGTTTTAATTACGAATATGCTAAAAACAGTCAAGATTAAATTGCAATATCTTCTTTGCGGGAGGCTATTATTTTGGTTTCTATATTTAGATAGATACAGAACCGTTACCTGGCAACATCCTAAAATGCACCATTCTACTATCAAACCCCGTATTTCAAGTCACTGTAACTTCAGCCAACGACAATAAATATCTGGCAAGTCTAGAGTTTGCCACAAAGACAATAGATACTGAGCAAGTCTTGAGTCTGCCACAAAACAATAATTATCTGACAAGTCTAGAGTTTGCCACAAACACAATAGATATCTGGCAAGTCTAAAGTTTGCCACAAAGACAATAGATATCTGGCAAATCTAGAGTTTGCCACAAAACAATAGATATCTGACAAGTCTAGAGTTTGCCACAAGACAATAAATATCTGGCAAGTTTAGAGTTTGCCACAATACAATAAATATCTGGCAAGTCTAGAGTTTGCCAAAAGACAATACATACCGGGCAAGTTTAGAGCTTGTCACAAAGACAATAACTATCTGGCAAGTCTAGAGTTTGCCACACAGACAATAGATATCTGGCAAATTTAGAATTTGCCACAAAGACAATAAATATCTGGCAAGTTTAGAGTTTGCCACAAAGACAATAAATATCTGGCAAGTCTAGAGTTTGCAACAAAAAGCTCGCCTTTCTTTGAGACCCTCTGTACGTTTATGACAAGGTGGCCATGTTTCTAATGAATGGAGATTTCACGTTTTAAATGTTGTATAGGATTGGAGTTTTGGAGGCACATTTACTGTAAATGTGAATAGTCTATTGAAGTGCAATAACAAATACGGCAATATGGTTAACGATGCTTTGCTGCAAACAAAGAAATGATCTAACACATTTGGCAAGTATTTAAACATCTAGCAATCATCTGAATGACTGTGTGGGTGAGTAGGGTTTAACAAGTTTTCAGCAATATTTCAGATATTAACCATGTACAAAAGGTTGAGGAACAAGTTCTCCAAAATAGAGTACCTTTTCCTTAAAGGGGCAGTAGCACGTTTTTAGGGGGAATATAAGGTGATGTCAGGAAAATGAAAATAAACGATTCCAATTGAAAGACAATGTATTCAAACTAAGTGGAGCAGTAATAAATCAAATATATAATGTAAAGTTTAGCCATGTGATACCATTTTCTTACACAAAATGAATTAAAGTTGTTCACAAAAAATGGCCGCCAATGGATTTTATGTGAATCTTCATACTTTGTCCTGTGACTATTGATGATTGGTTTGTGTAATGATATTTTTTACTCTTTCAAACTAATACATTTAGCATTAACTTACAATTATCAGTGAAAAGTTTCGAATATAAAATTATAAAAAAACTTGCTACTGCCCCCTTAAACCGATCAGAAAAAAAGGCATCGAAAGGTTAAGGCGAGAAACGGAAAGAAAGCCATATGTGAATAATACGTATCAAAGAAAGAAGAATGCACAATAAAATGTAAGTTTTTTAATGATTGAATACATCTTATGAGTCTATTGTACCTACAGTTTCTCCTCTCTCCTATTTAGATTTATTTCTCTATCTCAGTGAAAAGTATGACACATGCCCGTGTTGATAATCTTAAAGCTATGATAGGATACTCCGATCCTTTGTTGCAGTTGACGTATGTAAAATATTAATTTCAGGTGTGCAATAATTGGCATTTTATATGCAACTATTTTTATTCTTACCCACGTCTACCTTCTGTATTGCATAAGCCTAGGCTCAAGCAAGCAGAAACTACTTGCATAGTGACTTTTCCACAGTCTATCGCGATATCAGTGAGGAATTTTGTATACCGTCCAAACATCTCACTTCTTCAAGCCGATGAGAGTTTTATCGGTAGTTGTTTGGAATATAGTGTTTCCGAGATTTCCCACTCGTGCCATACCAAAGCGATACCATCTTGTATCTTCTAAGCACAACTTCCGGTAATGCCAAGCAAGCACGATCTAGCAAGCAATGGGGATATTGAGTTTGCAGGATATGTTTCTGTGTAAGGTCATTACCCACATGGTCCACAAGAGGTTTAATATGATATATATGATGCAATATCATCAGTAAACCAGTGCAAAAATACAATGAGGTTTGAGGACAAATATGTGTTTTCATGACATGTGGTTATATTACCATACAGGAATATACTTGTTTGGTTTCTGATTGATGGTCAATTATTTAAGATTTATCTTTTAGAAGGTACAATATCCGAACATCAGCATTGATAGTATATCTAACAGACCCTGAAACAAAATATCTGTAAAACACAATTGTTTTATAGAAAGTTTAAATTATACTCGTATTTCTGGTTCTATTAAATGTCAAGTTACAACTTTTGGCCGCTAGGGCAATTTGCTTGAACCCCAGGATCTTGGCGTAATAGAACAGAGGCTTGCTCGCACTGAGCTGCCTCTATGGGGAGAGAAATGGGTTCCTGCTCTTTTGTCAGACTTTTGTTTTAAAAGATAAATTTAGTTAATTTTCATTAAAAAATTCATATCATTTTTATATAATTTATTCAGTTATTTGATAATGTATCTTGTAGTAAGAATCTAGTTATTCTTTAGCTATTGTAAGGGTTACTTATTAATTTACTTTTTAGAATATATTTATATAAATTCCCTTTTTTGGTTTGATGTTTTTGAAATTAGACATTATCCATTTTGTCACTCTTTAGGTCTTGTTTTCAATGCTTTGTTTATTAATACATGTGCTTTTCATTAAACATTTAAAGGGGCAGTAGCACATTTTAGGGGGAATAAAAGGTGATGTCAGGAAAATCAAAATAAATGGTTCCAATTGAAAGATAATGTATTTAAATTAATGAACCACCAATAAATCAAATATGGAATGTTCAGCCATGCGATTCCTCAAGTTTTTCTTACACAATATGAATTAAAGGTGTTCGCATATAAATGGCTGCCAATGAATTTTATGTTAATCTTTATAATTTTTTCTCTTACTATTGGTTTGTGTTAGTAGATTTTTGACACTTTCAAAATAATACATTGAGTATAAACGTACAATTATCAGTGAAAAATTAAAAATATTAAATTTAAAAAAAAACGTGCTACTGCCCCTTTAACTTGCATGTACAACAACATAAGCAATTGAAGAATTATTTAACATAATGTTATGTATTTACAGTGTATGTAACAAGCTTGAAAAGAAGCCAGCCCAAAAGCTGTATTTTGTACACTTAATTGGTAAAATTGAAGAAAACCTTAGGATAAACAACCGGACGAAAAGTAACCAGTTCGTGGACTGGCGGACAGGCCTTATTTCATTCACTAGTATTTGGCTTAACATGAAGCAATTTATTGCCTCGGATGCAGCATTGTTCATATGACAGAACTTCTTATACAGCTGTTTCAATATGTTCCAATATGGTTCATTATGCCTCACAACATGTGTTCCTGCGCTCCACGGGTATTTTGATACATAACAGATCTTTCCGGTAAAATGCTTTAATGATACTAAAACTCACATCAAACAACTACTGCATGCTATATTTCTATGGTAATTTCCACTTCTTCCCATAAATATGATATTTTTAAGCACCTGTGAAATTAACGATGTTCTGACTTTGATGTTTAGGATAATTGCCTTGGGAGTGTAGATGATATAATGATAACATGTTTCAGTCCTCATTGAATAGCAAATATAGCAATTTTCCTGTTATTGAGATTATTTTCTCGAAAAATAGGTGTTAGCAAAATAGCTGGCAGGTGAACATGACCTAAAATATATAACGGAATAACTTTAGAGTTTAGGAAGCAGTCTGAATATAAATACTTGGATCTACTATTATTCAAAATGTATATGCTTGATAAAGTCGGACAATGATAAACACTAGTTTTATAAAGGCGATTGTTTTGGGTATTTTTGTACACTGAAAAGCCTGTGAAACCAATTTTCAACCGTTTTCTAAATGTGTTTGAAGAAATGTTTTAAAATTCATTTGTTTACTTGCAATTTCATGTTATGATCAAGAACTGAACTTCATTTAATTTTAAACTGACAAATTCTTGCTCCAAAAATCACCAGAAAAACATCATGTTGTGGAAATAATGTTTTGATGAATACTTTTGTTGAAACATCTTTTTTCTGTGTACTTTTAGAAAAGAAATGGATTGCCATGTGTTCAAGCCATATAATTCAAATGGAGCAGGTAAATCTTCGATCAAATAGTTTGGTTTTGACCCTATTTTATCAGAAAAATGATAATCATATGAAAATAAATTTTTGTAGCATCTCTCTTTGTGGGGTACTTTAAGAAAAAACAAATCGAATGCATCGTTTAAGCATTGTTATTCCAATCAGCAAAAGCAATATCTTCAATCCAATAGTTTGGTTTTGACCCTATTTTATCAGAGAAATGATAATTTGATGAAAATAACATTATTGAAGCATATTTTTTCTGTGTACTTTAAGAAAACAAATTAATTGCCATATCTTCAAGCCTTGTAATTCCAATTACCAAAAGAAAATCGCCAATCCAATAGTTTGGTTTTGACCCAATTTCATCCTGAATCAATAAAACACACTATGACCGCAGCGTAGAAGTGTTTGTGAAGAATGTTGAACCTTGTTCAAACTGACATCCAGATTTAGCCCAATAAAAGCTAAACCCCTTTGGCATTTGCGTCATTTTCACGAAGTGCGTCGTAATGACTTTATTTTGGCAGTATTTAGTTTTGCTTGTCTAATGCATTATTGAAAGAAGGTTTTTAATCTTACGTCTTCTATGCTATTTCTATGAGAGGACTGACGCTAGTTGTTCGCCTCAGACGGGAGATTTGGGATCAATAAAAGAGTCCAACAGTTGACGTCTGCAGTGCAGTTACAATTGCAAATGGCTTCCACTTGTAGATCAATATTGATTGGTTAATCGGTTGTTGATAATGGTCTCCATTTTGAGTGCAGTTTTCATGACCTGTCTCTGTTTTGCTTATTAAGCATTTCTTAGCCCTAGTATAATTTCATTTAATGTTTTGAATCCAATGTCTTGCTCAAAATGCTGTTTAAGAGTTTAAGAAACTGGTATTCATTCAGTTTATGTTTTGAATTGAACCATCTTGCCCAAAATTGCTGTTGAATTACAGGTCATTGCTCTACCATATGTTGAGATCATTTGATATTTGTATAAGCTCTAGCCAAAGGCAGTTTCAATATTGTATGGCTGCACTTCTGATGGTAAGAGTAAACTTGAAATGGTGGATGTAGAGAAATCATATTGCTTCAAGTCTGAAAGCATGAAAGTTGTAACTTTGATTGAATATAACACTTAATTGTGAGTCAGACATCTCATTGCGAGTAAATGGCATGATAAGTCCATTTTTTGTTGGGATGCAAATTTAGGGAATAATTCTCATTTAAGGCATTGTCACCCATTTTCTAAGGAAAATAGGAAATCTCTCGAAAAATGCAGTGGAAATCAAATGTTTGCAATCGCAAGATAACTTTTTCAAATCAATACAATGATTTCTTGAATAAACTTACCAAGTTTGTTTTTAAGTTATAACTAGCTTCTCAAATCGATTCCGCTTCCTTTAAACTTTGATTAAAAGGTGTTCACACAAAAATGACTCCATGCAGTCTCTCTTCATTTGTAACACCTAATCTAACTATTGATTATCAGGTTGAGTAAGTGACTGTTTTAGCTTATCTCTGCAAATTGTCTCTGTAAATGTCCCCTATATAATCTCTCTAACTATTCAGCTGCCAAAACATAACCTGACCTTGAAATGTAAAGAAGCAATTTTACTTTTATTCATAATTATTACAGACATCTGATTGTTAAAAAAACCCGTAGTGTTGTAATTGGAAATCAAAAGAGAATTTAGAAGGTAAAACCAATCTCCATTTCCTTATAATTTGAATTTTACAAAAGGGATCCTAAAAAATAGTTTATATGAAGACGACAAATAATATAAAGTATATTTACATGAACTGTCACAAAATGAACTGAATTAATTATCGTCTTTGGAGGTTTTTGAACACTTAAAAACATTTATGACAGACGTGTAAAAGTAGTCTTGAATTAGTTTTTTTTCATTTTGAATGCTTGATTGCACACACATGTGCATAATGCGCACATTTGGTTGCAGATGGATATGCACATTTATGCATGACTGAACTGACTGCATAGATGTGCATTTGGAAATTCAATTATTGAGTAAGGAAATGTATTTTGTACTCATTGCCCTCAACTTTTATCTGAAATTCTTTCTTGGAACATTAATTTTGTAATGACTTTTGTCTGTGAGACAGTTTTGTAGTTTGAGCCTCCTTTTATCCATTTTTACCCTTATCAGGCTGGAGTATTCCAGGGTAATGTTCTTCAACCTGTCCAGATTGTTAACTTTTGTCAATCAATTTACCAATCTTTATTTCAGTATAAAGGTATATGTACATAATAATGTTCATGTGTTATGTTATCTTAAATAGATTAATTATACACACTCATCTGCATAGGTAATAATTAAAAAAATTCAAAAATATACATAAATAAGACGTAAATCATTTCATTTAGGAAAAATGTTAGTAAAATTGTATCAGTCTGCTACACCATATAACAGCTTTTCTGTCATTTGGAGAGTCAATATGGTTTAGCACAAGATGATTTTACATTTTAAGGTATTTGTTAAAATTAAAAAAATAGTTGACTTTCCTTTATTAACAACATTAATTTAACATTAAATTTTTAAAATGACACGCAATGACCAATAGATCTTTTATGTTCTTATGACTCGTGTTAACATGTTAACATCTCTTTCCTCTATACATAAATAACAACCTACATTATTGTCTTGGAAAGCAGCTTCGATTTCAATTCACAAATTCACTAGATTATTATCAAGTGAGAATATATCAAAATCTAAAAAATCTTGCAAAATCCCATGACATTTAGCATGTGATAGAAAAATTAAAATCTTAAACTCTTCAAAAATCCCTTGATATTTAGTAGGTAAGAATGAATAAAAATCTTAAAACTCTTACAAAATATTTTGATATTTATACGTAGCAAATCACCAAATGCTCTCTATCATTACCAATTGTGCTCTTGATAACAGGTAATGGGTGTGGCAGAGGAAATGGGCGTGGTCTTTTTGAAGGCGTGGCCTATTCCAGTGGGCGGGACTTAAGCAGGAAGCAATGTTTTATTGAACAGGTGAAGCAATCTTGTATAACACTGGTAAATTGCTTCGGTCATGTTCACTCTGTTTTTCAGGATGTAAAAAAATAAGCAGTACAAGAAATCAAAACACAGGTTACTGTTACGGAACTGGTTTTGTTTTTTGTAGTCTTAAAAATAGCACTATCATTCACAAGGAAGGAAATCAGAGGTTAAGAGGTTTATTTAGGTTCAAGTATTTTTTCTCTCAGAGTATCAGTTTGAGAGAGTCAGGAAGAGTTATGTGGAATGAATATTTTGGATGCAATCCTAAAATGATATTTAATACATTATGAGAAAGTTTGAATGTCATTGATATGATTTCGTCATATTGCATTTTGATTTAGTTCTGCAATTAAATGGTTATTACAACATAGTTCTACATTCTACCCTAATAAGTTTTTAATAAAACAATAAATTCAAATCATCCAATTCCAACATCTTGAAAAGCAAATCTTTATTCAGGAGGAACCCCAAATTCATTTGCTTTGAGGCTTCATTCTAGTTTTTAATGAAAGTTTCTCTTGGTGTTTTAGGGAATGAGTGTTTGTTCATCTGATGGACAGCAACTTTTACAGAGATCATAACTTATAACAAATCTTATTTTAGATTTAGATTTCCATTGACTCATCTCTTATATTTTATTTAAAAACAAATTTAAAAAAAAGATTTGTAAGAGGCTAAGTCGCAGTTTGTTTGTTCAGCTATGTTAAATCATTTCCTTAGGCTTTCCATTTCAGTATTCAGCAAAAAAAGCCTTCTTATGTCTAGAAAATGTTGGCAAGTATAATTGCCTCAATTTTATTAGCTCATCAGGACTGAAAGTCCAGATGGGCTTATGGCATAGCTCGTCGTCCGGCGTCCGTCCGTCCGTAAACTTTTGACACTTTCGACTTCTTCTCATGAACCATACACATTAGAGAGCTGAAATTTTGTGTACAAGTACCTTAGCATATGGAAATTCTGATTTGTAACTTTGGTGACCCTGTGATCCCAAATAGGGTCACAGGGGTCACAACCTTAAATACCTATTTTCATCTTCTTCTCCAGTTCTAAAAGGAGTAGAGAGTTAAAAATGATATGTGCAGACTCCTTGGACAATGGAGATTCTAATTTGTAACTTTGGTGACCCTGTGACCCCAAATAGGGTCACAGGGGTCACAACCTTAAAAACTTATTTTCATCTTCTTCTCCAGTTCTAAAAGGACTAGAGAGTTAAAAACGATATGTGCAGACTCCTTGGCCAATGAGGATTCTAAATTGTAGATTTCGTGACCCCATGACCCCAAATAGGGTCACAGGGGTCACAACCTTAAAAACCTATTTTCATCTTCTTCTCCAGTTCTAAAAGGACTAGAGAGTTGAAAGTGATATGTGCAGACTCCTTGGACATTGGGGATTCTAATTTGTAACTTTGGTGAACCTGTGACCCCAAATAGGGTCACAGGGGTCACAACCTTAAAAACCAATATTCATCTTCTTCTTCAGTTCTAAAAGGACTAGAGAGTTGAAAGTGATATGTGCAGACTCCTTGGCCAATGGGGATTCTAAATTGTAGATTTCGTGACCCCATGACCCCAAATAGGGTCACAGGGGTCACAACCTTAAAAACCTATTTTCATCTTCTTCTCCAGTACTAAAAGCACTATAGAGTTGAAAATGATATGTGCAGACTCCTTGGCCAATCGGGATTCTTAATTGTAGATTTCGTGACCCGATGACCCCAAATAGGGTCACAGGGGTCACAACCTTAAAAACCAATTCTAATCTTCTTCTCCAGTTCCAAAAGGTCTAGAGAGTTAATATTGATATGTGCAGACTCCTTGGACAATGGGGATTCTAATTTGTAACTTTGTTGACCCTGTGACCCCAAATAGGGTCACAGGGGTCACAACCTTAAAAACCTATTTTCATCTTCTTCTCCAGTACTAAAAGCACTATAGAGTTGAAAATGATATGTGCAGACTCCTTGGCCAATCGGGATTCTTAATTGTAGATTTCGTGACCCGATGACCCCAAATAGGGTCACAGGGGTCACAACCTTAAAAACCAATTCTCATCTTCTTCTCCAGTTCCAAAAGGTCT
This sequence comes from Steromphala cineraria, assembly GCA_916613615.1. NCBI lineage: Eukaryota > Metazoa > Mollusca > Gastropoda > Trochida > Trochidae > Steromphala > Steromphala cineraria. Next base: position 20,322,547 of record OU744730.1, on the reverse strand, counting down.
AGAGAGTTAATATTGATATGTGCAGACTCCTTGGACAATGGGGATTCTAATTTGTAACTTTGTTGACCCTGTGACCCCAAATAGGGTCACAGGGGTCACAACCTTAAAAACTATTTTCATCTTCTTCTCAAGTTCTAAAAGGTCTAGAGAGCTGAAATTATATGTGCAGACTCCTTGGCCAATGGGGATTCTAAATTGTAGATTTCGTGACCCCATGACCCCAAATAGGGTCACCGGGGTCACAACCTTAAAAACTTATTTTCATCATCATCTTTAGCTCCTAAAGGTCTATTGAGCTGAAAGACTGCATGTAGACTCCTTGGCCAATTGGGATTCTAAACTGTAGGTTTTGTGACCCCATGACCCCAAATAGGGTCACAGGGGTCACAATCTTAAAAACCTATTTTTCTCCATTAGATGACAGTCTATGGCAAATTTATTTCTCCTTGGATATTTTATTGTGGACTTCTTTCACTGTCTGATATTGGCGATCTAGAAAGTGTTGAATAATAATACATTGAATTTTGTTTTGTAATTTTTTTATAGGTTTTTTTGCAATAGGTAACATCAGTTTCATTTTTAGCTCATCTTGCCTGTATAAAGCAAACTTGATATGATGCCTGATGAGCTACAGAGCCAATGGCTCTATTTTTTCTTTTTAAACAAAAACTCAAAATGATAAAATTTCTAAAGAACTCTTTTTTCCAGCGACTAAATGTTAGTTTAGCAGCTAGCAGCTAGCAGCTAGCTTGTTTCTGGTTCCACAAAACACTGTTAGGATACATGATGCCCTGTAAAGGTCAACTCGAAGCTCTGACCGCTGGAACTAAAGGTCAGAGATGACCTGGAAGCATGTGAAGCTGATTACTCCTGAGAAGCTTATACTGATTAGGACAGCAAGCCCAAATTGCTGACTTGACGTATTTGTATGTCTTACTACATTGCAGACATAGGACATTAAGATTGAATGTGAGGCACTGTAAGGAGAAACATCTGAACAAGTATTGAATATATACAGATGTAAGCTTCCAGATTTTACCCCCATTGAAAGTATTCACGGGTAGATTCTGGTATACCCCTGGGTAGATTTTGGTATACCCCAGGGTAGTTTTTGGAGTCTTCCCAGAATCTGCCTCACAAAACTACCCAGTAATAAAGAAAACAGTATAAAACCAGTGAATGAAACAAGCCTGAAAAGTAACCAGTTCAAAAGTGATATTTTGTGGGTTTATTTGGTTAATTTGAAGAAAAAGCTCAAAAAGTTCCAAGCCAAGACCAAAGTACCCACTTACAGGTCTGGTAGACGAGCCTTATTCATACATCGATAAAACAATATTTAAATAAGTATTGCTTATTTGACATAGTTATGACTTGAATGTCTTACTGCATTGCATATATTGGACATTTAGAATGAATGTGATGTAGAATGAATGTAAAGACTGAAAGGAGAAAAATCTGAACAATAGTTGAATATATATAAAACCACATTGAAAAAAAGTATTGCTTACTTGACATAGTTGTGTCTCTTATAAAATTGCATGTGTTAAATGTTTATGAAACAACATTGGAAAAAGTCTTCTTCAAATCTTTTCTTCGAATGATGTCAATGGAAAGCTTGTCCACCTTTGAATACCTTTGGCATTTAGATATTTGATTTTATAAACATGGTACAATCAGGATATATGTAGCAAGAAAACTTACCCCGGTAAGTTAAATTGGCACTTCAGTGCATTGGAGGCATTCAAGAAGGTGTCCCCCCCCCCTTTACAAAATGTTTTGATCTGTCACTTACATTTGAACATTTCTGGATCTGTCACTTACATTTGAACATTATTTCTGGATCTGTCACTTACATTTGAACATTATTTCTGGATCTGTCGCTTACATTTGAACATTTCTGGTAAGCTAACTTTCATGCTCTTATAAATCATTCCCATGAAGGATCTTTCATAAAATATTCTTCAAGAGCCTGTGAGATATTAGATTTACCAAATCTAGACTTTGTTTTTCAAAACTGAATGTTTCTGGGAATGAGAATTTAAGGTAAAGATGTGATAAATTGCAGTTTTAAACCATGACATGAATTTGACAATATAATATTTTTGACTGAGGCTCAGCTATATACAACATTATAACCTCTGATTATCACTTTGCGTTTCTTGACAGTGAAGATTTTATCAGATTCATCGCCATATCTTCGAGTCAATCAAGGCGTGTAATTAGACAAGATGAGGTGATTGCTGGTAGGCACAAACAGTAATTACGAGATGTAATCAACGAGACAGGACCAATCATCTGGGTTGATTGGCGGCTAGATGTGTTACATGTATGGAACTTGTCAGTGAAGATCAACTGAAATATGTGCTGGCACATGTTACGTACATATGTCATTAATTTCATTTGAGAAAGCATTATTTGTGTTTGAATTTTTGTGGCAAATAGCTTTGATGTATAGCATTTGCAGAGACAAAAACTTTTTACTTTTTAAAATGATTAAATTTCTCTTCAATTGACTCTAGATATGTATGTGTACTTAGGTTTTGTTTGCGGATAACAAATTTTGGTGGTATTGTTTTAACAAACTAATTGATAAAAAACTAAAATCTCATAAATCCTTCCAGATTTGACACAGAATTTTAGCTCAATTTCAATTGAAAAAAAAGAAACATATTTACTTGTCATCTAGCAAAATACATAGGCATAATGAAATAAATACTCAAGAAAATTATAGTTTGATAGAAATTCCTGTTAATTTCACTAGGAAAAAAACAATTGTGAAGACGAAGCTTCTATTTCTAATTAATAAGCAATATTTTTGCAGTCATTTTTTGTGTGTTCCTACATGTACATTTTGATATGATAAATAGATAAATGTGTTTTTAGGAAACTGGGTCAACCTTTATCTTAGAGAGGAAACATCCTAGAGAAAGGTGTTGAAACATATGATAACACACGTCTTCATCTTATACACATAATAACACATGGAGGATAAATATTATAACATATTTTATGTGTACTATTTTGTTATAAATAGCAATGTGTGAAATTGCATGAATTTTTTAAGAGAATATTTTACCAAAAATGTATATATCTGTCACTTTTAAAATGAATTTTAAGCTTTGATCTTCTTATCTACCATTCCCTTTAATGATTTAATGTCCATGTTTTACTTTTGACATTCACAAATGATGAGGGTTTGATGATTATGTAATTTATCAACCAATAAATTTAGCATGAATTTGGTGGTGATGCAAGTTAGGTGACATAACCATGGAGATTGTTATGTTGGAAGTTACAACGTTATTTGATGATGATGATGATGATGATGATGATGATGATGATGGTGGTGGTGATGATGATGATGATGATGGTGGTGGTGATGATGGTGATGATGATGATGATGATGATGATGATTATAACAGTTGATGATGATGATGATTAAAACAGTTGATGATTATGATGATGATGATGATGATGATGATGATGATGATGATGATGATGGTGATGATGATGATGATGATGATGGTGATAGTGATAGTGATGACGATGATGACAATGATAACAGTTGATGATGATTATGATGATGATCCTTCTTTCACATATTTAACCCATGTATCTGCTATCAACACTCAAGATCAACCTTATTTACTCAAAACAGTTCTTCAGGGTTTACATTCAACCCTCTTTAACTCCTTCTTCTTATTATCCATTACCCATTTCACCCCTAAGAAACCAGTAACAAATAGGTTTCAGTGCTTTTCCCTGGCTTGAAGGGGTAAAATGCCATAACTCCCTCACAAATGTAAATATACAACAGCTCTTTGATAAATAATATCTAGTCTATTTTCACCTTTTATCAATAAATGCATTTGCTTTGCATCTAGAGTTGAGTAAAAGCCTCTCTATGTTCTACTCCCCCCATATCCGGCTATATGCTAGATTCTGCAGACTCAGCAAAAGACGCTGCCACTATGGCATTAATAGCAACTTTCCGCGGAAGAAGTCTGTGGAGCTTGTTATTGATTGGACGAGAGTCTTCTATTGATGGCGCCGTGAATATAATGTTTATAATCAAGCTTGATATGGAGGCGACTGAGTAGTATTGAAGTCAATTGATATTGATGTTGTTATTTTGGTATTGATTGACCATTAAGGATTAACATCATTTCCTGTCTCAATTTGTTTGCCAGTTGAAGAGAGTTTGTCAAAGTGACCATCTTGATTTTGAAATGTGAGATTGATTTGATAGCGAATTTGATAGTGGAGTGAGATTTCTTAAAACATTTTTAACCATGAAGAAAAATATTGACATATTTAAGTGGAAGAAATGCATTTCTTATCAATAACTTATCAGTTATTGATTTTTTTATTCATTATCCCATACTTTTGCTGTTCTGATGTAAATTGTATGTTATTTATTATACATGGTGCTGTGTTTGTTAATGAGCGTGTTAAATAGATACAAGAATATTGACTTTACATTCAAAAGAATATTTACTTTACACTTATAATATTATTGGGTCTTCAATTTTAGTCTTTCACTTATGTCATTGTTTTATAGTATTGTCAAATTCACACATTATGTTCTTAATTACATTATTATCTCAGAAAAAATTAAAACAGATAAAAAATTAATAAATATTTCAGTACAATTTTGAAATTTTTCTAAAAATATTCTTTATGATAGTTTTACTCTGATCAGCGCATTTGAAAAGTATGACGAGATCAGCATATTTATCTTTGTTTATTTTAAAATGTATCCGAAGTATTGACATATAAATCAGTGCTTAATTCTTAGTATGAAAATTCTTCAATGAGTTACTTTTATTATCAGAATAGCGCTTATTCATATATTGGCAGCAGTGTTTCGGCTAAATACTGACTTAAGCTTTCAATGGTTCACAGAAGTTATGAATCTAGGTTACTATACCTTTCACAGTGGCATTATATATAATTCAGGCTCAATAGTCAAATCATTAGTTACCATAGCAACAAGGTAACAGCTGAAATGATTAAGGAAAATTTTACAGGTAGAATTGTATATGATTTATTTTTCCTACTGTCATGAATGTATATTATACATGAAAACTGAATTCTACATTTCAATTTCATTGTTGATATATTTATCTGTTGATTGGATTCTTTCAAACTAGTTCATCACATATCCTTTTATAGTAACTTACATGTCAGCAAATTGGTTGACAACAATTATTTATGATAAGATTATTACTATGGAAATAAATTGATTTCTCCAAGATTAATCTTGTTTTGTGCATGCATAAGGCTGTGTTAAATTTCCAAAGAAAAACAGGAGTTATCAAATACTCGTATGTTACATTTTGGGCTAAACAATTGAGAATGTTTCAATTCATGTTACTCTATTTGACATATACAGACCCGTGCCAGTAATATTCGGACAGTGACGTTATTTCCATAGACTTGCATGTTAAATTGGTGTAGCATAACTAATTTTCACTCTTTTAATTTCAGTCGGATTCTGCTCATTGTTTGCACATTTGTAACGAATCATCTCAGCTACAACATCATAATTTCTGTTTAATTTTCAGTCGATTATCTAAGGAATTACAGTAATTCAATCAAATTATGTACATAATTGTGAACAAGTTTATAATGGCGATCTATGGGACAGGTGTCTTAGTTTTGTACAAAAATCGGTAAATCTGGAGACGTTACATAAGTATAATTGGATAATAAAATATAAATTATGTACATAAAGCTGAGATGATTTCAATTCAACCTGCCAAGTTTGATTATAATACAACAAGAACTTTTTTCATGAAAATTATTTATGCTACACTAATTTAACATGCAAAAGAATGGAAAAAACTTCACTGTCCGAATATAACTGGCACGGATCTGTAGGTACGTATCAGAGTCAAACATAATGTCATGACAATCACAGAGTGGCTCTTCAACTAACTAATTGTATGGGCAGATTATTTGCGTTTTATTTCCAGTCAAGCATGGAGAGACAGCTTCTTGTTGCCGGATCTATAAATTGATTCAGTGCTAAAGGAAAAGCCAAATATAGACTTGTTATTGCGTTTTCGTCTAAATTTGTCTTAGTGCTCAGATCAATTTGCAGTTGTCATTAGGAAAATGCTGTTATCTTTTTGTAAGGCATGTCTTTTTATAATGTGAAAATCATTATACACAACTTCTTTATCAGAAACAAAAATGATGTTTTGAAGAATATGCTTACGTCTTCATTTGGTGGATAGTGCGGATTACCAAATGGGATACATTTATGTACTGGGGACGTAGCTCAGTTGGTAGTGTGTCTGCTTCTCACACCTTAGACCGGGGTTCTATAACTAGTCGCGTCATACCAAATGATGTTAAAAGATGGGTGTTGTTGCTTTCTTGCTTGACACTCAGCATTGTAGAATTTAAAAACAACGCATTAACTGGCCCTGTACTGTGGCTGCTGGGTGCTTCAGCATAAAACAAATATCCAACATTTACATGTACTGAGGACAACAAATTATTATTATTATCATATCAATGCAAAGCAATAATAAAATGTCTACAATTTTGATAAAATATGTTTTTTTCAGTACCGTAGTATATTCAAATATTGATATGTAGTGGCAAATGTTATAGATTATTCATTGAATTGGTTTCAGATGTAAAAAAAGTTTTCAATTTCAATATCTCTAAAATTTTAATCAATTTTTTATTTTCTGTCTATTGATATTAGATTTGATCCCTGTTAAGAAGTTAGTAAAAAACATTTTTTAAGATTTGGAATGCCTATACAATAGGCGGTTGAAATATTCCTCATCTTTATAATAACATGAAATATATTAGTAAATGACATCATTACTCATCTCAAAATTTGTCGATTACATATAGCGTCATGCATTGTTTTTTTTATTAGTTTATGTCTGTTGAAACTTTCATATTTGCAATAACATGTTGTTATAAACTATCATTAATAGATTCACATAAGCCAGGTAAGAATGTCAGGAATTTGTTTTTTCTTTTAGTGTGGTATTTTTCTTTTGTTGGAATATGAAAATGCACAGGTGCATATGTTCTTTATCTTTTTGTTTGAAGATTTAATAATAAATGTAAGAAGACATGTTTTATGTTTCCAAACAAATAACAAATTGAAAACAATATTATCAGCTATGTGTTATAAAAAAAAAGATAAAACATTGCAAAAACAATTTCTATCAAATATTTTCCAAATGTACATGTTTATTATGAGCATAGGATTTTTGCAAACATTGCATTATTGACACTTTTGTATGTCTTCTCTTCTGCAAATAGTTTTCTTTTATCTTTAAAAAATAAAAACCTTTTTTAAAAGAAGTGGGATATTATTAAAATTCAGTTTTAAAACATCATTTATCATATAACAGTGTATAAAATAGATTTGAAACCTAGCCTGTCCTGAAAATTAATTGGTCAATTCATAAGGGAAAAATAAATAAAAAATTTAAAGTTACCAGTCCTGACAAAAAAGTAACCAGTCAAGGACGGGCTATATTTTTAACACTGCATATAAGGTTAAAGACTGTGTTAGACATAACAGGTTTATGATGTGCAGTGAATCGTACGAAAACATACTATTAGGATCTGCTGGTTAAGTTTGCTTAATGAATTTTGATCCTGTCAACACCCTAAGACACCATAACAAATATATTTTTGAATCTGATGTCTCGTTTGTAGGAGTGAATGAGGAATATCGTTATAGCCATATTCCATGTTATATCTTTAACCAGTTGACAGTTAGCACATAAAGTTCAGCAACACCGAGCAGGGTCTGATACTGGATTGGTGACCTGCTAGGTGGTTGGAGAATATGTTAGTTTCAATGATTGTTTGTTTGTCCTACATGTTTAAAATCAATAGTGGGTTCAAAACCATGCATATCTTTTAGAAAATCTTTGTGTACTTAGTATACTGTAAACAAGTACATGGACAGGGTTTGCTTGAAATTTGATATTTATTGGTTACAATTTTCCTAGAACATATTAAGAATATCTTTTCTCACTCAGTAATGAATAAATCAACAGGGTTTGGTTATGATTGTCCAACAATTAGTCCAAGTATTAGTAGACTTGGCTCATTACTTGTTTGGGTGAGTGATTTATATCAAATATGCTTCTATCCACTTGCCACATACATCTGTAGACAGCTAAAAGTCTTGTTGTTGAAAGAAGTCGAAGACGGCTTAGCCTAATAATTATTTTAAAATCTATTCACCAAGAGGCTTAAATACTCAACTGTGGACCATCTCATTATTCATCTTTTAGCATTATGTATTCTAATCATACTAAAATATCTTAATATTACAACTTGTACTGAACCTTCATTTTGTTTCAGGCAAATATAGACAATGATTGATTGTGGTTGCATCTCCCCACCTTTAGCAATCTGAATATTATTATTATTGTGTCACTTAGAAACAAATCTATGATGTCATCAAACAATGGTCTAATGAAACAACATGCTCATGGTGCTGATGATGCAACAAGCTTTTACTGAAACTAAACAGATATCATTGAGGAAAAAATTTATGATATAATATATATGATATAAGATGAATGGAAAAAATTTCATGTTTGTAAAACAATTATGAAAATTATAAATGTGATTATTTATTTTTATTTTATTTTTATTTTCTAGAATGGCGAATGCTAGAGCGAAAGCTGAGCAGGCTGACGCGTCTTCTGACCGGGCACAGCAGGATTGTGATTTAGCCAGATTAAAAGCCAAAGAATTTGCACCTGAATTCCACCAACCAGGTAACCATGAAACGAAAAAACAAACCTTTCAAAATAAGTTAATTAATTTTTTCTGATTGGATGATTAAAAGAATTAACCAAATATTCAAAGGTCATCCAGACCCTAAAGCAAAAATATTAAATTGATGACCAACCAAGTCTAGAAAAATAAAGCAAGTCTAGTTTGCTCAGCTTTAGCTGAGGTTAAAGCATCTTCGGGGCTCCATTTTGTTATAATACATGATTTGTTTAAAAATATTGTCAATACTGAAAAAAAAAGACTTCTGAGAATAAGTGTTAGTCTAGTATCAAGGTAAAATAGTCTGAAATTCTGAACCTCAAGTCGACCAACATTTATGATCAATCATCCAAATATTTGAATGGATCAAGGTAAAATAATTTATACATCAATTCATCCAAAGAAAATACAATTTAAAGCTAATAATCAAAAGTATCAAATTGAAGAATCTAAAATATCAACCAAAATGTGTGATTCTCAAGTCCCGAAACTATGAAAATCAGAAATGTAAAAAGAAAAAGCAGATTTTTAATTAAAAAAATGAAGCTCAACTTATCAAACATGTTGACTAACAAAACTTTAGAAATGTTTGATAAATTTATGTCAAAAATCATTATAAAACTTCAAACTGGTGTTTTATTTAATCAAAGATTTGCTTTCTTTTCATTTGTTTTTCTTAGACATGAATCTCCATTTAAATTTGATTAATTCACTGCTTCAAATCTGCTAAATTTGTATTGTAATTCTGTTGTATGTTTATGATTTCAACACTTCCTAAATCTACAATACAAAGTAAATATGAAAGGCTATTTGAAAAAATAAATTCTTTTTCATATGAAAGAACATCACCTGTGTTATCCACTTAAGAACACTCGTGAGAGAGGGATATAGAAAAGCCTTGAAATGGCTTTACTATTTGAATAATTTTTTCAACAAAGCCAAAAATCAATAAAATACCTGTTAGAATCTACAATAATCACTAGAGTACATAAAAACATGGCCATTAAAAATCTTAATTCCTTGATCAAATAAAATAAGCGGGATTAACACCATGAAGGATTGATTTTCAAATGGATATCGTAGAATTATGATAACTCATCAAACATGGCTAATGTGTGAAATGGGATGGTAGTTGAAAACAAATTACCTAGTAATAATGGGTGATCTGATTACAACATTGCAGAAGGATAATCCTTTCATTTAAAGGGAAAGTTCTATTAGGGTATTTTTGTGGAAACAAAATTCCCTATGCTTTTCTTTATTGAGTTGTCAAATAAAAATCAACAAAAATTTTACCCTCAGTCACACGTTTCACCTTGGTTGTGATATAATCATGTAGAGATAGCATTATGTGCATAAACTGAAATGTCCCCTTGAATTTTGTTTCCACAATAAATACACGGATAGGACTGTCCCCTTAATTTTTTTTAATATTTGGGAAAACTAAAGAAAGGGGCGGCACTAGACGACCTGGTTAGAGGCAGTTATGAACATGGTTATGAATATATATATACACCCTGACAACATTTTAATATTGAACCTTTAAATTATGAATTCAGTAATTTAAAGTGTTAATTTGAACAAAAACTCTTAGTATCATTTAAATTATACATCTACATATACAAGTATTCTGTGTTAGTATACAATCCTTAGTTATTTAGAAAAGCAATATTTGAATGAATTGAAAACAAATATTTGAATAGTGAAATTATTTTCTTACAATCATAACATATTATCTGCTTATCAGTTATGAGTTGTTTTCTTTGTTTAACTATATTTAGTATCTAGGAGTCTGTAGCATTGATTTTGTAAAGGATCAAGATGTTTCTGTATCTTCTATGACGTCAATGCTTGACTTTAGCATGAAGACAGTTGCATGATTCAAAATATCCCTTGGGAAAATTTATGAAAATAAATATTGTATCCAAGTCAATTTGATAATGGTTATTCAATATTGACAGTTAAATTGGGAAATTTATCAAAAATAGTTGAGATTGATTTTAATTCATTGGTTAACGGCAAAACAATTCAGGAAAGCAGTCATGCTTTAAATTATTGATCTCGATATGATGAGCCTCCTAGCCTCCATTTTGATAGCCTCAGTAAGAAAAAGAAGTCATAATATAAGCATTTGGTTAAAAAAGATTCATAAAAGATTCTAAAGTTCATGAACGAATCCCACATTTACAATATAAAACCTCTGAAGTTTTAAATCCAACTTTTATAAAGTCACTTTTTTAAGAAAGGTCAAAGTTTTTTGAGCAAAGGAAATAAACCTTATTTTGAGAATATTTGGTTTTCAAAATTCAAAGAGAGATCTATATATGTCATTTGTGCTGATCATTTTAAGAAAAATCATTAACCTATCCCATAGATTCAGTTTTGAGACATTTTGTTGAAGCTTGTTTCTAAGTATAGCGAAACCTGTGGGTGGTTAGTGGAATTAGTTAAACAGATGTGAGGGCAACCGATCACCTTGTCTGACGGCAATGGCCGTCAAATGACGTATCATAGCGACCATTAGATAACATAGCATACTTTTACCAAAGGTTGAAGCTGAAAGAATAGATCACAAAAATGTGACCTTTTATGTATGTTGGAGAAAGCCAAGAGTTTCCATGGTAACCTTTTGTAGATTTCCTTCAGTATATTGATGTTATTGAAGTCGTAAGTCTACCAGCACATGTGTCGATGGGAGGAAAGGAGGGTTGTTTCGCTGTCTTCGTAATTGAATGGTGATGTACGTTATAGAAAATTATCTCCTGCCTTAGTGAGTGGGGCTTGAACATGGAAGACATCGGTATGAGGCTGTGTGAAGTGCAATGAATAGAAAGAAAAAACATCCTTTTCGAAACAGTCTGCTCAAACTCAAATCTGTGTTGTTTTTTCGAGAAAAGAAAAGTGATAGTCTTACCAAATATGGAAAAAGTGAGAGCCGATCATTGTCATGTGACCGCAGCATTCGAAAAGTTCATGGACCATTTTCTGACTCCGGCAGCAAAAGGGTTAAGGAGGTGACATTTGGGAATGTGGACCAAGCCTTACCCATGTCCCCGAGATATGACGGTGGCAGTTCAAGGGTTAATGGGTTATTGAGCAGCATCAAAAGGGTTAAGAAACCCAATGTGCCGATTGATAGGGGCAAAGCTTTTGAAGGACAACCTCCTGATAACAGCATTCGAAGAGTGATTGGATTAACCTATGATAGCAATGAGATGGTTAGAGGATTAACATTGATTCAGATTATCAAGCCGGTGCAGATTCATTTGAATGGTGATGATGTTTTGTGTTTTGAGTGGATAGCGTTCTTGCAGTTTTGAAAATGTTCTTCCATTATAGAATAAGAGTCAAATTTCAGATGATGATTTAAATGTTACATTATCATATCAAACCATATTTGGGTTTTATAGAATTTGTTGATAATCAATAATCAGTCAATTAATTGTTTCTTGTAAATATGTTTGATATGATACTTGAAATATATTTTTAATGGTTAAAATAAATATTTCAAGGTTTTAATTTGCCTTTGTTTTAAAATTTTAATTCTTTCTAAAATAAAATTTATTTACAATCAATTTTATCATTGATATTTTACTTCAACTTCTTGTTAAATTGTGAACTTCTAATATTATATTTTGTTATGTTTAACATACTAAAGAGTTATGATAACAGATTATATTCAATTGAATTATGGTAAGAAATCAGGAATAAAGTGGGCAATCTTTCAGCCATTAGTGGAGTTAATGGAATAAATCAACTACTGTTAACCAAGGACATACATAGAATCTATGTTCGTCTTTGTGTTAACAAATATAATTTTGAATAATTCAATTTTTTTTTACTAAGTGTAGATCCAGTGATGTCAGGTTAGTAAAAATAATTTGAATTATTGTAAGATTCTGAATTGGGTTCTTTTTATAGCTGTAATGGCATTTATTGACAAAAAGGATTTAAAATGTTCATTATTCATACCATAGAGATTAATATTTGATTATGATTGAATTTAAAATCTCATCAATATAATATTTTTTCAATTTACCTTGCTTTTTTTCTCTTACAGGAACAGATATAATAAAAAAGCAATTAGAAAACCACGACAATGAATACGACTTTAGCCATCTAAAACCTTTACAAAACCATGCTCCTCATCGTTCAAAGTCCATGGAGACAGGTCGACACGACCTTCCGGGAGGGCTGCCAGATATTGAATACCAAAAGAGATCAAATAATCCCTCAAGTTACCTTAACGCTTATCCAAGTAACCATGGTCCTCCACAGGAAGTGATGCAAGCGCTCAATGTTAACCCTCATACTCGAAGTCCATCGCTGAAAGTTCGCAGGTATAGTTTTCTGGCCGGATCCAGAAGGGGGCGAGGTTTCAGTGAGATATTCAATTCGACAATTTTGAACGATCATTTTGATCAGTACACCTCCCCATATGACGACAGTGGGTTTGGACGCGAGATCTATGTGACCGCAGACGAGCGGCATAGAAATACGCCCCATCCTAGTGACACGTCGCCAGATTCCGGAGTGTCTGAAACTATGGAAGACGATCAGAAAAACCGTCCATTACAGCGGAGACGAACTCTCCCGTGTATTGTTAATCAGCCGAACAACAATGCAAAGAAAGCCGTCACTGAGAAGGAGACGGCTCATAGTAGTGAGAACCTGACTGGAAAAACAGCGGAAACGTACATCATTGAGAACGGAATTCGGAAGCGGGTGAGAGCAGAAGTGCACAAAACGCCGGCGGCAGATAACGAAAGTGGAGAGCTGCTCCTCAAGCAGTACAAGATTGAAAGCCAAAAGAAACTTTCTGAATCAGACAAACATGGAAGTCTTCCGGACCTAAAGCATATAGTGGCCCAGCCCAAGCCCATCACTCGTATGGAGGCATATCGGCTGGCGACGGCGAGGAGAGAAGAACTACGTCGTCTTCAGGACATAGCGGAGCGTAGGAGACATGGAGACGTCGGGGTAATACTCGGAGACGTAAAGGTGAGGGTTGTCAAAGTCTGTTATTACTATTGATGTCTTATCACAAAGAAAATTAAGAATAATTTTAACCCTTTTTTCCCTATAGTCAGAAAATTGGCTCTAAAATTTGTTTACATAAACTTGGATTCACTCTCCTAAAGATGAGTTGTAATATTAGATACTGTTTAAGTCTTTAAAGTAACTTTGCCAAGAAAGTGTACAAATATTCTTATATTACTTCACTTGTAAGGTTATCTATTGTTTGGACAGAAGTAATCTTGTACTGCTCGAGATCTCATGAAATCCTTTATAAGTGTTACCAATTACATAACAATGTTTTCACTTGATACTAGATAATGTTATCTACATCTATGAATAACAGGTGTGAGTAATGAGATGATTGACACCTGTTGATAATGCATTTAGCATGAAGGTATATGTGTTTGGAAAATTTGTAAACATATATATGATTAATTGGATATGAATATGAATATGATCTTATATATCCATTATCACTTGAAACAGCTAGAGCTTGATAGAAGGTTGCATTTGTTGATTATCTAGAACTGCCATATCTATGTCAACAGATCTAACATTGAGTAACCACCCCTTATGGCCTTGACCTTGTGTTGCAGGACTGGTGTCAGCAGAGACAGCTGTTGGTGTTGGTGATTGCGCTCAACCTCAGTCTGGCAACCATGTTCTTTAACCTCCTGTCGTGAGCGAACCTCTCCTCGATGCGGTTGACTCCCGCTGGTTCACTCTGGTTCGTTCGTTCGTTCGCTCGCTCATTCGTTCGTCTACTCCAGCGCACGTTTTGAGTGGTTCCCCACAAGCCCTGCACCCAGAAAGGGCGGGATCCAGCCTGGCAAAGCCCTCTGGATTGACTGACTGACTGATGATTTGCTTTTGACCTGATGGTGGACTCTGCGTTCCATCTGCATGAGTCGTGTCTTGTGACTGAGAACGTACCGCAAGTCAGTGTTTGGAGCGAGGGAGAAAGAAAGAGAGTTCCTTAACTATTCCCCAAAGACAACATTAGGAGTTCGTTTCTGGCTTTTGTAATTTGCAATTAGAGACATTGCAAGTTGGTCGTGTTCGTTATTGAACATGTTTGGTGGAAGAAGTGCAGATGTTTGGTTTTCAATCATCTAAGTGGCACTCGAGTTACACTGTACTATTTTTATACAGTGATGTGTTCCCGCAGTGCGCGACGCTGCAGTTGTCTATGTTGAGTGCCTAATTAACAATCTTCATGATCCCACTTATTCGAGTGACCTTGACATTTAACCCTGACCTTGCCGATGCCACTGAGTGACCTTGACCTCAGATCATGTGATGAATGAAGAGCGCTACACCCATACGTCATTTGTCTTGTGTTGGTCTGTCAAAGGGAGATAACTAAGAGAGTGGTCCACGCAGTTTGACCAGTAAGACTGTTGATGAATGTCAAGCGATGAAATCTCAAAACATTGTAACAACACCCAGATTCCTTACTTCTGTGATAATACAATGAGCTCTGGGCCAATTGTATATTTATCCCATGTAAATGCATCAGAATGTACAAAGTCCTTGTGATCCAGGGGAGGCAACTCAAAAGTTTTTAGATCTTCTAGCGACTGAGTTGAGTTTGATGTAGGTCATCGGGACGCCAGTCCATCTCCCTGAGTATCATCAGCTGTGAATACCATTATATAAACCTAATTTATCAATTGTGCAATTAGATGAAAATAATAATTTCGAATTTAATTTATTTTCAAGTTCATTTCTATTCCATTGTGTGGTTTGATCTTTTTCATAGTTTTATTCCAAAATAGGTCGTTTTGACCTACTTTTACCTTTTTTCTGTGGAAATGCCACAGGTATGAAAACTATGATGTGGGAATGGGGCATTCTTTTTTCGATGCAATTGCTATCACCATAAACACATCCTTCGGAGAATGTCTGAATAAAGGACAACATCGCCTCCATTTTATGTCAAGAATTGGTAAAGCAATAGCGTTGACAAGTTCAGACGATCAGCGCAGCTCTGAGGCATATTTCGGGGTCGCAGACATTTGTTCCTTGTATTATATATCTCATACCTCATGACCCAGATGACTAACCCAAACTTGACTTCGACTCTGTGCTTGGAGCTGCCTGATCAGTTGTGTGGGACTGTTGAAGTGTCAATAAATTATAGTGCAAAACCAAATCACGTGAGTGGTATGTCATTTTGACAGCAGTAGCGCTTGGAGCAATTGCCAATAACTATGTGAATTAAGTTTTAAGGAATAAATTGTTATTTTTGACACTATACTAATAAATAGAAAAACATTTCATATTTTAAATTTTTCGAAATACTGGATAATATATTCATATACGGATATTTGATATTTAAAAGTTTTTTCGTTTGATTATAAAAAATGTACATAGGCAAATATAGAAAATACTCAGATACTCAAAGCTCTCCTGGGACTAAATGTTTAACATTAAATTAAACTTAGATCTATGAGAGCTTTGAGAAACTGGGACCAAAAAGGGGTGATACTTTGAACCAATGTTTATGTTTAAAGGTTTCGAGACTATTTTATACGTTTGTTTTATCCTTACAAGAGTTTTGACACAGTAAATCATCTTTCTGATTTGTATACTATCGTAAGATTTAAACTAAACTCTACGTAATTCCCTTCTTATTTGTACTTATCTATATCTGAGAGTTGTTTTTGTAGGATATTGGCTATGAAGCTTTTCGTATTATAACTTTGAAATGCTATTGAATAATATTAGATATTAAAAAAACCACAAACATTTTTTAACTATCCAGATGTTTTGGATCCAAGTTCAAGTATATACACCGTTTATTGTGCATTCCGTCTTCATGTTTTTTTCATGAATTTTTTCTTTGCTTAGTGCTTAAGTTTACCGTTATCCAAAAAACGATATGATAAAAAGGCAAGTTAATGTTAATGACAAATGGAAAAAACACTAAAACATTATCTGAAAAGAAAGAATTGTACTTATTGTATTATTGTAGAAAGTCTAGTTTGTTAACTCTTTCAATCCATTTGACAAAACCCATATTTATATGACCAATCAAAACCAGTGTATATCTTTTGAAAGGGGAGATCACTCTAGTTTGACAATTACATCAAGGCTACTGCTGTCAAGTTCTCATCTTAAAGAGCAACGTTTGAAAGAAATGTTCTGAATACAAAAATTTTGCTCTTCAGATTCTTCCTATTTTTCTAATTGTTCTTACCAACGTAGAACCTATTTATGATAGTGTTTGCTAATAATATGAAACGTATCAAATTGCCTGTGCTACATACCTTCTCCAGTTTACTTGGAACACCATATTGTTTGTTGAATAGAAATGAGTAGTAATCCTTTTAACGCCCAATGAAGCCATTTTTTCAACTAGATGTTATTTTTGTGAAAACTCCAATTGGACTAGCTGCGTTGTAGACCTTTGTTTTATTTTTCCAACTTTCTCTTTTTTTCCTTACGTTTTTCAATCACCAACCTGCCATTGTTCGTTACTATATTTCTGTAAAATGAAGTCCAATTTTTCGGAATTTGCACAATAATTTTGTCATTATTTTGAGTTAAATTGAAATTTAAAATTTTATTTCAAACGGCACTTTTTGCAATGTTTTGTTTCCCTTTCTTTCTTAGGTCTTGCTTGTGTTGACATCTAAATCCTCTGTATTTCATTTTAAAACAATAAATTTGCCTTGAATTTCAGTTTTCATAATAAAAATCCATTTTGTAGATGAGTGTATGTTTTTGTGATTTTGATTTATTACTGTGGATTTGTGTTAATTTAGTGATTCATGTCTCAGTGTTGACACCATAGATAAAGATGGATTTTGTTTGTACAATCTAGTTTTGTCCACAGATGGAAAATTCAACAGATATCTAGGCTTCAGCCGTTTGATTTGGGTCACTATTTAGTTAACGAGTTACTCCTCTCACACAAAATCACATAGGACACAAATTTGAACAACAGACAAACACCAATAATGATAATAATGTGTCCACACACAAAAATTGACATCCTTGAATGTGTAATTCTAAGATTATTTAGCTTTTCAGCATTCAAAAGTATTTTTAAAGAGACTAAGTTTTAAAAGAAAAATTTAAGCCTCAGTTAATTGTCTATAGAATAACTAGAATTCATCCAAAATTTGCATTTACACACTGACACTACTTTTGAATGAACACAGTATTGTAATTCTGTGACTGAATTATCGCATAGTCCTAAATGACAGCACATACTTTCCCATGCAAGAAGCGTTTTTATTGCTGAAATATTTTGGATACTGTATTTCCTCAAATAGACGCCGGGTCTGGAATAAAGGCCGGGGTAGGGCTGTTTGAAGTCAATACACGTCGGGTCTCAATTTGAAGCGGGATCTTGAATAGACGCCGGGTGATAAGTTGATTAATTATTGCTCCCGTAGTTGGATGCAAATAATGTATTCTCCCTCTACACCATCTATACACACGTCTATTTCCTACTAAAAATTAAATACACGCCAGGTTTCAAATACAAGCCGGGTGTATTGAAAAAATAGACGCCAGAGGCGTCTATTCAAGGAAATACTGTAGTTTGTGGAGCAAATCTGTACCGATAGATGAATGCACTGAAAACATGAAAAGTGCTTTAATTACAACATAGATTAGATCAGGATGTTTTGTATTTGAGGAGAGAATGGTTTGTAATGGATATAATGAACCAAAATACAAGAGACAAACTCCCTGATATACCACACAGTGGCTAGTCCAAGGTGGCTAGAAGTGTTCAGGGGGATTGAGGAGATATGCAGAATGACCTATTATTCAGAACTAATTTGATTTAAATCAGACTGTAATTGATTATTATTCATTTATTATTGATCAAAGCAAAGTATTTCAAAGGGAATGGTTTCCACTGGTCAAAAGGGCATGTTTTTAACAAATTCATAATGAACGAAAATGCAAGAGTCCAGTTCCCTGATATACCCACAGTGGCTAACCCAAGGAGGCTAGTGGTGTCAGGGTATGTTGAGGAGATATTTAAAATGAATTCCTCAATCATAAGTATCTATCGAAGATTTGTTTTCATGAAAACCTCTGGACATACAGTGCTGATATGTTTGACTCAACAAAAGGCAGACCTTGTCATCATGTTTAGCATGTACATCAAGTCTCATGAAGCTAACATGCATGTAGTTTGGCTGATGCCTTCTTGATAATGAATATCGAAAAGGCACATCTACGCATATAAATGATGACATTGTCAAGATTTATCTATTTAGTGTCAAAGTTACTAGTAAAACAAAATTATGAAAGAAAAACTGAGAAAATTTGCATGACTACTCAGGAGGATCCAAATATGTCACATATACACTACAGAGAAAAAAATATTATTTGCAGTTGTCAAATTCAGAACAATTAATGTCAATTCTGGATCCATCCATGTAAATAAAATAGAGAAAGTCAACCAACCAACACAATAAGTTGACAATTTAATCACTCATCAGACATTTCATGGTCACATCATCCAAACAAGAAATCAATGAGCCTTTATGTGCAGCAAATTTTAGCACCATTTTTTTCAATCAAATTTTCTGGTAAGTTCACAGATACAACAATTTTCACATTTTCCATTATAGTCCAAAAGATAAGGTCTGTTTAATTACCCTGAAAGCTCCAAAGGTTTCATCATTGGTTTGAACACAAGACTTTCAAACCTTCTTGATCTCTGAGTTAAGAAATTAGGCCTTATCTCTTTGACTATTATTGAAAACTGTCTGATTTGAATGGACTGTATTCAGAGGAATAAAAGTTAGCAGATCTGATTTCATCAATATGAAGTGAAATTCCCTGTAGGTTCTTATCTTGGAAGCATCAATATTTGCCGACTTTTATTACTCAAAACACAGTTAATTTAAATCAGAACATGGGATTATTGTTCAGTAAATATTAATCAAAGCAAAATGTTTCTAATGGTTTACATATTAAATGTATGAAAGATCAAAAGGGCATGTTTTTGAAAAGTCATTTCCACAAAAAATATACAGGATTGTAGTCCTTTAAACAAGCAGCAATTTCACTTGGGAAATATTCAGACAAACAATTAGGGATTGGGAAGAACCTTTAATACATAGTTGAATCTTCAAAAAGGCATTGAATCTGAAGGCCTCTGTAAGAAAATAGACACTTCCAAAAAGTACACTTATTACACTATGTAAGACAACAGCTTGTGTTTAAACTGTTCAGGGGACCGTGAACCCAAGTGCCATCCTTTAAAGGGGCAGTAGAACGTTTTTAGAGGGGATATATGGTGATGTCAGGAAAATGAAAATTAATGGTTCCAATTGAAAGACAATATATTTAAACTAAATGAAACAGGAATAAATCAAATATATAATGTAAAGTTCAGCCATGCGATTACTTTTTCTAACACAAAATAAATTAAAGGTGTGCACACAATTTCTTACACAAAATGAATTAAAGGTGTTCACACAAAATGGCCGCCCATGTATTTTAGGTGAATTTTCATACTTTGTCCTCTAACTATATGGGTGATTGACTTGTGTAATGAGATTTTGACACTATCAAAATAATTCATTTAGCATTAACATACAATTATCCGTAAATAATTAAAAATACAAAATTGTCAAAAAAACGTGCTACTGCCCCTTTAACGTTGCACTAAGACTATGTTAGTGTTTTAAGGCCAAATCTGATTCACCAGATATAATGAAATGTCAATCAAGAAAACAATAACAATACCTCTTTAATCATTCATCATATTTCATAAGTTTTGTAACAGAGAAACTTTAAAAAACATTTTCATCAAATTTCATGGTATTTGCTCGAAATCATCATCAAATAATAATAACAATGAAAACAGTTTGTACTTTCAAAAACAATGTATAACACATTTCAAATATAATTTCAAAACAATTTCTACTTCACAAAAATAAAATACAGTTAATTGAATCATCAGAAAAACATAATCAACTTCTTCCTCAACCATACCTTAAAAAAGAATTACATTTCCATGATTTTTGTAATAACTAACCCTTTGTTTTAGATAAACAAATTCACCAGACAGTACATGAGCTGTTTATCATTCTGACAAATGGTTCACTAAGACGGTAGTCTTGCAAGAGTTATCTCCCATCCTTCTACACTAATAGGACACGTTACACATCTCTTGCAAATACAGGTTTGCTGCTGTTTTCTCAAGAATTTGTTCCATGGACCAACAGATTTTATAAACATAATAGCCTGGAGTGTGAAATTTCACTTAAATAATTTAACTCTTGCAAAAAATGTTCATAGGTTTGCATGAGTTTGAAATGAATTTCATCATGGAGCACATCTCACAAGCACTTTAAACAAATCTCTCCCTTTCCTTAAAATACTGTCATTCAAATCAAACTAGAATCTTGACTCTAGTTTTAAGTTTGCCACCAGCGAATCAGCTCTTGCAGGCACTCTTACAAAGATCTTTGGCTAGTTTGACAAGGTTTTTGCCCTTAACTCCGAGACCCTCCTCATCACTGAACTCTTGAGCCTTAGTCGTCCAGTAATCCTTGCATCTCTCAAAATAGTCTGCGACAGACTCATCCTCATTCAGGGCTGGAGCGTCGTCAAAACAGATCTCCATATCATCGTCTGAGGAAAAGGAAAACAGGTTTCATTAAGCTTTTGCTTGGTATCTTATAGATGCTGTTTCTAGTCTTGTTAACCTTGAAAGCTTTACAAATAAAATGAAATACTGGTTGGTTTCAGAAGGTAATAGAACCAAAAGTCCTTCTTGCCTGTTGATTTTTTAATAAGCATCTTTATATTGAAATCAAGTCAAAACTAATGAAGGCTATTTTTAAAGAACACTACCACAGGAGAAGTATATATAGAAAATTCTGTACAGAAACTTTGATTGCTTTAACGTACCGTCATCATCGCTGTCATCATCGTCATCCCCTCCAGCAGCCTCCTCCATCTTGTCGTCTTCGTCATCATCAGACGAGTCAGACCCCTCCCACACCTGGACATAGAAAATATTATTATAAAATATACATAAGAATATCTTGAGATTGTAAAATTATTTAAAGCTATGTCAGGGAGCATACACTTGGTGATTTACTAAGGGGAGGTAACCCATCTGACCTCGAACTCCAGCTAGACAAGGGGTATCCAAATGTATCCTATGCAAAACAATATTCCAGTGTCCAGGGGCAATCTCATTAAAATGATATCATAATTTCTTCACTATGTTACGCAGTTTATAGATCTCACAAGGCCCCATAAGTCCAGCCGTCAGGGTGACCTTTGACCGCTGTAGGTGAGGAAGATTAAAAGACCATTAGTTAGATTCAAACGTTCTAACACAGTGCAGTTAAAAAGTAAAACTACATCTTATGACCTTTAGATTTTTTCAAAAAGCCAAGTTAAGTGATTTGCATAGGTCGAAACATTCACGAATTCAGTTATATATGTCTGAGTGTTGGCAGAACAGAAATATTTGTAATCGACATTAAGAAATAGTCAAAAATTTTCGTTTTCTGATTTCTGAAGATTGGACATGAATACCCGTCGCCAGCACCCAAGCGTGCCAGGCAAAGTCGCCATCTGGACCAGTAACATCCCTATCTGGAGCAGAAAATCATTAGAATCCCAATGTTTGGTAACTAAGTTTTTCACACACCACCAAGTTTATTGAGATTCACCTGAGCTCGTTTGTCGTCCTCGATGATTGTGCGCCACTCCTCCAGTTTGTTCAGGTCAAGAGAGTAGAAGTCCCCGAGAGTCAACTGTTTGTCCCCTTCCTCATACATGCCTCCATACATGAATAGCACTCCCCCTTTAACCACAAGCAGGGGGTTCATCCTCGGGGCGGGGCGGAACACGTCAATCTCCATACCCCCCTCTCCACCCACCCCATCCTCCCCTCCCCCACACCCCTGGGGTCCGATTGTCACTTTGAATATACCATCATCGAATGTGGTCTCTGAGCTTTCAGCTCCGTTTTCTATTGACAGTTTTTCGAGGTTTTCTTCAGCCACCTCCATGTCTTCTTCTTGTTCTTCTTCTTCTTCTTCTCCCTCAACTTTCTCTTTCCTCCGCTTCTTCTTTTCTACTTCCTGTTTCTTGCCCCTAAAATGTTTTGAAAATAATGTTATCTTAACATAAATTGATTCTATTGAAAATTATTCTAATTGATGATTACAGAAGTTGTGGATGTCATCTTAAAAGGTATTTTTTGCTTCTCTCAAGAAAACACCAGAATTTTTTTGACTAAAATATGATATTCAAACATTCAAATTAATGTTTTTAATTGACAAAATTTTGAGCTGGTTCAAGAGCACAGTTTAGCAAAAACATTTCAGTCTATCCCATATTTCCTCTAAAACCTTGTTTTTACCCTAAATAATTTAATTTTTATATTGGCTCCAAATTAGGACAGAATATTTTATTTTGTCTTTCCCTCTTACCTCATTGGCTTATCACTTTGTATAAACCCTTGAGCAAGAGCAAGAGGTCTCTTTCAGTAATGGAGCCTTAAGCCCATAATACATTTTTTACAGTGTACACATTTGAAGCACCAATAAAATCATTAACATTATAGCTATTGTTGGTAAAGATATATACATCAGGATATAGGGATGTTGCATCACATTTCTTCGTAGCTTGATACAAATATTTTCCAAAATAGCAAAGGTGAAATGATTCTTTGTGAACAATAGAAATAACTTGTGAACAATGAGAATAACTTGTGAACAATAAAGAATAACTTGTGAACAATGCATATAACTTGTGAACAATGGAAATAACTTGTGAACAATGGGAATAACTTGTGAACAATGGAAATAACTTGTGAACAATGGGAATAACTTGTGAACAATGGGAATAACTTGTGAACAATGGGAATAACTTGATTGTTCTACCTGAGGACAATGTTGTGCCACCTGGCCTTGTCCAGCTCGAGTAGGAACATATCGTTGAAGAACACGCTCTTGATCTGTTCCTCCGTCTCATCCTGAAACAATATGAGGTCATCATCATCACACTCTTCAATATTGTAGATAATCATAACTAGGAAAAGTGGGTCTTCAAGCTGATTGGCTATTTGTTTCAAGGATCCATATACGGATGCTCTGATAGGCCAGAGAAGAGCAAAAACACCAGAACAAAGCATCTTATCAGCTGAAGCTGCTGCTTATGTTGACATTACCAAAGACATTACATACATGAATACCATGTATATATTTATTAAGTGGTAAGTAAAGTTTTGTACCTCATCAAAAACACCTCCAAACAGCACAGCCCTGTTACCAGGGGCAACAGCCAATGAGAGTCCACATCTCGTACTAGGGTGTTTTCCTGCCTGTTTGACTGACGACCAGCGCCATTTGCCAGGAACTACATCTTCCTTTACTCGACCTGAAACAAGGGAGGTTACTCTTAACTAAATAGGACTCTTGATTGAAATAAATTTAAAACATATATGAGAATACTTGTCATTGAATAATATCCTGTAACATGCATTACCAATAGTATTTTAACAAATAGGTGATACATATGAAAAGAGTAATCAACCAAACAGTACCTTCTGGTTGCAAAGCAAACATGTCTACGTGGGTGACCCCTTTATCCACGTCACGTTTGATCTTCTCCTTGCTGTAACCTCCATACACTATGACCTTTGACACATCTGGTAGAGCAGCTATCACGTGACCTGAACGTGGGGACGGAATTGTACCAGACACCTCAAGCTTGGACCAGGTGTACGTGTCCAGGTTGAAGGCGAACACATCATTGTAATACTTGTAGTCTCTAGGGAAAAAAAGGAATCAGTCAGACATAATAATACTAATAATAAAAAGCCACTACTAAGCGCACCGCGCGACCACATAGGTCCGTACTTCCCTTATTCAGGTACCCAATTGTACAGATGGGTAGACTGAGTTTAATGTGGATTAAGCCCAAGGACACAACACAGTGTAAAGCCAAGGTCACAAATTTTTGGTGTCTCCACCTGGATTTGAACATTGGTCTTTAGTGTGACAGGCCAGCCCGCTAACCACTACACTACCGCGCTCAATGTCACTTGTTTTTATAGAAATATCATTTTCAATTATGTGAGGTCCTGATAATCAGGAATAAAAGTGCCAGGATGCAGAATTAGACTAAATTTACCTGGTGTTGTCATGGAAACCTCCGAAGACAATGAGCTGTTTCTTGAGAGCCACCATCCGGTGTCCACTGCGAGAGGTCGGGCCTCCTGGGGCACTGCAAGATGAGGGGAGAGTTTCTCAGTATGCTATATTGCTAACATTGTCATTGGAAAGTCGTTAGATTTAGAGTGAGAATACACATGAAGAAAATTAATGCAATAGTAGGCAGATTGTCCATTGAGAACCATCTTCTTTCCCCGATTTTGGTGGAAATCGACTTGATATCATCAATGTTTAAACTTTGAAATCTCTGTTCATCAAAGACTTCTTTTAAAAGTTTAAACATGGTCCTCACGATAACCACGCAAATATCTTTTGATTCCATTTACATTTTCAAAGACGATGAAAAGAAGGACACCTACTTGATCAACTCCCATCTCTTGGTTTTGAGGTGGAGCACCCACAGATCTTTGTAGTGGTAGAACTGGGACTGGGTGTGGCTAGAGAACTCTCCCCCGAATACCCACAGTTGCCCCCCGCCCTGGGGTAGACTCACAGCCTGGGGGACAGAGAGATTTATATGTTGTCAGAAAGGGTGTGGCTAGAGAACCCTTCCCGAACAATTGCCCCCCACACTGGGTTAGAATCACAGCTATATGGTAAGTAAATGTACTTACATCTCAATAACATTCAATTAATGATAGCTAAAAAACAAGATTCCATGCATTTCCTTACTGTGAAATGTAGCAGCCTGCCATTAGCATCTTTTGAAGACAAATTATCAGTGTCATGTTCAAAATATTCATATTTCGTCAAAAACTTAGAATAAGGATTGACTACAATGACTTGTCTATCAGGCTGTGACCAAATTTGAAGACATTTGGTCCAACGGTTCATTATATCGTGTTAACAAGAGTTACTTCCGGTTGTACATGGGAAGAGAGAGGCCACGCTAAAACGCGCTCCGCCACCCCACAGGCTATCGTAAGCAATCCTTCCACATGACTGTTTAATATTTCTCTACGAAGACAAAAAAGCTTTCAATACATTTCTAGAGACATTATTTGATATATACATAAAGCAATAAATTGAAATATTAAATACACAAAATGACTACTCGTGCTAGTACAACAAATACAGAAGAAATAGTCAAATCATCCGAAAAAAGACTAAGTGAACTTATCCTAGGAGTGAAGTCTGAACTGATAAACTCTATTGGTGAAATAAAACTAGAAATTAGCGAGCTGAAAACCAAGGTTACAAGTGTCGAACACGATGTATCAGTTCATGATGAAGAGTTGAAGACACTCCGCAAGGAAATGGCTGCCGTTCACCTAGCACACAGCAACCTGGAACGCCAGTGTGTACTAAAAGACATCCATGACAGAAAAACGAATCTTCTGTTCTACGGCCTATCTGAATGTCCAGATGAAAACACAGAAAACACTTTGAAAAACTTTTTTACTGATAAACTGAAGTTCAGCCAGGCGAGAGTTGATCAAATGCTGATCAAAACCGTACACAGACTTCCCAAAAGTGAATACCAAAGGCAAAACAACCCCACAGCACCGCCGAGCATCATAGCCACCTTCGTAAAGATGGCGGATCGAGACGACATTTTCCGAGCACGTAAGATCCTACGAGAACAGACCGGACGCTTCAGCATCCAAACCGACCTACCCGCCATGCTCAAGAAACGCTGTGCAATCCTTAGCAGACAGGCCACCGAGATTCAGAAGACCCAGAACGTCTGGACACGAGTCAGAGTCGTGGGGACAGAAGTCGTCATCGAGACGAAGGAACCGCACTCAAGATTTTCGCAGTGGAAGAAATATGAAAAATAGAGCCATTGGCTCTGTAGCTCATCAGGCATCATATCAAGTTTGCTTTATACAGGCAAGATGAGCTAAAAATGAAACTGATGTTACCTATTGCAAGAAAACCTATAAAAATATTACAAAACAAATGTATTATTATTCAACACTTTCTAGATCGCCAAAATCAGACACTGAAAGAAGTCCACACTAAAATATCCAAGGAGAAATAAATTTGCCATAGACTGTCATCTAATGGAGAAAAATAGGTTTTTAAGATTGTGACCCCTGTGACCCTATTTGGGGTCATGGGGTCACAAAAACCTACAGTTTAGAATCCCAATTGGCCAAGGAGTCTACATGCAGTCTTTCAGCTCAATAGACCTTTAGGAGCTAAAGATGATGAAAATAGGTTTTTAATGTTGTGACCCCTGTGACCCTATTTGGGGTCATGGGGTCACGAAATCTACAATTTAGTATCCCCATTGGCCAAGGAGTCTGCACATATAATTTCAGCTCTCTAGACCTTTTAGAACTGGAGAAGAAGATGAAAATAGGTTTTTAAGGTTGTGACCCCTGTGACCCTATTTGGGGTCACAGGGTCACCAAAGTTACAAATTAGAATCCCCATTGTCCAAGGAGTCTGCACATATAATTTTTAACTCTCTAATCCTTCTGGAACTGGAGAAGAAGATGAAAATAGGTTTTTAAAGTTGTGACCCCTGTGACCCTATTTGGGGTCACAGGGTCACCAAAGTTACAAATTAGAATCTCCATTGTCCAAGGAGTCTGCACATATAATTTTTAACTCTCTACTCCTTTTGGAACTGGAGAAGAAGATGAAAATAGGTATTTAAGGTTGTGACCCCTGTGACCCTATTTGGGGTCACAGGGTCACCAAAGTTACAAATTGGAATCCCCATTGGCCAAGGAGTCTGCACATATCATTTTTAACTCTCTAGTCCTTCTGGAACTGGAGAAGAAGATGAAAATAGGTTTTTAAAGTTGTGACCCCTGTGACCATATTTGGGGTCACAGGGTCACCAAAGTTACAAATTAGAATCTCCATATGCTAAGGTACTTGTACACAAAATTTCAGCTCTCTAATGTGTATGGTTCATGAGAAGAAGTCGAAAGTGTCAAAAGTTTACGGACGGACGGACGACGGACGACGGACGATGGACGGACGACGGACGGACGGACGCCGGACGACGGGCCATGCCATAAGCCCATCTGGACTTTCAGTCCTGATGAGCTAATAAAAATGAAAACAAAAACTGCAACATTTTTGCATATAAAAGGATAAACAAATACAAATAATCCTTTTTTTTTATCATAAAACAGGATGAAAATTACCATTTTTTTAGTTTAAGTTCTGAATTACAAACATCATTTCTTTTAACTGTAAGTGTACTTTTGTAATTTTGATGCATCTCACTTGCCAGAATTTTGTATAAAACTAGTCATCAACCACTAGCACAGCAGTGTGCATGTAAAACACGTGCACTCCCAACACGTGGTTTGTTACTGAGCAGTGAGTGACAAATGTTTGCTGGATTACCTTTCAAGGATCCTGTGATTCTTTGGATTACTTTATTTGAATTTATGTCAATTGGATTTTCATATGGACGCTAACTGTGAGTATACATCAGAAATGCTTTTAGAATCAAGTGTAATGTGTATTGAACTCATTATGCTATTTGACCAATTGTTTTGATATTGTACCATCTCGTAAAAAATAAGTCCTCAAAACCACAAGGTTACCAGTCAACATGAAAAAATGCGTGCAGCGCAACTTGCTACAAGTGAATTATAAACGCTTAATTTTTCATGGAGTTTTTGACATGAACAGACATGACAAACTTTTACCATTTACGGACCCTATGGTTCTATTTCACAGATGTTTTAGTACTTCTTTGTATTCAATCTAACGTACGTTTTCTCGTAACGAGTAGAAAATACAAGCGTTTTGCTTTTCACAGATCATGAGGTTCTATGCACAACTCTATGGGTAATGTGCTTTGTGAACTTTTATACCAACACGAATATAAAGCGAATGTTTTCGATCTTATTTACTGAAACACACTTACCAATTACACTGTTTATATGTAATTTCACAAGCTGAGATGAGATTTCAACTTACCAGAGGTATCATTTACTCACAAATTCTAGAAGGAAAATTTGTTTTACTTTCAAATGGTATGGTATAGCCTTGTGGGAGGGTAAATATACCATCTCTTCTTGTCACAATGACGGATGTCAAAGTGTCATTTTTCTTCTTTATCGTTGTTGTGTTGTTAACTACTATGTATTCACTTTCATTTCTCAAAATATGTTTATTTGGCACACTTAAAATGGGTCAGCTATTT
Source organism: Steromphala cineraria (assembly GCA_916613615.1). NCBI lineage: Eukaryota > Metazoa > Mollusca > Gastropoda > Trochida > Trochidae > Steromphala > Steromphala cineraria. The sequence continues at coordinate 20,293,453 of OU744730.1, read as the reverse complement.
CTATACCAGCGTACTTTTACCACATTATTACTACTTGTTATCTTTAAGAACATAATTATACATGGCACATAAACTTGACATAATCTCTGCAAATTGCCAAGGTTTAAATAATTCAAAAAAGAGAATTGATGTGTTTGAAAATATGAAAAAACGCAAAGCTAAAATTTATTGTTTTCAGGATACGCACTTTACTGAACACATTGAACAAAAAATTAAATTAGAATGGGGCTCTTCTGAGACCCGTTTTAGTTCTTATACCAGTCAAGCAAGAGGGGTAGCTATCTTATTTAGAGACAACTTTGAATTCGAGGTTCTTAGAGAAATGAAAGACTCTGAAAACGGAAACTTTTTGATACTTAAGATTAAAATCGAGAAAGAGATAATCAGTTTAACGAATGTATATGGTCCCAATGTAGATACGCCTGACTTTTATCTAGAAATTAAAAATAAGATTGTGAGTCTAGAAGCTGAAACTAACATCATATGCGGTGACTTCAACCTAGTTCAAGATCAATCAAAAGATACTTTTAACTACTTACACATAAATAATCCTAAATCAAAAGATGCAGTATTCGACATGATAGATGAACTCAATCTGTATGATCCATGGCGAGAAACCAATCTTGATATTAAACGTTACACATGGAGAAAACCAAAACCTTTAAAACAAGCAAGACTAGACTTTAATCTCGTAAGCAGAAACATGGAGAAATCTATTATTAGTTCGAAGATAGAACCTGGTTATAGATCGGATCACTCGATCATATCTTTGCATATTGAATTTACATCCCTTGAAAAGGGAAAAGGGTTCTGGAAATTTAACAATAGCTTACTACATGATCCCGACTATGTACAGAAAATAAAAAGTATCATTAATGAGACTGTAGAACAGTATCATTCCCTAGATGCTGATGGAGACAAAGTATTAAAGATAAATGAACAATTATTCTTCGAAGTACTATTGTGCAATGTTCGAGGTTTTACCATAAAATATTCATCTCATAAAAAGGTAGAAAGACTAAAACTAGAAGATGAATACAATAAAACTCTTAAAACCTTGGAAGAAAATTTAGATACCACTGACAATGAAGAAAACAAAATCAAACTGTTGGAAGAAATAAATATACTGAAAGACAAGCAACTTGAATTGAATAAATACAAAACAGAAGGGATTTTACTTAGGTCAAAGGCAAAATGGTATGAAAAAGGAGAAAAACCAACAAAAATTTTCTTATCTCTTGAAAAACAGAATTTCCTTAACAAAGCAATAACAAAACTAGAAACAGACGACGGACAAATAAGCGAAACAAAGGATATTATCAACCATACAAAGACATATTTTCAAAAACTGTATACCAGTAAACCTGTCGTAGATGTTAACCTGGAGGACTTATTCAAAGATAAGAAAATACCAAGACTTTCTGACAATGACGCATATTCTCTTGAAGGTGAGTTGCAATACAAGGAAATCCTTTCAGCATTAAAAAATATGAAAAACGAAAAAAGCCCTGGCCCCTCAGGTTTCACAGTTGAATTCTATAAGTTCTTTTGGAATGACATCAATAAATATCTTATTAACTCATTGAATACAGCTTATAGATCAGGTGAGTTATCCTTAAGTCAAAAACAAGGTCTCATAACTTGTATCCCAAAAAAAGATAAGCCAAAAGAACTTTTGAAAAACTTTAGACCAATTTCATTATTAAACATTTCATATAAACTAGCTTCAGCAGTAATATCATCTCGCATTAAAAATATTCTTCCAAAATTAATAAGTGAAGATCAAAAGGGATTCATGAAAGGAAGATATATTGGTGAGTGTACAAGACTGATTAACGATATCATGGACTACACAGACTACATGAATAAACCTGGACTCTTGATATTGATAGATTTCGAAAAAGCATTTGATTCTGTAGAGTGGTCCTTTATCGAGAAATGTTTCGATTTTTTAAATTTCGGACCATCTATCAAACTTTGGTTAAAAACTTTCGACAATAATATAAATTCTAGTGTTCTTGTAAACGGATTTCCATCAGAATTTTTCAAAATTACACGTGGTTGCAGGCAGGGGGATCCTCTTTCTCCATATATTTTTTTAATTGTAGCAGAAATTCTGGCCCACATGTTAAGAAATAATGAAAAAATAAAAGGAATTAAAATGGTTGATTTAGAATATTTATTGACACAATTTGCAGATGATACAACTATTATTCTAGACGGATCTGAACGCTCGTTTAGAGAAACATTACATGTACTTAAACTATATGCATCCTTTTCTGGACTTAAAATAAACATAGACAAAACTAAAGTTGTCTGGATAGGTTCAAAGCAGTTTTCAAGTTTGCAATATTGCAGAGATTTTAACTTAGATTGGACACAAAAACCCTTTGTATTATTAGGTATACTGTTTCAACACAACAAAGCAGAAATGGTAGAAAGAAATTACAAAGATAAGCTCAAAAAAGCAGAAAAAGCAATGACAATGTGGTCTCTCAGAGACCTTACGCCATTAGGAAGAATAACAGTCTTAAAGAGTCTGATACTACCATCACTTAATCATTTGTTCACATCACTAGCAAATCCAAAACTCGATACGATTGTGAATTTTCAAAGAAAATGTTTTTCCTTTATATGGAGAGGCAAACCCGACAAAATTAAAAGAAGGTTGTTGACAAAATCTTATAAAGATGGCGGGTTAAAAGTTCCAACAATACTAGAGACAATTAAAGCTCAGAAAATATCTTGGATCAGACGACTATTTGTACAGGATTCTAAATTAAGTAACCTTTTGTATACGTCAAGCCCAGTAAGCCAACTTAAATTAACCCAATAGAAATGGGACCATGTTATCTCAAGACCCACTTTATCCCTAAACTCATTAGTCCATTCTGGAAAGATGTATTTCACGCTTGGTCTGAATTACAAGAAAACTGTAAATATGATAAGAACAATCTCAGTAGACAGTACATATGGGCAAATGACAACATCAGAATAGGAAAAAACCCTGTAATATATGATCATTATATTCAATCAAACATCAAATTTGTAAATGATTTCCTAGCAGAAAATGACACATTTCTGTCCCATAACGACTTTGTAGAACGATATGGGGTTAAAACAAATTTTCTTGAATATGCTGGTCTAATATCCTCTTTGAAAGCATGTATCAAACAGAATTCGACCAATATCAGTAAACAGATAGATTTGCCTTTTATGCCGCCAAACTTAGAAATACTATTTAAGGTTGAGAAAGGATGTAGCATATTCTACAACCTTTTACACAACGATATTTCAAATGAAAAACTAGCTTATCAAAGTAAGTGGGAACGGGAATTGAATACAGATTTCAGTTTGAATCTATGGAAAACATTCAATTTCATACCTACTCAAGCATGTTATAGTGCAAAACATAGATGGTTCCAGTATCGAATTCTCCATAGAATCCTCACCACAAATAAAGATTTACATAGATATAGCCTCATAGAATCACCACAATGTACATTCTGCAATGTTGAAGCAGAATCGATTATCCATCTTTTTTATGAATGTAAATTTGTAAAAACGCTGTGGCAAGATCTACTAAAATGGATCGAAAATAAAACAGACATTCATTTGAACCTAAAGGCAGAGACAATCATTCTTGGATTCAGTGAAAAAAGAAACGATGTTTTAAATTTCCTTTTTATCCTAACTAAAGAATACATCTATGCGGGCTTAAAACCAAAATTAAACCATAACTATCAACTACACAAATCAAATGTCTACACACAATGTAAATACGATAAATTTGTCTCATTTTGGTCGTCTTGCCACAACTTGTTCATTTGAAATTAATATATATGTCTCAACTTGTTTACCTGACATGTTCTTATTATTTACATTGATGTTATGAAAATGCTGAAAATGCTGTACCCAATTCAAAAAGAAATAAAGTGATAAAATAAAAAAAACAAGAGTTACAATAGTGGCCAAAGTGCCCTGGTGACCTTGAAAATAAGGTCAAGGTCACCCAGTACGGACGGACATACGGACGTACGGACAGACGCCGCTGAATTCATAGTTCCCCGTTCCTCGTTGCGGCGGGGGACCATAAGGATTGACTACAATGACTTGTGTATCAGGCTTTATAACAAAGATTCCATATAATATCTACCCTGTCCAAGTTTCCAAATGTACTGGCTATATTCACAATAAAATGGTTTATAATAAAATGTGATGATAATTCCTGAATATACAAAAATCATCTTCAAACTATAAGCGTGGGAGTGATTGTTTCACAGCCATCAGTGGCACCTTCAATTCATGAAAAGCTTTGATTTGCTAGAAATTATCGATTTGAGGAAATTTAGTGAATTAAGGCAGCTAGTTTGTAGGATCATTTCGAATATATATATCAATTGAGCAGGATGTTTGAAATTATGCATGTAGATTAAGAATAAGGCTAATAAGCTCCATCTAGCAGAGTCACATCACCTGGTGGGCACTGCGCGGGGGCGGAGGGTTGGGGGACGTCACCAGGTGCCACTCGTTCTTCCGTATGTTGTAGAAAAATAAATCATTGTACAGGTACATCTGAAATCAGAGAGAACATTGCATGTAACAGGATTCAATAAAATACCATAATGAATACCATACAATACACATTATACATGATCAGTGTTCAACTTCTGTGAAAATGTTGTTGCTTTCAGGGATATTCATCATTATATATAAATGCTGTTATGATTTGAATATGATGAATATATTTGTCAATTTTGATATTTTTCTAAAACTAAAATACTGTAAATCTTTAGAAATACATAAATGTTTCATAACCAAAATGCATTTACCAACTGGTTTCCAACACATTCTACAATTATCAAGTCTCTTTATTACAGATTACAGATTCTTCATTTCAAAATTCCACACCACAGAATAAGGTATGCATGGGTCCTAGGCCATGGAGTATATCTCATAAGAATCCCTCTCACAGTTTGTCATATGAATAATCATTCTTCAGAGGTTATTGTATCGATCCTCTTCTTTTTTACTTATTTTACACAATGAAGAACTAAATTATTCTGAAATGACAATAATATATTCAACCTTAAAAGGTCAGGCTTATTATTATTCAAAAAGAAGAGGTCATCAAGTAATGATCAGAAGTTGGGTCCTAGAAGCGTTGCAGTCCCCTAGGCCCATGGAGTATAACTCAGTAGAATCATTCTCCCAAATCATCATTTGTCTGTGGCCCAAAAGGCCCACAGGTAAGAATTTACAATACCTGATGACAAGCACTCCATGGTCAGGCAATGTTTAGGTACTTTAACATACAAAGCATCAGATTTTCCTGGCTCATTTGCATACAAGACAGAATTTTTAAAGATTTAAATATACCAAAATCTTTTGGAAATTTTATAACCATTCCTGAATGTAGATCAAAATGTTATCTATTTTATGATATTTTCAAAATTACTTAAATCAAATTTATTTAAAAGCAATGTTTGAAAATGTTATAACTTTATGTGTAGTGGCTGCATTTCCCCTCTTGAGTTTCAATATAAAACAATAGTGTTCAAATAATTTTTAGATGTTATTTTTAACATAAGTTCACATTCTTATGGAAATTAAAATTATTGACAATACACAGATATGACTTTAGTTGCTTTTTTTTCATCGAAATAAGCCTATACAGGATCTGTTGTTATAATGAGGGTATGTGGTGGCACTCCTGAATTTGACCTCATGTGAAGTATATAATTGACTAGAATCATTTTTTCAAATCAAATGATTAAATTCACAAACTTACGATCAATTTGCACACTTTTAAATTTACAAAGAGTAAAATACTAAAGCATGATTCTAAAGTATATTGTAGACCACATGTTGTCAGCCATGTTTGATTTCATGTCATAAAAGGTCAACATGACCCAGTTTTGTGGTTACAGAGTTATCTCCCTTTGACCATGAAACCCTCTGCAAACAAATCAACAATTCCTAAGTCTCAGTGGCTGGAAAATATTTAGGTATTTCTTTTATTTCTCAGAATTCATTGAAAATTTTGATAATCATTTTTGGGTTGTCTACTTTCAAACCTATTTTTTACACTTCTAGAACAACACCAACCTTAAATCTGAACAAACTAGCACAATTCAATAAATATGAAAACATAAGCTTTTTGGTATCATAGACTTGCTTACTTTTTTTTATTATACATTTATAAATGGACAAAAATAATTAGGTAAATTTAAAATTCTTCATTGACAACCTTGTGAAATAATGATGAAACAAGATGTGTTTGTGAAACACGAATGCCCCCGGATGCATATGTCAAGTATCAAAGACCTAGCTCCGACCAATCAAAAGTTATGACCAAGGTTAAAGTTTTTGTGGACAAACGGACAGACAGACAGACAGACAGACAGACAGACAGACAGACAGACAGACAGACAGACAGACAGACGGACAGACGGACAGACGGACGGACAGACGGACAGGTGAAAAACAATATACCCCCGGAATCTCCGATTCGGGGGCATAAAAATAGAGACATTGGCTCTGTAGCTCACCAGGCTTAATATTCAATTTAGTTAGGGTGTGGCTATTGTGGTCCTTATTAGGGACAACAGGGTCACAAAAGCCACAAATTATAATTCTCACTCGGCGAGGTGTCTGTACACAAGATTTCCACTTTCAGGATCCTATGCTTCTGGAGAAGAAGATAAAAATAGGTTTTAAGTGTGTGGACCCAAAGCTATAAATTATCATCCAAGAAGTATGTACCATGGTACACAAAGTTTCAGCTTTCTAGACCTTGTCCTTTTGGAGAAGAAGTCAAAAATGCACAAAGTTTATTAATGGGTTGACGGGTTAATGGACAAATAGACAGATAGACGGAAGGACGGACGCCAGACATCATGCCATGCAATAAGCCCATCGGGCCTTACAGACCCATGAGCTAAAAAATACAATATTCCTAAATGATTTTGGCCAGTATATATATATATCATTTCCATGGAAGATTTTAACAATTACCAGATTGTCTTGTCATCAAATGCCTCAGCTAATGGCCAATTGCTAGTTGTCTTAAGATAAGAACATTTGGATATAGTTCATAAATATTGTGTTAACTTGAAACTGGACGCATGAAGGGACCAATACTGCGCTAAATACATAGTCAAACTTCATGGGTCAAAATCTGTAACTCACAGGTCACTTTCTTACCAAATCCTACCTTGGACTTACCTGAATATTTAAAATAATCATTGACTTGCCAATTTTCCTAATGAGTTGACTACCAAATTGAGTTGACTTTCACGGAAACTTATGTGACTTCAAATATGAAAATATGTTATTTGAAAAGCTACTAAAAGTCCATGACTTTTTGACTGTAAAACGATTATATCAGACCCCTAAATCATGTAAATTAATTGATATCTCACGCTAATTATAACAACGATCCTACCTTGTTCCCGGTGTAGTATTCCCCACCAAACATGATCAACTCCTCTCTCTCAGGGTGGGCCGTAAGGCTCATATTGCATCTGAAAACAATATGAGAAATATCTGAAGAATTAGCTTATCTATTTTTAATATTAGAGGGCAACTGAAGAAAAGAAGGTGAAATGACTCGTTGTAGACCTTTTTCTACAAGGTGATGGTCATGTAAGGCAAAAATGGAACTTTGTATTCTTTTTAAAATTCTTTTTTTCTTTATTTTGCTTTTTTTGGTACAAAGTCAATAATGTAACTTCTTGTCTAAGACTCTTCAGGTGTGAGTTGAAGATGGTACAAATATTAAACAAGTACAATAATGTGCATATTTTCATAATAAATTTCAATGTTTTTTATTTATCAAGTTGAAAAAAATATGTTTACGATTCATGAAGCATACCGGTAATCAAATGGCAAAAGGAATAAATTGTGATAATAATGATATAAAAAAAACAATAATACCCGGTAATAACAATAGTTCACAAAATATTAAGAATATTCATGTCAAATTGTAAAGTCAAAAACTGAGTTTTCACCCTTTCTAGATGACATCACACATTACATTAGGAGTGTTGAAAACTTACCTAGGAGATGGGGGGCCACATTTGTCTTCTATGACTTGTGTTAATTGTTTGTCTTTCGCTTGAAATTCAGCTATCAGGCTTTCTATGTCTTCCTGGAACCGAGCACATGATAGGATAGACAGATGGGTCCATATGGAGAACATCTTAAATGTTTGATGGATTGTGTTTTGAACTGTTAATTATATATGCATTTAGATGGATGGATGGCTGGAGGAGATTATTGATTGGTGGACGGGCTAACAAATGAATTAACTGATGGATGATAAGTACAAAGTGTACTTAATGGATTGATTGATTAATTTATTATGCATGTGCATGGATGATATAGGGTATTTACAGATTTATAGAGTCTAGATGGACTGATTGATGACTAGAATGGATGCATGCATGCATGAATGCATAAATGGATGGATGGATGCATAAATAAATAGATGCATTCATGGATGCATGCATGGATGCTTGGATGAATGGGTGGATGGGTTGGTGGATGGATGAATGGCTGGATGGATGGATAGATGAATTAATTGATTATGGATGGGTGGATGGATGATTGGGTGAATGAATTGATTTAGGAAATCATGGATGGTGAGATGGATTGAGAGATGGATGATGAATGGTTGGATGGATGGATGGATGGAATGATGGATGGATGGTTGGATGAATGGGTGGATGGGTTGGTGGATGGATGGATGGATGGGTGGATGGATGGATAGATGAATTAATTCATTATGGATGGGTGGATGGATGATTGGGTGAATGAATTGACTTAGGAAATCATGGATGGTGAGATGGATTGAGAGATGGATGATGAATGGTTGGAAGGATGGGTGGATGGATTGGATGGATGGATGGGTTGGTGGTTGGATGGATGGATGGAATGATGGATGGATGGTTGGACGGATGGGTGGAATGATGGATGGGTTGGTGGTTGGATGGATGGATGGGTTGGTGGTTGGATGGATGGATGGAAGAATGAATGGATGGAAGGAAGGAAGGATAGATAATAGATGGATGGATGGATGGATGGATGGATGGATGGATTGGATGGATGGATGGGTTGGTGGTTGGATGGATGGATGGATGGAATGATGGATGGATGGTTGGACGGATGGGTGGAATGATGGATGGGTTGGTGGTTGGATGATTATGTCCCAAAACTTAGACAGCCATAACTTAGACAGCCATAACTTAGACAGTGGAGAAGGTGATTAATAAACACAACACCCATAGCTGCAATGGAACAGTCCTAATCAGTGTTTTAATTGAGCCATAGGGAGATTAGGTTTGTGGGGCTGAGATGTTTTCATTTTTTCAAAACTTTTGAGATGTTTTCATTTGAAAATGCATGTCTTTGATGCAAGTTTGAGTATGGTCTGGCACTCCTCCCTCAGCGAGATGTCCACGATACCTGGATGGAGGTTATGGATTCGGCTCCCGAAGTCCCACGAGTAGACGACTTCAAAGACTACATGGTGACGACATGGATTGATTACGATGCACGATTCCCCTTGGCTCTTTGGAACCACCACAACACACAAGGCCCAAGAACCAACAACAACCTAGAGGGATTTCACAACCGTAGGAACCGCTCTCTCCCCCACCGACATCCCAACATCTTCCGCTTTGTAGGGATCATCAAGAAAATCGAGAATGCAGATCGTGCGAAACTGGCTCAGATCAACTTTGGAGCTGCACCTCCACCCAGGAAGAGAGTCTACCGGGAGATAGAAAACAGATTGGTCAGACTCAAGGAACAGCTACAACAAGGTTACAAGACCAAGATTGAGTATCTGGACGCAGTCGGCCATTTGATCCATCTCGGATAGACACTTTGTGAACATTTGAATGAACTTCTGAAGATTTGTGAACAGAGAGTATTAAATTATTAGTATTTATATAAGTAAAAACTTGATCAGTTATGAAATGTTAATAATCTGCTTTAACATACCAATGATCAGTTATACTTGTTAATAAAATAAAACATACCAATGTGACAATGTGTTGTTGTTTCGAACTGGCTGTCTAAGTTTTGGGATTTTTTATAGATTTTCTTGGACTATTCCATTATCAAATGTAGGTAACAGGTTGAGGATTAGTTGTGTACTTGACCATAAATGTTGTTGTTTTAAGCTGTCTAAGATATGGCTGTCTAAGTTTTGGCACGATACCGGTTGGATGGATGGATGGATGGATAGATGGAGGAGATTCTTGATTGGTGGATGGGTTGACAAATGAATTAACTGATAGATGGATGATAATGGATAGATACAAGATGGATAGATTGATTAATTGAAGGATCCATGGATGATATAAGGTAATTATAGATTGATAGATTCTAGATGGATGGATCAATTGACAATTAAATTAATTAACTGGTTCAATAATTTGGATGGATGCACTGGATACATGATAGAATAGTTAATGAATCATTGATGATGTATTGAAAATTTGAATGAAAGAATGAAAGAATGAAAGAATGAAAGAATGAATGAATTAATGAATGAAGGAATGAATGAATGGTCTGCAAGTAAAGATTCCTTATGTAACTGCTGATAAAGATTAAAGCGAGTATTAGATAATTATTACCACGTTAATTTTCTCTTTTATATTTAATCATTAAAGTTTTTATCAATACTAGATTCATGGCATAAACACTACTCACCTCTCCCTTTTCTGCAAGTGCTTTCTTAGCACGTTTGTCTGCTTTCTTCTGAGTTTTCTGTGCTGTCTTTTCGATTCCTTTCCCTTTCTTCTCTTTCTTATTCTTCTTACCCATTTTCGAAGTCTTGTCAGTTTATAGTCACTTCCGATCACTGTCACGGAGGCGTGCTGTCAACACCCGTTGAAGTTTACTGGCTACACGTGCACATCAAAATACCCAAACACTGACGGATTGTACTTTCCTAACAACTGACCTCATTTCGACAAGTAAATGCATATGTTTGGATTATTCACCTAGTAGATAATCTAGTAGAAATATCCCAGTGCAAAATTATTTTGTTAACTGACATTTATAACAATATTATCGCTTTCATACATTTGTATTTCCTGTAATGAAACTAACACACTAAACAAGCATTAAAATTGTATTTTGGAAAGTTTTCTTTGCATTCGTAATACTTCGGTACCACAGACTGCAGCAATTCGGATGCCAATGTTTTCGGAATCTCGAATGCTTATATTCATAAATTCATAAATGTTTTGATTGCATAAGATGTTATCAAGTAACAAATAATCAAATTTGTATTTTTACAAAAGCTGATTATATTTAAGCCATCTTATTACCTAATGTTGCTTGATATTAACTCGTCGCAAAGAAAGAGCATTGATTCATGAACCTTCCAACATTTTTTACATTAATAGATGTAATTTCATATAGTTTTCTTCACAATGAAATTGTATTTTCTTACATTTTATTCACATAATGCTACACAGGGAAAGTGGTTGAAGTTTCTGCATAATCAAACAAAATTGTCATCCACATCGCTGGTGCCACCGGCTAGAAGGGACATATATTGACACACCAACACGTGATACAATTCACACACCGTATATCCTCTACTAAGCGCCAAGGAGCTTATGTTTCCAGCACATGTTGACCTTCTTACAGTCACCCACCTCCTGCGATTTCTGTTCACATTTACAAGAAAAAAGTCACAACAAAATACTCGCATTTAGTAAACGCTTTTAAACGCTCGTAAAACCTGCCTTGAATGAATCGATATGGTGTAGCCAAGCGTCTGAAGGCGGATTTACGGTACAGCTTCTGGATAAACCGTATCCCAAAGATATATATCTCTCCCTTTGCATTAAAGAGACAGTCCTATCTTTTGTTGAAACGAAATTTAAGAGTACTTCCTTGTCTATACTTGCTTATGACTTTTGCAAGATTATTTCAAACTAATTTTGATATATGTAAGTGAGAGTAACATTCTAGTTGTTGAAGATTTAACAATTTGACAAAGAATAGAATGCTTCACTGCGTCTTCTTGAATTTCGTTTCCCAAAAAATATCCGATAGCACTGTCCCTTTAAGGTACGGATCCATGTATAGCTCTTCAGGCTTAAGGTGTTTGATCCTATTTTCAACGAGTCGCTTTTATCATAGATCATTTCCTTCGCCTAGTATCATCCAACCATAGTTATGTGTTATCTTATGTGATGTATCGCCTGCTATATATGTTTAACCATAAGGAAATGCAGTATCGATTGACATTAGGCCACATTAAATCATCCTTGACAAGTGTATACAATATGTCATGTGCATGTGTTGTATCCTCTCGGATATATAGAATAAGCATTAGTTGGCTATGGACTGGTTTTAATAAACTTTAAAGGATCCTTTAGCCTTACACTAAGCTGTTTGAGTGGCATTCTAGAAGTTGATGCATAAGGAAGACAAGAGCAATTCTATGGATGAACAACTTCGTTCAAGCATAATTATAAAAATGGTATAAGAATCTATACGGAAACGTCGCTAATGTCAAATAAAGAAGTTTTTCATCCATAACATTACTCTTGTCTTCCTCAACAATAAGCATGAAGATTTTATGGTTAATCAGTACCACACTTGTCGATACGTTCCGATGATACGTCGAGTGAAAACGGATAACTGTAAAAATCGAACGAAGATCAACTTCATCAATATATGATACTTGAAAACACTCGTTTGAATGAAGACAAACGATCGAAGACATTTAATAATGGTTTACGAATCAAGCATAATTTTGTTCAGGTGTTGACAAGTGAAAAAAATTGAATTTTATTCTCGTAACCTTGCAAAGTCATTAAAAATTTAACTTTGAAAAGGCAAATCGTTTCGGTTCGTGTAGGCCTTCAATTATGTTTTATGTAAAGTCTATATTTATATTTTTTTTCTATATCCACTTTTTTTCTAGTTAAGACCAGAATATTTTTTTTAGTAATAGACACTTGAATCGAGTTCTTCTTAATTATGTTTTTTTTTCTAAGATGAACATTTTGGTATCGACGAGGCACCAAAGTTCTAACGTATATCGAGTTTAACATTATTCCTGTTTTTCCATTCGGTTTAGTTCAATGGTTAATAATCAAATGTTATTATTAATAATTAATTATTCCATATGTTTTGCCAATTATCCTAGCTAAAAGAATATACCCATGCACAATGCCACGGGCGTATGGACTTGAAACTCATTTTCAATTACATACATGAAACATCATTGTGCAAAAATAAATAATATATAACATATTTATAATTATTATACTTTTAAAAATTGTTTATCTACATTCAGGGACAAAAGAGACGAGACCAAATTGGACTTTCAAATTATGAAATTATGAAATGTTTTAGATATACGATGTTATCAATATAAATAATCCGTAATTTGCTTTCGCATGTTTACTGTATAGAACGCTATTAAAAAGTAAAAAGCTAGTTTTCACTTTCTAATATCTTCCAGTTTAAAGAGATTTTGAAACGACGTATTTTGAAAGTCGTGTGTTTCAAGATCTTGAACAGATTCTTTAGTATAGAATTCATAGCTTAGTTCGCATGGGTGTTGAATACATGAAGTTGCTTTGTTTCTGTTACAATCGTGGATTACTATCCTGCGTTAAATATGGTGTCGTTTCTTTTGCCCCTGAGTATAAGATCTAAGTCAATGGGATGGAATTGAATAGAAAAGTAAACTATGCAAATTATGTAATCTGAAACTGACTGAATCTAAAAAATGTGCGTTTTGCTTTTGTGTAAATGTCACATAAAAATTCCCTTCAATGACGTTTCTATAATATTTATATATGACTGCTCTTAAACATGATCATTCGTTTAGTTCGACTCAGTTTAATTCATCAGTCTGTTCACCCAAGCCATGCAGCTGGATATGTATGCTAAAATGTGGAGGGAACAAGTTCATTAAAGGCGTTAACCCTCAAATCTATTCGCCCACATGCATGCAGCTGCATTAATGTGAACGACATTACGACAATTGTCTCCTACGCCACTTTAAAGGGGCAGTAGCACGTTTTATGGGGAATATAAGGTGATGTCAGAAAAATTAAAATTAATGGTTCCAATTGAAAGACAATGTATTTAAACTAAATGACGCAGTACTAATTCAACTATAAAACGTAAAGTTTAGCCATGCGATTCCCTTTTCTTACACAAAAAGAATTAAAGGTGTGCAAAAAAAATGGTCGCCAATGGATTTTATGTGAATCTCCATACTTTGTCCTCTGACTATGGATGATTGACTCGTGTAATGTGATTTTTGACACTGTCAATTTAATACATTTAGCTTTAACTTACATAAATTAGTGAAATATTTGAAACATAAAATTATCAAAAAACGTGCTACTGCCCCTTTAAGAGGAAATACGTTAGACACATTGAATTTATACATTGAATCAACATAATTAGGCCTATCTATGACACCGTTAGAACAACAGGTTTCATATCCGCGCTCCGATCTAATTAATTACGATGTGTAAACACCTACCATTTACCTCACATCCACCATTTGCTTGTGTATTTACATAGCAATTTCTTAATTAGCACTACGGAACCACTTTTCAATTAGGCACACAAACACCTAAAAGTAAACATTAATATCAACTATAAGTATAAGGATATATGAATAAACAATAAACGTAAATCACCGTTTTAAGGTTATTTATAAGAAAACATGTATTCGTAATAATGATGATTATATGACAACTAAATATAATTCCCCGAAATGAATTTTCGCTTCGTAAACCATGAAATGTCTGTAGAAGATTGAAAAATAAATTAGTAGGCCTACTGTATTTGGGTTGAACTTTTATACATTTGGGCTCCTTATGAGGTTGATTCGTGTCATTTATTAATAGATTTATGGTCAAGACTTTAGTTACCTTGCTTAAACAAAGTGCCATTTTAGCCTATAAAATATACATGTATACATTAAGTTTTCAATATGTTTTTAGTTGTACAAGGATAGGCCAAGTTAAACTAACCTAAATATCAAAATAACGTATAGATGTGTTTGAAATTATTTTATGATTATAATATTTACAGGTAAAAATCTTAAGTCAAGATAATGAGCTTGATAATTTAGTACACAGAAAATACAAAGAATGTTCATAGTAACTTTCGATTAATAATTTTGTCCAGAAATAGGATCATAATGAGTTCTATATATTACTTGACCTAGATGACGTATATAAGTGACCCATTTTGACAATGTTGATATGTTTCGTGTTTATGTCGTTTAATGTTATTTACAAACATCACCCCTTTTTGTCTTCTCAAAATTTACTTAAGTCTTTCGCTTTATTAAACGGGACATTTAAATGTACTTCAGGCCTATGTATATTTTATTAAATTAAATATATTGTTAAAAAACCCAGATGTTAGTGCTATCGGTGACATTAGTGACATATTTTTCATGATACATAACAACTATATTAACCACTAGTGAATTTCAACATCAAACGGATAATGCGGCCTGTTTAATGTTTGTTTTTCAACTATGCAAAGTGTATTCGAACTAATGTCATAATCTTAGAAGGGATTTTCTCAAGCACAAGTTGACAGCGATTGGCTACCTAACAAGGATATATGCTACTTGATAGAAAACAAATAAACAAACTCAATCAAATACGATGCTATATAATTGAAAAGAAGATATATTTTGTGTTATTGGAGCAATTTATAATTTATTTACCTTTTAATTAAATAATGATATAGGATTATTCCAAATCAACATTTTCTTTTGACACAGATTTCAGATAATCTAAAACGCTCAGAAACGTGGGCAAAATATTCAAAAGTTGACAAAGATTTGCAAAATAAGAATTAAACACGTAAAAACAAATACACATGGTATTAAAGAATACCTTTTTATCAAAACTATGTTGGTAATGGCTTAAATTGGTAAATAAGTTTATGCTTTTGATGCACGCACCTGTTTTTGTCACGCGGGCTTATAATTAGTCGTGGCGAAAGTAGTGCGAAAAACAAGTGCCCGTATGTGCTATTACTCTACTATTTCGGAGAATTTTACATGGCGACTAACCGAAAATTGTGATATTCTACGACAGAATTCAGTAAGTTATGAAGATTTGATAGTCGCTTAGTTGGAGGAGGACGTGCTTCAGATAGGCACCTCACTGTACGATGGTGTGTAAGGAGGAATTATGTAAATGGTTCAAGAATCTACGGCCGCATCAGCGGATAGATTACATGTGTGGACTGCTACATATGTGCCTCCCACTGGAACTTCGGTTCTTAGGATCTGTGCTTGAAGACCATGGGAAGAAAAATTACAACTACTTAAGAGACGCTGAGTTAAAGGCAAATAATAACGCAGAAATCTCAAAACTGTATTCTGGAACGGAGAGACAGTTACGTGCAACAGTCAGTGTTTATCTGTCGTTATTGCATTCGTCCAATACAGCGTGTGCTCAACTTCTGTACGAAGTGTTGGAGAAAAATCTTGATCGTGCTTTCACATTTGGAACCGACCCCAATGACAATGAGGAAATTCGAATGGCTTTGACGCTGGCCATAAACCATCCAGCGTTTCAGTTCCACCAAAAGAACTTCCTGTACCAACATTTTGCAAGATACAATCCCGAAAGCAGTGACAGACGAAGCAAGGTATGCGTTGCAGTGGTTGACACTCGGTGCTGTTATATTCCAATATGGCGGACACCACTTTTCAAAATCCATTTTTTGCCAAAATTCTTGTTAATCAGAATTGTAATGGTTACTTTCTTGATCCAGTAATCAGATTACATTCTCAGTTTGGGCTTTCTGTTGTTGTCATTAGCACAAAACCCTCTAAATAAAATAGCTGTATTGCCAAAAAATGGCATGGAAATGTCATCTTGGAATATCAGCTGATGTTTAATTAAGAGTATGTCCTTTCATGCAACCTAAACTATCTTGCAAAAGTTATCTTGTGAAATAATTATATTCTTGAATTTTTGTGTTCTTCCATACCAGCCATGCCATGAACAGTTCTCAAAATAGTTATCACAATTTTAATATTTTCTTACAAGTTTGGTCTTTTGAAGGTAACGTTGACACATTTCATTTGCATTATATGATTAAATATGTGACTTGGGCAGCAAATAAATGCTTTATTGTGTGTATCATCCTGCTCTGAGTCTGTTACACATGTGAAAGGTCATGACCTGAACATTTAAAACATACTTTTACAACCATTCAAGGATGTTGAAGGAATCCTTTTGCATCCTCTAAGTCGATATGAGAGTTTAGGGTTTATTTGACAATTCTAATGTAGAATAATCATTTGGAATTTCTTTTGTGAAAGACAGTCCAAGTTTTCAAATGACTACCCCCTATTTTGGGAAGGTCCTGAAGTTGTTAAAGATCATATGTAGGCAGGTTTCGAATACACCTAATATTTTCAATTTTATAATCAAATAAACCCGGTTTATAGATTTTTAAACTGTTATCAGTTCAGGGAATGACATATTGATTGTAGGATAAGTGATTTGGTTTCCATTACATTTTGGTTTTGGAGAAGAGAAAATATTTGATGATGATTAATTTGTTAGAAATTTGTACAAACTTGTCACTGTTTGGTCGCTTTGTTCAACGTCTAACTCCTTTTAAGCAATCTCAAACTTTTTAGTGTCTTCTAAATTTAAAAAAAATGTAGAGGCAGCACAAAATTACAAGCTAAGTGTATTACAAGGTTAACTTTTGTGCGAGTTCGTATCTTTACCATCTGTGTATATTTACCCAACATAGCTGTAATTTAACTTATAACAGATTTTGAAAAAAGATATTTAAATTCGGCAGAAATAATTATGCTTTTTATGAATAAATATTTGTAAATATGATAAATATTTAAATATGACAGAGTATCAAAAGTTCAAATTGTAATTTTGAAGGCAAAATCTGTTGATAAATTTGAAGAGACTATATATACGAAGTGTCAGATAAAAATTGATCAATAACGATAGGAAAATAAAAAGCATTTGAAACACATAGTTAGTGTAAAGATAAAAAGTGTATAGAAGTACATTTATTTCAAGTGTACTACCATGTAATTTGTAAATTCAAACAGTTAGAATTTTCAAAATTCTACTTAAAGTAAAGAGTTTGAAGTGTGTACAAAATTGTAATATAGTTACAGATCTATTTTTTTAAGTATTTAAGATGGACTGAATTGACCTTTTTAAACTTCTCATACAGACAATACCGTATAAATGTATCACTTATCCTTTGTACATTATGAATGTCAGTGCAAGGTTGAAATTAAAACAAGTTCTATTGTACTTTGCCATTCAACAACAAAGTAGGTACTCAAATATACATAATTTGTTTCTGTTTCAGTAGACCTTTTGGAGTTAAATTCTGATATTCAAACCATTTATTATTATAATGCGTTTGCCTGAGCTAAGGTTGCTTCCATTTTACATGTTGTTTTGTATATTACAATTTACAAAGTATGACTTTGAACTGATGGAAGACTTGTATTCAGACTATGAAAGATACAAATAATTTTACTATAGATAAAAGTAAAATTATTTGGTAACACTGAACAGTTATTTTATAAATATACAATCTAAACTAAGTGAAATTCAATCAACATCCATGATGCATGTTAACACATTTGTAATAAAATTTTAGATGTTTCTTTTGATTCATAGATAATTTATGAATTAACTATATTATTAGTCACGGGTCCCTTGAAAGGACTGTAAATTATCATTTTGTCCCAGGAAAAATACTGATATTATATCTTATCCTAATATACTCTGCTGCTGTTATTGAAATGTATGTGTTTGGTTTGACTGTTGTGCTCTGATTAATGAAGTTATAGTATAAATAAGGTTTAAAATGTATTGAACAGTAAAAGATTAAATAAATATAAGGAAAATTAACTTTGTAATGATTTTAGTGTACAATAGTGGAAAAAGGATGTCCATTTATATATATCAATGTGTATAAAAAATATGTTTCAATCTTGTCATTGATTTATGTTTGTAACATGCTGTTAATTTTATCCAAATAATTAAAAGGAAGAATAACCACCTGCATCCTTTAGGTTTAAAAAGAACCATGATTGATTTCTTAATTTGTTACAATATCAATTATTGATTGATTACTAGATAGTAAATATATATAAGTAACTACCGGTAAATGCCAGAGGGCATCTTTGATTCATTATCAAAATAATTAAATACAACATGTGCAGACTTGCTTCTTCATAGTATAGTCTCGTGACTCAAGGCTTTATCAAATTCTCGGAACTATTATTAACAATTTTCCTGGAAGCTTGTTGTGTTTGTAACATGCAAACAGAAAGTGAAAGTAGATAGAAGCAATACTTAAAAAGATTAATCAGTCTTTCGTTTGTTGCATTTAATTTTTTTTTTTTTTCAATTGTCAAATAAGTACAAATCATAGAGGAAAAAACAGCTAGCTATTTAGTACAATTTATCATAGTCATATTAATGATTGATTTTAAACAAGAAAAAGAAAGTTTGATACATAATCAATCAAATTTTTTTAAACATTATTATTAAATGATCGGATGCTTAGTACCTGTTTCTTACTTTGGCACATAATTCCAGCAATGTGCTTAAACTAACTAACATGGTCGTGTCTGGCTTGCATCGTGACCAGAAAGTGACGTCCCAGACCTTACAATATTATGACATCGGAGGTGTATTCGATTCCACAAAATATTCTTGTACGAATGTTCTTAAATAGGAGACTGCAGAATCCTGCGGGGGAATGTAATAATTAAAAAATTAAAAAACCAATTTAAGGGTATCTCAGTCTTTTGTTAAGAAATTGGAAAATATTTTTCAGAATTTTGGATCACACGGTTATTATTTACAAATTTAACTTTTTAGTAAGAACATGTCATGTTATAGAAAAGATCTTCATTAATAGAAATGAAGAGAATGAATATTTATGCTTTTAGAATCCTAAAACCAAAGAACTGCTGAAGTAACTACTAGTTTAGTACCAACACGGTCCTCATGTTTTACAGATATAATATGAATCACGAACATTAACATTAAGAGAAAATATTAAACATTATTATCATCATTTTCAGATACCTTCAAAGCCTAATGGCTTTGCTCACCAATGTTCATATTTACTTTAATGGTGAAAGCAGCATGTTTAAGACTGACCAATCTTTTATTTTCATCCTTTTACAATATAATTGTTATTTCATCTGCAGAGTACAGAAAAGCTTGATTTGTCTGAAGAACAGCCGTCACTAGTCAACAACCCCACAGCTGAGCTGACTCAAGGCAAGTACATGTTACGATGATGTACATCAGTGTGTCATTATTCTGCCTTAAAATAAACACTCAAGTGTAAAGACATTAGATTGTAGTGATCTCAATGCTTTTTGAAATAAAGAAAAAATCAGTCAAAGCAGATTATCATTGTGTCCATGCTACTGTGGGACCACATCATTATTTGTCTGTGTTCCAAATTTTACTCATGAATTTTCAACAAATTCAGTCATAAAATGCAAATGTTTTTTGTCCATTTAATTATCCATGCCTCAGTACTGTAACTATCTGAAATACTAAAATCTTTACATCAATCCATAATAACAACTAAAAGTTTAGCCTAAGCAACAGCTGCTATACATGTTACCAACTACAAATGTCACAAATGTTACGTATATAACGTATAGAAATATACTTTGATAATCTTTTTAATGTTTGCTGTTTGTTTTTTCCTGTCGAGATAATATTTATATGTACTTGTTGCTGATGCTGTCATCTGAACTGAACTGAATTCAATTTTTTTCTTTCAATAAATAGTTACGATTAAATCGTGTTGCAAAAAAAACTCAAAACTGTTGATGACGATTTTTTTTTTTGATATTTGTTTAAATAAACCATGCAAATCCTGAATGTTGTTTTTATCAGAAATAAGCAAGCACTGTCGACATTAAGCTTCAGCTAGAAAACCTTGATTTTTCAATGAATAAAAGAGTTAACAAAATCTGGTTGTACTTACAGGCTTCGTCAGCAATATTGAACTGAAAGACTCAAAGAGGCAAGGAAAAAAGTTGGAAGTAAAGATCAATGTAAGTATGGTTTGAAACTTGGTGATGACTTGGTAATATTGCTTGATCCATACCCATTATCCTGTCTAGAAGGCAATGATATTGTCTAAATCAACTTTAATAATTTTTATGAATTATGAATATTATAGTGAATTTGTGTTATCAAGCTTTGAAATAACGACTTGCATGGTAATCATATTTGACAATTGTTTGTTGCTTTCTCCCTGCGATAATACTAGCAGCCGTGAAAAAAGTGAAATACTCTTGAAAGCTGTGTTAAACCTCACCTCACCTCACCTTTTGATCACACAAGGTTTTAATGTTGTGGCCCTTATAATTTGAGAATTTTGGTTCTCCTGCAGGTGACTTGGTCCAATGGAGATGTGTTTGAGCTCACGAAGACCGGACGAGACATGCATGAATTTCAGTTGCAGGTAGGACAGAGAAAATTTTAAAATATTTTTATATGTACCGGTAATTCATGTTTGTAAAAACACATATTGAAGTGATTTCAAATGGACCACAAGTCTTTGTTCAGTTATTTCTTAGAATCACATTGAAGTGTCCCACAATAGTAACTATCACTGGATGCATTTAAGATTTTATGTTTAGATCAACATTTGTGTTATTGCCAATCTACTGATACATATATATACCTAACATACCGTATTCGACGTACTAAGCGCCCTCTCCCTATAAGCGCCAGGTGCTTTTAACTAAAAAAACATTAAGCGCCCTTTCGCCAGTAGGGCTGCAACGATTCACTACGATGCATCGAAAATCGATTCAGATTTATAATATCGAAAAATCGATTCATGATTCAAAATTTCGATTCGATTCACTTTTAATTTTTCTTGCTAAAAATAATCAAAATTTTACCTAAATTAGATCTTGATATATTGCACTGCGAGTGTTAACAAGTCACGTAAAGTTTTTAAACCGGAAACCAAGTCTACAATATGTCAATATGTTTACAACATGTAACGTAATCAGTGATTGGTTAGTATCTTCATCCTCGAGGCTCTCGGCCAATCAGCTTGGTTTATACATTTGCCTTGGCAGCGCTGCATGGCTGTAAAAATAAAAAAATCGAATCGAAGTTGTCTAGGTGAATCGTTGCAGCCCTATTCGCCAGGCATACCTTACATAACAAACCTATGAAATTTCACATAAAAAAGGGTTTGACGACTTCAAGTCTCCTCTTTAATCACGGTAATTGGATTTGTAACTTTCCATAAAAAAAACTATATGCAGATCAAGAATATACAAACATTTTTATCATTCGACTGAATGATTAAGACAGTTTAATAAGCGCCCCCTCTTTCTAATTTGTTAACCACCCAGGGCGCTTAATAGGTCGAAAAATATTTTTAAAACGTTTTGTTAATTCTGTTTCAGCTGAGAGATTTGTTCCCGGAACAGATTGAGCTTCAGAAACGAGAATGGAAGATGCTGTTCCAGGGACACTGTGAGTTCTCATTATTCTCCTTGTAAACAATAACATAATAATCCCACCTGCTGGAGGGGTAAACAATATTTTCTCATAGATTATTGACATTCATTATGTCAAGGCCACTGTTTCATACTTTACTTGTTTCCATACTATGAAATCTCAACGTGACAATAACTCATGCATGTCTTCTTCCAGATCACCAACACGGACATGGTCACAAGGAAGATCAGTCCAGGAGCTTGACAAACTACTTCAGGTAAGCACTGTGTATAACCGTACATCGGAACTAGCGAGGTGTACGGCGGAGAAATGTTGCTAGCGAGGAGCGTGATCGCAAACGGGATCACTTAAAAAGCAATCATCGCCGTTTCATCAACTTTTTCTATGTAATTATCATGTCAATAGCTTTCCGAGACATAACTATTTAATGTCATATCCTGTTCATAGTTAGAGATAGCAAATATGTTACTTACAACAGCATTAACTGTCATTGTTACTGTCCCTTGGATACAGAATGACAAGCACATACCTTTTACTAAGTATGTGTGCTAAAATTACCACATGATGTTGATTATTTGAAAGTTATGAAGTAAAATATTAACTAACTTTCGATTTCGGCTCCTCGCTAGCAACATTTCTCCGCCATACACCTCGCTAGTTCCGGTGTACGGTTATACACAGTGGTAAGTGTATTCCAGAAGAAATTGTGGCAGGTGTGGGTTAGCGTGAGGTGAGGTAGGAAGAAATAATTAAGTGACTCGCTCTATAACTATAATTAGAATCTAGTGTCTGTTTTATTATCAGATATTCAAATACTTTCATACATTAGACTATATAGAAGCAGTGTTCTCACTGGCAAGACATTTCTAACCATGTGTCAATGACCCTTTTGCAAGGATCAAAGACGCCAAGCTGTGTACTTGGGAGAGCACTGTAGAAGTTTTGAAAAACAATTATTTTGAGGATTTGTCGAAAGACTTATCCCTAAAAAAACCTTAAAGTCACCAAATGATCTTTTTCAAAAAGAGTATTGAAATAGAGAGAAAAAAAGATAATGAAAGAAGATATAAGGCTATAATTTTAAGGGATATGAAATTTGATACCTTTAGCATTACCATAACATTTTCCTTTTATTTCAGTATGTTACTTCGAAACCAGCCATTGATAAGACACGAGGATGTTCTTGAGTTCTTCAAGGGAGGTAACCTCATCCACCAGGCTCCAGCACCTGAACCCGAAGTAGTTCAACCCCCTTGCATCACCCGCGTCCCACTAGCCCAGATGTCCGTCAATACAGGTACCAACATTATATAGTAAAATAGTTCTTACTGTGGTTATTATGTCAATATCAACTGCTTCAGCTGACGTTAATTCATCAACATTTGCAACTCTGGAGCGCTGTAGTTCTTCCCAAGGGATTAGTAGTTCATTACTACCAAAGACTTAATAAATGTTTTACCAAATGACAGATCTCTATAAGATAAGATTCTATGAAAACTGGATCACCAATTTTATGGCTTTCTTTCAAAGGGTTTCATCAGCTTTTATGTACCACTTAAATGACTTTGTTCTTTTGGTCCAATGGTTAAAACATGTTGACTAGCTTCAAACATCCTTCAAATAGTTCAGTTATATTTTCAATCCCTATCAAAGTGGAAAGCTTTAAGCTATACTTGTAAATAGTTTTTGTTTTGTTAACTTCTTTTTGAGATGATTTAATTAAGTTTCAATCTTTTTCCAAGACAAAGTCAATGGTGTATATTTTAGCTTTGTATCATATCATTTGCTATATGATCTATTATTAGCACATCCCTATCCATGCACAAAATATGAATTTTTACTAGATAATCAGTTTGTTCTTGACAATATCCTTTGCTATGAAATGAATTGGGGCAATAGTTCATCTGTTTTTATGCTTTTCATGTACTACCTACACATTTTCTTTGGTGACGTTGTTCATCATTGTTATTTGGCCATTAATTGAATAAAATCTTTGTTTGATGACCTCATCTAGGAAAACTATGGGCTATAATCAACCAATGAAGTACAAATTCAGTTAGAAAGAGGCTTACTTAAAATAAAAACAACTGGATGATTTTATATTGTAGGAGGCCGTGCAACCACAATCCCCCTATGCAATTTAAGCTTCTTTTCCATTCTCTGTATAAATTTCGCCCCTAAATAGCTATAAAACTGGATATTTTCAGAGACAGTATGTCACTCTTTACAGTACTGTGGCCATTCACATGGACCAGCAGTAGAAAGAGGTTAAAGATATTTCTACTTATCAAAGCAGTATATGAGATCAACTGAACTTACTGGATGTCAACGGTTCCTTTTTTGTAGGCGAGGAGCAAGGAATTCCGCCATTTCCGCTGAAATCCTTGACAGTATGCAACTCGCAACTGCATCACTTTACTCCAAATTTCATGGGTAAGCCTCGGAGTACTCTTCTCCTTATACAGAGAACCAAAAGTTGAGCAGCAAGCAGCTTGAGTACTTAAAACATCTACCATTTACTCATGAGAAAAGTAATTGATGCTTAGCTTTTGGTTTTAGGTATATGAGGCTTTCTCGTAACTAAGAAGTTAGTTTTGTAGTTCTATTCGTTCCATAAGGATTCGAGCTTTCTTTTGCTAAATTTATTTGTTGTGTAAATTTCCTTGATTCTTGACTTGACCTCCTGTTTGCAAAATTTCAACATTTCTTTTATGGTTACTTTCTTTGGCTGCTCTTTTGCTTATTTTTGTTCTCTGTACATAGCAATGCAAAATAAATATCAGTTCCGAAATGTCTTTCATTTCAAGAAAACTAATTAATGCAATTTATAGGAATAATTTGTATAAGGGAACAATGGTTTTTGTGTTTCAGTTGCTGCTGAACAGAGTATTCGACTACCAAGACGCAACTCCTCGGACATCCAACCTCCTCCACCTTCAAATGTACAGAGGTTAGTTGACTTCTTAGCTCTGCTCTGTTTTCAGCAAACTTGAAAACTGGCTAGTTGCAAATATTGAGAGCCATTTTGATATCAAAATACAGGCTTTCTTCTCACAAAGGCTTATATGTTTTTCCGACTCAAATAAGAAATAATCTGTTGACATGAACATGAAAACAGTTAGGTTAATCATGACTAATCAAGGAGAAATATATTCGACAAAACTTTATTTTCGCAGAAAGTTGTTAGACAGAAAATCATGCTGTTCATTGTATACCATGTCTTAATGCCCTTCAAAGAGCCCTTCAAACAAAGGAAATTAAGGCTCTTAACCTACTATTATCGTTTGTTCTTTGTATAAAGGACTCAATGTATCGGTCAATTAGCCAAAGTTTTGTCAGTGATAAAACTTCAAATTTGGTATGGCTGTTTCCTAAGTTTCCCTTTGTTTTCCAGACTAGTTTGCCCCCATGGGGTGCTCCCCCCGCAAGTGGACTCCCCCACCCAATCTCCCCCCTCCTCCACAACTGAGTCCCCCCTCAACAGCCGCTCAGCCTCCCCCGCCAGCAGTCACCCCCACTCAGCACCTGATGGATGCACGGAGACCAAGCAGCTACTCAACCTTCTGAGTCTTGAACAGTACACAGACACTCTCGGCAAACTTTCTCTCAAACAGGTAATTTTTAATTCTATTTACATCTTTTTACGCAAAGCCTAACACGCAAGTTTCTGAACTGTCAGTTTTATGCCTTGCTGCTGACCCTTGAGTTTTCTATGCTGATATCAGCGCCCCTACAGGCTATTGTTAGCAACCCCCAGTAACTTTCTGATTGGACTATTGCTTTCTCTCATAATAAGCTAGAGAGCAAGCACAGAAAATTCTTGTGTAGGAAAATGTTCTATATATTACTCATGAGAATATTTGATAGCTTTTCAGGGTCTATTTGTACACACTCCTAGTCAAATTCACTATCATGATATTGAGGGATAAGGATCGGTTCTTTGGGTTACTTATCTTAAGCTTTGAAAGCTTAGCATTGGTTTGCTATCTATTAGCCATATGACTTTATGTAATTTTAACCCTACTTACAGTAAATGTGTAAGTTTTATTATTTTGTGTGTAAATGCACAATGGGAGCAATGATTAGAAAGGAAAGGAAAGGAAAAAGACAGAATTTTGTAAGCCCAAAGTACACATTGACCTTGGTATTGCAGTGAAAAAGAAAATTGTCACATTTGTGTTATAATTGTGTTTTGTTACAGCTAAAGTTGCAGACACCTGAAGACCTCTCTCGAGCTGGTTTACCATTCGAAGCTCAAAACAAGCTACGTTCTAAACTTGACAATATCAACAGGTTTGTATTTCACACAACACTACCCTTTTGTTTAAAGTAAATCAATCTTGTTTTGTTCCTGTCATAAGAAAAATCAGTTCGTGATTAATAGATATTACTATTGTTAATTCCTGTGATACTGACAACACAGGGTAGTCTTTGATTTTGAATTGCATTAGGAACTTTTATAAGAACATTTAGAAACGTGTGTCTAGGCTTTGTTTACCCATTAATTTAAATGTAAGCGAGCAAAAAATAAGGACAATTATTAAAATTAAAGTATGTCCATATCCTCTTGATGCTTGTAGTTGTTGAATAAATAACAAAACCATATCATATATATAGCTTAGTTTAACTTCATTATGCTGCAATATGGCTGCCCGGTGCCACAATTTCGGAAACTTCTAATAGGACTATGCTAAGTAAAACTTCCGCTGCATTATAGCTGCCAGGTGCTACAATATCTGAAAGTTCTTTTGTAATAAGGATAATAAAGAATTGTTATGATTATTAATATAATGTTCCATTTCAGGGAAAAAAGTGTTCCGTCGGTAAATGGCCTGGTTGATAGCTCTAGTTCAGGAGGGACTTTGTCCCCCGCCTCCCCAAATAGTATCCCCTGGAACCAGATCCACCCCTCCTACCTGCTCCCCCTCCCTTTCTCCACCCCCTACTCACCCACCGTGTTTGCTCAATACCCCACTCCTGTGGCCCCCCAGCCACCCCCACAACAGCAGGAGGTGGGAGACACCTCCCCCCATGACTCGGATACAGACAGCCCTACAGCTCTGATGGGGGAACTGCCCAAGGATAAAACAGATAGCTCTGGATCTGACAATGACAAAGGTAACAGCTATCAATTATTATATTTATTACTTTTAGCTCATTAGGCTATTATCTGTGAAATTTTAGCTCAATAGGCCACTATCTGGGAAATTTTAGATCATTAGGCCACCATCTGTGAAATTTTAGATCATTAGGCGTGAAAGGCCAGGTTGAGTCTGGCTTGGGCTGCTGTTTGAGATTCTTTCGTAAAACTTTTTCCCATTTTAGACTTAACCTTGGAAAATGATCCATGCAAAGCTAAAAGATCTAAATACTTATAACTAGGTGCAATAGACCAAACGCCTCCTGACTTACAATATCAATAAAATGTCTCTTGTCTGCAGATAAACCCTTACTGGGCGAGAATGATAAACCCCGGCAAGACGGCAGGAGAAGAGCCTGGCAGAACCGTACATTACCTCAGCATAGAGGCCCTACCTACTCACATCATGTTGGTGACGAGTCTAAACCCGGCTTAATGAGACTGCCCTCGTCTGTGAATGTGTATCCTGAGTCAAAACAAGATCTGCCGCAAGCAGGCACAATCTCTAGCTACAATGGGTACCAGTCTGATCCAAACCCTAGTCCAGTGACCTCCAACAATTATCCTCGACCTGCTACCTACTACCCACAACTCATCCGCCAAATCAAACCCTCCCCAGCCCACACAAACATAAGTATGCATAACAAGAACATTATCAACATGCCCCAGGAAGGCCATATAAAACAACAGCAGCCAATGGTGATGTATTATCCGCAAGGTGTTCGCACAGACATTCCTATGACTACGAGTGTGATGCCAATGAACCTTAACAACAATACAGTGACTAATCAAACATATAGTGCTAATAACGAGGGTAACGTCCCCAACAGCTCTCAGAGACAGTACCTGCAGACCATGATGTCGCGGCCCATCGTGCTGCCTGCGCCGAGGTCTGTGCCTGCTAACCTCAACAATATATCCTCAGTGTCGGTCACACAGGGTGCCAGTCAGCCATTACCAGGCCACTCTCCCGGTCCCGGGCCTGGACCTGCAAACATCAGTGTCAAACCTACCAACGGAGTTCAACTTCCTATACCAAATCCATCTGGGACTCCTCCCGAGTCTGTGCACTCCGGGAGTGATTCACCCCTCCAAATGCTTCACAATTCGAGTGCAGGTTCCACAACTCTAACGTTATCGACGGCGACTTCATTCCCAAGCACTCCTCAAACTGCGGTGTCGTCGGCTAACCACTCCCAGTGTAGCAGTTGTGGTTGTAACTGCAATTTGACTTCCTCCTCCCAGTCTGGCTACCAGCCTCACTTCAACACCCTACCATATCACTTCCTCATGCACCCAGGCCTCGTCAACGGCATGATGGCCCCCTTCTCAAACATGGCCTACGGACATGTGCCACCACCCAACTATCCGAACGGTATCAGCCACGAGATGTACAACCATCCCGGCTTTCCTCAGCACATGCACCCAGTGATGGCTCCACATATCGTGCAAAGTATGTATGGGAACCTGTCCCATCATGGCCAGGGAAACCCTGCGGCACATACGAAACACAAACCCCAGGGCTGCTACAACTGTGGTTCTCCCCAGCATAAGGCTCAGGACTGTAAGGACCCTTCAATGGACGGCATGTCAGGTAAGGCTTCTTTCTTCATTCTGTGAATGTCATCATTTCTATTATTTGCTTACTTTACCAGACAATGTATGGGTCTCGCTTTGTTGAAATGTATGTTTAAGGGTGTTTGACAAAAATTCCTTTGTAGAAGGGGATAATTTATATGGAAACAATTAAAAATGTTATGGTATTGTTTGTATTCAGTTGAGATATGTGATATATTTCATTTCATGAAATGATTGTATCATCACAACTATCTTATGAAATGATGGTATGATTTTGACAACATGAGATGAACAATTAGTTGTTATCTTTTGACTATTTTGTAACTTTACAGCTGTATATATGTATAAGTAGGCGTGAATACAAATCACCATGACATCTCTCCGCTCATACTCTTTTCAAAATTATATGATGTTGAAGCCTTCTTCTTTAACAAAAAGATTTTAAATATCTTTCAGGAAACTACCACCTGAACTACAAACCTAAATCGGATTCTGACTGACAACGACCCAGGCCTGGTCGCCATTTTGTACGATCAGGACGTAAGCTCGTCAGCTGTGTGGTGTCTAGATGATCCTTGAAGACAAGTTAACTTCAGGCTTCAAAGTCTGTCCCCATGAATGGTTGCCTTACAAGGAAGTGAATTACAAATAGTGTTGTTTTCCTCGGTTTTTGTTTTATTCCTCACTAGAAGAAATATTGAGAGAATTGTTGAAATTTTACATGGAATCTATTTTGGATGGAATTCTGCCCTATGCTTCACACAATGGAGTTCTGAGATTTGATTACCAATTTGTTGGTCGGAGAAGTTACATGAACTGTCCATGAAAATATGACTATTTAAGTTAAAGTCAAATGGAAAGGAGCATCTGAGAAGGCAACCTGTGGACGACTTCCTCGTTTATTTGGAATATGGATGAATTGACGAGTCAATATTTCATTTTACATTGTAATTAAGATTTTAACGATCATTCTGCGGTGTCACCCTTTAGCATGTCTGGTACAATTATATGCCCATCACTGTTATCATCTAATTACTCAACTATTCAACATTAAACATCTCAACTCATTTATTTATTTGGGGGAAGTTTTAGAATCGTTTCCAAACAAGCAATATGACAAATATTCTGTGGCAGATCTCAAAGAACTATTTCTAAATAAGAATCACAGATGGTAATGATTTTGCTAACTTGACACTGTCAATGATCTTAAGAAGTTTATGTTTAATGGCATAAGTATTTCCCTGGTATTCTGCTGTTAAGTATGTGTGCCTTATCAAGTTTAGGTCAGATTGTTATTTCAAATCAACGGAGATCATTTGTAGCGCAAAAATAATTTACTGACATGACTGTTTTGGAGTATCCCTAAGATGCAGTATAAAGGTGCTCTGACATATCCGGTTGTTATGACAAAGCCTTATTCTATTGTTCGAGATAAATATTATTGTTTTTGTAAGCTTCATCAAGTTCTTTCAAATTGAGTCTTTTGATGCAAAAGTATATATTATAACCTTGTTTCAACCATGAAAATTATTATGCTTAGAAGATACTTAAGAAATCACTTATCATAATAAATGAAATGGTATAGAAAACATGTTTGACTTACATGAAGCCGATTGATACTTACAAGAGAATATGACTTAAAAACTAGAGTAGTTATTTGTTTGTGAAAATCTCCGATACAATGAACTTGTCTCATATTCTATGCTAGTCACACCATATTGTATATCAAGAAAGTGCTCGCTTTATCCTCATATATTTATTTTTATCACTCCATGTTTGGTTACGGTGTCATGTTTATGCTCAACAGTGTCATTTATGCTTAAGATATTTAACAACAAAGCAATCTCTCTTTGCTGGTTTATAATGTTAACTGTTATGTTAAAGTTAGAATTTATGCTATGGTGAGCAGTTGGATTATAAAGTCACATGTGATTAATTTATGGGTAATTTTGTCCTCAATAATTCTGCCTTCACGACAATGTCTTTCTTTATCGTGCAAAATTGTTTCCTTTAAATCTCCAAATATGAACAAATTAATTTTAAGTGTAAAAGTAACAGTTTGAAGACAGTGTGCCATCAGTACAGATAAGAGGTATAAACTTTGTTAATAAATCATTGCTTTATATTGTAATTACTGAGCAATTTGATACAAAACATTAGTTGATCTATGCTAGGTATATGTCAAAGTATGCAAAATATAACCTTGTGTTGTTGCCTTGTTCCTTGGGCAAAGGGGAGGTCACTCTATGTGCAACTGCAATAACTTGGTGTTAGTTTGAATAAGAAGTACCACACTGGTCATGTGCTGTCGTTATGAAAAGTTGTGTTGCTTCACAAAGTGCATTCTAGTCTTGTTGATTCGAAGATTCAATTAAGGCCTATATTTATCATTGATCAATTCTCCATTATTCTTTTTGCTCTTAATGTGATGTATTCAGTTATAAAAATCTGTTGAATTTTAGAAATTGGTGAGTTAACTGTGTGGGATTTCATAAATAAATCTATTTCATTGTCAACTCGACAAAAATAACAACAACCTATTTCAATTCTAAATATTTAAGTATTTATTGTGATCCATATATTCCCAGTAGTTTGTCACAAATGTTTTTGAGTATATTTTATCATTATGAGAAGTTTTAACTTTGTTTTGCTTCCTAACAGTCATTTGATATATAAAAATGAAAAAAAAGTTCATCAAATCAATGTATGGAGTAAAAGCCAAAATCTTTCATAATACTTTAAAGATTATTTCAGAAAGTTTTACTTGGATTATACTTATTAAGATTTGATGTTTTGACATGTATATTACACCTGGTGTAGTTTCACTTGGCAAAATCGCAGAAGGATCACTCAAGTTGCAATTGATCTAAGTGCAGATAACATTTAGATCAATCAAGCTGCCATTGATCTAAATGCAAACATTGCAAAGTGAAACTCCATCTTGTACTTAAAAATATGGCTTTGATAATGTCTTGAGGGGAAATATATTCTGAAACAAGAGGACTAAGTTGGGCTCAATTGCATTTTCTCGGCTCTCAGATATTTAAAAGTTGATGTTCCACAGTGCTTAAAAAATCAAAATATGTACTTGTTCTTTTGAACAATATACACTCAACTGTAGATGGCATTTTCATCAGTTTGTGATTAATATAATGGCAGGTTTAATTTTTTTTTAGTACAATATTGCACAATATGATGTCTATAGGGTTTGATGTACAGCAAAATGGCAGTTCAGTTTTGTGAGAGAAGCGTAATATTATTTATGTCAACTTTATACCAATATAATACCCACTGCGCCATATTTTAAACTTTTATTACTTAATTTTATCAATATCCATAAACTGATTAATACTCTTAAATCAACTATCTAACAATAACATGACTATCACACATCAGGTCATGTTTGCAGAAAAAATGGTATCAAACTTGCCAAAGTCAATGTGCAATGAATTTGATTAGAAAACTGTTCTCATCAAATTCAGAGCTATACCTTTAGACATGTACAGATAGGGAAATCCTGATATCATGGGATTGGTTCCTGACATTAGCATATCATCAGTGACCCTGTACAAATATGACATTGTCCATGATGCACTTTGCCAAAGAGAATATTCCAATTATTTTATCTACTTAAAATTTTCCAAGCCATTTCATGAGTGGATGAAATTGTTGATTTGTTACTTTGCAATCAAAGTTTTTTCCTCAATCTCTATTCACCTCTTCTATTATGTGCTATGCAATAATAGCTCTCTGTTTGAAAGATTAACTTTTAAGATGTGTCATTATTGGAATAAATTCTATGAATTAAACCGATCCTTTCAACATTTGGAAAAGGTTGTTTTGACATGTTTCTTCATACATAAAACACTTCATTTACAATCACAAAAAAATTAGCAAGTAAAAACATAGCCAAATGTGAAAATTATGCAAGGTCTCTCGTTATTTAGCCTTTTTGGAACCCTTTATTTATTATTAAAATTCTTTGTTTAAAATATTAAAATCAATTTCATGAAATCCCAAACTAAAGTTCCTCCAAGACAGTAATTAGTTAATTGTATGAGATTTCCAGTTTGGAAGAGTGTAATAATATGCTTGGGTGTAAAGTGTAGATAATCTGTTGGTGGATTGATAGAGAGCCAGAATGGGGAATGTGTTGCCCTTTGTTGTGAATGTGATGACATTTGCTAGTTCAGCACTTTCCCTGTATAGTATGCATTGTTGCTGGATACAGCTAGCACTTGTGGAAGTAACTGTTTTATTACACCCCATGATAATACTGTAGTATTGCACTTAGGCCATAAGCATTTTGGTCATTCATTAAATGGTTTGTTAAATATTTTTTCATTAAATGATATTGAATTGTTAAATTACTTTTATACATCTTTCCTTTTCGTGAATAATTTGTCCAAATGGCTTTGTTGCCATTTTCTCCTCTTGTATTAAATGGCAACATCTGTGATTAGTTGACAAATATTTTTTGCATAGTTTTAATGAATTCAGAATATTTCCATTCACTTGAAGATTATTCTTTGCCGGTTTTGTTCAGTTACCATAATAAGTTTTGTTCTATCGATCCTGTTACTCATTCACTAGTGTCCTGGACTTAATACAGTTGATGTACAAATTGATGGTATGTATTTTTGCTAACCTTTCATTTTCACAATAATTGTCATCCCCATGTAATGTCAAAACAGTCACCAGTATTTTTTTTAAAGTAAATGTATTTTATTGACACTCAAACAAGGTTTGTTTACATGTACAGTACTAGTTATTTTATCCAAAGTTGAGAATTCATGTGATGAATGATTGTGTATGCCTCCATTTGTTGGTGCCAATAAGTGGTGCGAGAATGACTGGCTTAGTTGCTCGAGGGGAGAATATAATAGGCAATCTTTGACATTTGTGATCATCTTATCAAATCATTTAATATAAAATTATAGTCTTCAAGCAATGATATACTTAAAGATCTGTGTGAAAATCTTGTATTCTTTCTCTATGGAAGTATTGGCAGTGCTACGACATTCAACAATTGTTTAATAAATACTTCAATGATATTAAATAATAAGTTTAGATGCTGTTATTGCAGCTAAGATGCTTTTGTTATCCTGGGCCAAAACAATTCTCTGTGGTAAAATTGCCATATGAAAATAAGATATCCTATGTATAAAGTCATTAATTTGATTAATTTTGATCAGAAGAGGTTTTTTTATTATCCCTTTTAATTTTTAATAACCTTATCTTGGAATCATGATCTTGGAATACATTGTAATCAAATTTCAATCATTGATTTTGTATTGTTGAATAATTTAAAGCATAATTTATGAAAAATAGTATCAATTTTGATGGATTGAAGTTTGCATTAATGAATTTAGGTTTAATGTAAGCACCAGTACCTGATAAAATCAAAGCATTTTCATTGGAGCCTTTTGATATTCATGGTTTTAGTACCTATCTGCAGCTTTTATGTGTTCTTTTTGATGTGATTGTTGACCTTGATAATTGATGATTCCAATATTTGTTACCATGGAAACAAGGTAATCGTGATTTGAGCTGAACATTTCTTGTCATTTCTTGGATTCCATTGACGAAATGTGTAGGCTTGTTTTAGCTTGTTTTAGATACTTCCGTTGAGCTGATTTTATACGATTGACAATTTGTTATAAGAGTATTTTACTTTTGCAAGAAATTGATTTGTGAATTTTGTTTTAGCTATCAGTTTGCATGTTGATGGGTACGTCACCCACTGATGTGAATATTTGACACATATGCAGTCGTAATATAATCTATTTTATCCATCACAAGAACATGCTAGTGATCTTGATTTCCCAATTCTCAGTTAACTTATTATTTAAGACTCATGAAGTCGAACTCACTTATTTTCAGTCATGTATATTGATGGTGTCTGAGAATATTGCCACTACAAAAGATATTGTGTATGCCTTGTAAAATACAGAAAATATATTTTTGTTAGATAATTTTAATCTCTTTGCCAATGAACCTTGACTTGTGGTATTATTGCTCAAGAAGACAGTTTGATCTGTTCACATGCGGAGAGCTTGATGAAGCATGATTCTGATGCTAAAGTTTGATGTTATTGGTTGAAACTTGTTTGGCGAGTCTCCAAGACTGAACGCTTGCTTGGAAAGTTAACTTTGTATATATTTACCCATTACCAGTGTTTCCTGTACAGAGAGAATGGTTTTAAGTTAATGTGTGTATGAAAAAAATATGCCTCCTGTGTTGTTCACGTTTTTCATGAGCTTGGAGCCGATGCATTGTAAGGTTGATTACACAGTAGCCAATGAACACTGAAGAGACTGTATTTTATGCATCAAACTGATCTTGTAATAGGAAATCATGACAAAATAAAGCAAATAAAAATTATTTAAAAATTTAGAGTTCTCGTCTTTGTTTTATGGAATGTGATACATGTATTAATGTTTGATTAATTTTAAGCTCCTGCTGGGCTTATGGCATGGCATGGTGTCCAGTGTCCGTCCCTTAACTTTGTTCATTTCTGACTTCTTCTCCAGAAGCATCTTAACTTTGGGTACAAGGGGAACCACAATTTCCACACCTTTAAGCAAAATTGATATGAAGCCTGATGAGCTACAGAGTCTGACTATTTTTAGCTCCCGATGCGATCTGTATACTTTGTGCATTTTCAACTTCTCCAGATCCAAAAGGCATAGAAATCTGAAGTCTTGTGAACAGACTCCTTTACTATAGAGGATTATTTATCCCCCGCCGCGCGAAGCGGGGGATATAGTATTCGGCAGCGTCCGTCTGTACGGACAGACGGACGGAAAGAATGAACGCTATATACCCCCGCTTACGCTGTAAGGCGGGGGTATAATTATATTGACAGTGTCAACAATCTCATTACGCAAGCCAATCACCTATAGTCAGAGGACAAAGTATGTGGATTCACATAAAATCCAATGGCGGCCATTTTTGTGTGAACACCTTTAATTAATTTTTGTAATAAAAAAGAATCCCATGGCTAAACTTGACACTATATATTTGAATTATTGCTGCTCCATTTAGTTTAATTTAGGTTGTTACCTTTTCATGACATATGAACATAATGCTTTCTTTATTCCATGAGCGCCAAATCTACTTACAGACTGAACACATATATTAATTTATGATTTAATGATGTTTTTCTTTCAACTTATACATATGTGAGCATGTAAATTATGTAACTGTTATTACAATCGATGACGCTTTATTTCAACTGTTATTAGAAGATTGAAAAGTTTTAATGAAAGAATTACTGGTAAAACATGTTTAGTGAATACTTGATTCTTTTATGTTGCCTTAAAATCGTGTTTTAGAAACATTGGTAATCAGGGGCTTACAATCAAAAAACTAATCCTACATTTTTAAGTGCATCCTTTGTCCTTGGTCTATCCATGAAATGAAGTAACTTGATTACTTAATTAATCTTAAAGAAGGGCTGCATAACCTTTTTTAAATATATTTTTCAAAAGATATTGGTCAAATAACTATATAACATAAATATTAGGCCAAAACAGCAACGATACACAGTTTCTCAATGAAGCTACAGCTAAGTAAACATTGCGTAACAAGGCGTCTGTTTGTCGCCGTCCAGCGACAAACAACAACAAAGCTGAGAGGCCACGGGCAGGGGATACCGGAAGTGACGTGGCAGTAGGCGAAGCGTTCGTCTGCTTATATGGAAAATGATAGGCGAAATCCGCAGTTCTGCCTTTTCAAAGCGATTAACAGTATGCTTTATCATTGTGTTGCTGTCAACTGTCCTAGAATATCTCCTGATGAAGTCTCCGTAGACAAATTCCCATCATATTGATGGTTTCACGCCAAATTGACCCGCTGTGTTAGGTCAAACAGAGCAATGTGACAATCTACATCGAACTCACGTGTTCCGATCACTACACCGATTTTCTGCTTCGAGCTTGCATTTTCACTGAATGAACAGTTTGGCATGCAGAGAAAAGGGAGATTAGTAAAATATAAAACATAGCAGAAAGTATTGGGCTGATTTATGGTAATAATCCGAATATACAATGCTCACATTTAGATTTGAACGTTGTGTAAAAAGGTTGAATAAACAATGACATTGGTCTGCAGGTGTTACTTACTTTCTTTAGATCAGATACTCACTTATTACACAATTACTTTACTGTCTATCGTATTTCCTGTCTGTTTCCTAATTAGATGATATCAAATGATGACTTTAGCAGGTAGGTTATATAATGCACAATCATCAACACCTGGCTATTTTATGACATCAGCTAATTAGGTAACATCAAATAGCAGTTGTATTCCTTAACATCCCTTTTTTCTCCGATTGGTAAATTATAACCTATTAACCTGAAATTAGGAATACCGTTTTTGCTCTATCTGATAATTATTTTGGATAAGGTTCATTTAATAAATCTTCATTCTGTTTGGCCATGTATCGGCTATTGTTGTGGAAAATATCACTCTATGTACAAGAGTGAAAACATTAAGATTTTCAGTGAAATGCCCTTTTAAAATAATGTTTTAAACAAGACATCAGTGATCATCCAATACATGTCT
Source organism: Steromphala cineraria (assembly GCA_916613615.1). Lineage (NCBI taxonomy): Eukaryota > Metazoa > Mollusca > Gastropoda > Trochida > Trochidae > Steromphala > Steromphala cineraria. The sequence goes on along the minus strand of OU744730.1, from coordinate 20,255,614 downwards.
TTCATTAAGAATTGTAACTTGTCCATCACTAAATGAAATAACTAAGAAAAACGTATATATTTTTTATCCTGTTACAAAATGAAGTCAAAGGCAATTCTTAAAAAATAGAGCCATTGGCTCTGTAGCTCATCAGGCTTCATCATCAATTATGCTGTAGAGTGTGGCCAATGTGATTCCCCCTTTGTAAAGGCCACAGGGGCACCAATCAT